>CM076657.1:16751013-16969239 GCA_038496675.1 Rachycentron canadum
ATATATATATATATATATATAGCAGTTGAATATTTGACTTGTTTTCTCATTCCGTTCTTCCAAGACATAGTTCATCTTATTGAATTGACAATAGATTGACATTGATTCTTTGCATCTCATTTGATGCAGTAATGTGGTTTGCGAGCGCCATGTAATCCTATTGTCATGCATTATTTCTACATAATGATGTGTGACACCTTCCCGTGTTACATGTTAGTTTTCTGCAGCAGCAAATGATTATTTTTATATCAATCCAAAACACACTTGGTGAGTCCTGGATGACATTGTTGAGATCAATTACTCCTCAGAGCTGCTCACACTTTCTATTAAACACCATTGGGCATTAAATCATAATTATCATTAACACTATATAGAATATGGCACTTTGTGGCTTATGAAAACACAGAAACCCACAAAAATTCTATTCATATCTTTACATTTACAGATTTATATATTGCCCAGGCTTGACTAAACATTGAGTGGCAACAATACTTCTAATATTTTTTTCTGTGTACTCCAATTCTATGATTTCAGCGTCTGTTTTCACTGCAGAAATAAATATCTATATTAGTAATGAATTAGAATTAAAAGTATGAGTGTCATATCACATGACAACCTTTGGCTTGTCCCACTAACTTTCATCAGCCACTGGTATATGAAGCATGATTGCTGCCTTTCTCAACGGTGTGCGACCTTCAACCAGGAGCCATGAGATTGCTCAGATTAGCTCTTGAAGATTAGTGGCTATTTAGTAACCAGATTGTTTTACCTTTCCTCCACTCTCACAGGCCCTTTTTTATGGAGGCCAATTGTTATGTGAATCACCATTATCACTCAGTGTATTTCGAGGCATTTTTAGGTGATGGGTCAAACTTAAGGTTCTCAAGAGCCTCTTTGTGTCGAGATTATACTTTATTAATTCCAAAGGTGACATTTTCTTCTCTGCTTTATACTTACAATGATGTTTTAAGAAGGGGTGGCCATAGGGCACTGCCTGTGAACCCACTTTGCTTTTGAGGCCAGCACAATTGTCTCACAATCGCAAGAACACAATAACCACCCACTCCACCAAATTAAAAGGTGTACATTTTGCAAAATCTTTAAGTGTTCACCAGCATTTCAGTAGAACGCCAGCATTTGCTCTTTTATTTGTCATTAGTTTTAGTGGCTTAATCATAACCTCCTCAAGGAAAATAATTAACAGCCTGTAATGACTAAATGCGTTGTTCACTAAAACTACTGGCCTAAAATCTTTGTTGAGACTCCTATATGAAAATCAAGTTTTGTTGGAGAAAAATAATACAACAATAATCTGCTCTAGACTTTAGATTATGTCTTTAGGAAGGTAAAAGCTCCACTTCAAGTGAATGTTAATCTGTGCTGGACCTGCTTTGGCAGATGTCATTATCAGTGGCAATAGAGAATTTAGTGTCTAACGTTTTCCCCCATTTGATAACATTCTGATAATCAGAGGAGCCACACATGACCATTAAAAAGGCAATAACAAGGTTTATATATTTACTTTCCAGACTATAAAAATTGCACCAAGATATCATTAAATATTTATTATATGTCCATTCCGCTGAGATCAACTGTCATTGACAGACAGAATGAGTTTCATGATACTCATGATCATTCTGCTCTTTAACCTGTCAGGCTAGTGTGTAGGAATTCATTTGTGATAAAAATAAAAGCTACTTGAGAACAAATACAATAACTTAAGATAGAGGCATCCTATCCTATTGACTGCCCATGTTTAGATATGTGATTAAAGGGTAAAATACATAGCCTCATTTGATTTAGGTGTGTGTTTTTCCTGTGTGCATGCATTTGCTGTCATGACTATTCACTCACAACCTATATTTACAGCATTAGAAATCTTTACTTGTGTCTTTTTCTCTAGACCTTTGTCTTTGCAGCTGTACGCAGCTAGAGCAGGCTGAGTATTTCAACTACTAGTGTACGTCTTGTTTTGAAGGCTAGAGAAATGCTACCCAGAGGGCTTATTAGAGCCTGATGGCATGGTCTGTCTTCTCCCTGTTTTTTCTTTCTACAACTCAACTCCCCCACACGTCCTTGTCTCGTTCCCACTCCCACTCTCTTCTCGCTGCATCTCACTTTCACTTTCTTTCTTCTTTGTCTCTCACACTTTCACTCTCTCTCTCTTGCACATCTCTTTGCTCTGTCTCTCACATCAGTCTGTCTTCTCACTTCCTGCTTTTTTCCCCCCTTTAGGTTTGACACTACAATGGCTCCACTGGTGTTTGCAGACCAGTACCTACAGCTGTCTGCTCGGCTTCCATCCCATAATATTTATGGCCTGGGAGAGCATGTGCACACACAGTATCGCCATGACACAAACTGGAGAACTTGGCCCATTTTCACCAGAGATGCTTTCCCTAATGGGGTGAGGAGTACTAACATGTTTTGATACCTTATGTAGGTATGCATATGAATACAGTCATAAATACACCATGTGTGTGTGCGCGCGCGCGTGCGTCTGTGTGTGTGCGTCTGTCAATCCCTATAACGCATTTTCCCCTTGATTATTGTTGTTGTGCTCAAAGGCTTACAACTCGGTCTACCTCAGATGGATGTGTGTATGTGTTGTGTACAGCATGTTTACATGAGGTCCCTACATGTGTATTCTCCTTCCCAAAGGGCTTATGATTGAATGTCTTGTAAGCTGATTAGGCTGTGAAGTCACCCCCTCAGCTTCAATAAGTCTCCCACTTCCCTCCTGCGACTCACACCTCTTCTCCATGTCCCCTTCATCCCTTGTGTCCGTCTTCCCTTCCCTGCAGGGAATGCATAACCTCTATGGACACTATCCCTTCTTCCTCTGCTTAGAAGACGAGAGCGGAAAGTCATTTGGCGTCTTCCTAATGAACAGCAATGCTATGGGTAAGGATGAAAAGACATGCTGGCCCATAGAAACACATAAATACATGCATGTGCAAGTAGTCGCAACAGGGCCAATACACGTTCATCTGTACATACACAAACCCCTGGAACTTTAGGAAAAGTAAATCTTGTCCCCCTTATACCAAAGCTTTTATTTTTGATTGTCTTGACTTGGATTAGTATTGGTTTATGTGCTGACATCACAAGTCCTCAGAAGGATTAAAAAAAAAAAAAAAAAAAAAAAAAAAAAAATGCTTATTGCTTATTCATAGTTAGGAATAATTGTCAGAATTAAGTTCACAGCAGGTGAACCTTTTATGAACCTCTTTTGTTCAGAGGTGACTCTGCAGCCTGCTCCAGCTGTGACCTACAGGACAATTGGAGGAGTCCTTGACTTCTACATTCTCTTTGGAGACACACCAGAACAAGTGGTCCAGGAGTTCCTTGAGGTGAGGCATGACATTTATTTATTTATTTGTTTATTTTACCTCTCAATAAAAAAAAAAAAAAAAAAAAAAAAGGCAAAAATATACAGTGCAGGTTTTTTTGGGCAAGGCTGCTGTGTGAAAGGGGCTTGTGAGTTGCCTTGGCACAGCAAATGCATTAACAACATGTCCAATCGTGCTGTCCAGCTCATTGGCAGGCCGGTCATTCCTCCCTACTGGTCACTTGGTTTCCAGCTTTCTCGGTGGGACTACGGTAGCCTGAGTGAGGTCAAGAAAACGGTGGAGAGGAACCGTGCAGTGGGCCTCCCATATGTAAGCTCCTGTCTGCATGCTTGAATTTCCTTCAACTGTCTAGTTTTAATGCTTCCTTATGCAGCATGTCTGACAATTTATTCGTACCACAGCATGTCAAGACTATTACTACCCCTATTCTAGTTTGTGATTTCGTTCCCACGTTCTTGTGATAAAATCCAAAACAACAGCAGCTTTATATTTTTATAATACAGTACCATCCACAATATACATTTCAGGTTTGTAAATGTTCTCACATGTTTGCCAATTTCACACTCAATATCTCATCTGAAGCTTGTTTATCTTGAGCATATAAAATACTATCACATTTGCTTTGCTCTTTATCATCTCAATAAAAACACTACAATAAACTTATATCAGACAAGGCGTAAGGTAAGGCCACAAGTTCTCCATTTATACAGCGGCACCAGTGAGAGATTGCATGACAATAATCCACCTCAAATATCAGTGGCACGAGATCATTATCTATCAATTACAGTCTGGGAAATGAAAACCAGTCATGGTTTTCTCAATACTGGTCTGTCATTTGTGTTTCAGTCATTGATATTCTTTGCAGTGCAAAAACAAATTGGGAACAAAATATACGCAGGTTTTTGAATGTGAACTCAGACCTTTCGGGATTTTGCTTTCTTCAGATTAAATATACATTTAGTTTGTGTAGTATAGGTGAGGGGCGGGCTTCTTTAGCTGATATATACCTTTCCCCCCCGCATTTTTTAGTGGGCAGGGGTGGTGGGGCAAGGTGGTCAATACTTCACCTTGTGCACCCCTTGTTAAATTTGAACCACTCATGCACTACTGTGTGGTTCCAGAGGCAGGAGCCTTAACCGCTACACTATCTGTGGAGACGTGATATGAAGGTTGAAGCAGGAGTTCGACAGACAGTCAGAGTGATAGGGATGGCCTTTAGCTTAGACGGGGTAATCCAGCTTTCTGTCAAATAATGGAGAGTCTGCTGGGCTCTATAGGTTCAATCCCGGGACCACTATTTTTCAAGCGTCACTGAATGTTAGCGCTGATCAAAGATCAATCGACCGAGTTCCTTTCATTATCTCATTCATCCTGATCTGAATGTTAAAACTACTCCAATGCTTCTTCCCTTCCGAGACACTTGAGAAATACCAGTTCTGGTTGACATTTTCTTGGGAATGAGCCTTACTGCTTATCTTCATCTGGGCCTGCTGACAGTGACCGAAAGAAGTCCCTTCCGCACAGAGCAGTGATATTTGATGTACTTTTTTACTCCTTAATTACTAAGGTAAACTCCTAATCAAAACCTTTATATGTCCCCATAAAACACTTTAACTGTATCACAGCTCAACGATGGCACCAATTAAAGGCTCTGTTTGAACCCTGTCTTATGTGAAGATCAAATACAAACAAATTTCCAACCCATCTCAATATTTCACTCCGATAATCTCCAATCTTTCTTTCATATCCAAAGATATTTGGATGCAGCTGCCTCCTCTCCTGCTATACTCAGGGACATATTTGATAACCATTAGATAGACCACAGAGGGCATTATCACATTCCCCCTAATATGTCTGGAGCTGATTACCATTAGAGGAAGGATCTGGCAGAGCCTTCCAAACCATCTGCTCTATCGATATGAAGTAGATTTTGGCAGACAACAGACAGACAGAGAGCAAGCATGAAGTCACGCCCTGGCAAAAAAAGAAAAAAAAAAAATGTGTTAACATTCCCATTGTCCTCCCAAGGTTTAGTAGCACATTAGCCAAGTCGCATCATGGTCTCCAAAAGTCCAGCAAAGCCATGGCTGTAGAAAAAGCTAGCAGTTAAAATGGTGGGGCTCACAATGCAAATGCTCACTAGTGGGTTATTTAAGCATTCAGAGATGGGAATATACAGTGTTAGGAGCATGCATTTGAGTCATAATGAAGATGCTCAATTTTGAGTGGATGTGTCCAAGTTGTGCGAAGAAGCAGAAGCATGAGTGGGTACATTTAAGAGGTATTAAGAGTCATTTTGAATTTATTACCCTCATGCAAGATGCAAATGGGATTTTAATACATGGAAGCCGTGCCAGAATTTTTGCATCTCCAATTAAGCTTTGAATATCTAATGACATCTAACCTATTTGAAGTAAACTCACTAAGTTAACATAGTGTATTCCAAAAGATGATCTCAAAACAAGACTAGGAAATAGACACCGTTTCAGACTATTTAAAATGTATGAATATAGAACCTGTTGTTTTTCTCTAAACTGCATAGAGCTCTCATGTATTACATGTATGTGAGGTGCCCTTACAAGACAGCATGTTCTTCTCCCCATGCAGGACATTCAGTACACCGACATCGACTACATGGAGGATAAGAAAGATTTCACTTATGACAAAGTCAAGTTCAATGAGCTGCCACAGTTTGCCGACTACCTGCATGAGAAGGGGCAGAGATACATCCTCATCCTGGTGAGAAATGTCTGCTTGTGAACAAATTTATTATTTATGCATTTCACACTTAAATGAACCATTTGTAAGTTTTGCTATTACTACATAGTTGTAGTTCAGCATTAAACTTCATTCTTTACTCACTAAGAGCTGTCAGTGGTGGAAAACAACACCTGCAACACCCCCTTGTTTCTGTTAGCAAGCTAAACAGGTTAGCCCCGAGTCAGTATAGCCGCCGATCTGCCCTGAGAACTTAGCACTGTTCAGAGTGTGTATTATAAACCTCTTGCCTTGCAAATGCAGCGATGGTCAGAGCCCCTGTCAAGCGAAAATCACCAGCAACTGCTCCCAGCAAGCAAGCACCACTCACAAATAGCCCCGAACGTTTCAGCTTTTAACTCGAGGTTGATTCGTTTATTTCCAGGCAAATCACTAAACTGAATGATCAGCTCACCCTTTAAGATGTCTACAGCACTACCAATTTATGCTTGGACATAAAACCCAGAATGATGCATCATAATGATGTAGCCTAAACATGAACTCATACACTTGGGTGTTTTGTTTTTTTCTTCTTCAATATTTATTTTCTGGGTTAGATACAGAGGACATTTCTATTCCAGCAATTTCAACTCTTCAAAGGCAGCCATGCTATGTAGTTTGCAGTGACTGCACAATAATATTTTTAATCAACAGTAAATTTGAATCAAATTTTTCTTATTCTTATGCTTGTATCCCTTTGTCCCCCAGGATCCTGCAATAGCTACCAGTAAGAGAATAGGGAACACTTCATATGACTCCTATGACCGTGGGAATGAGAAGAACGCCTGGGTCACTGATCCAAATCGGAATGCTCCTTTGATAGGAGAGGTGAGTTTTATTTGGGTGTAAGCGAGAACTGAGGCAGGAATACAGATGAAGCAATACACTTAGTGGCCCCTTAATTAGGTTCTTATCTCCATTCAAGCAAAGACTTCCCTCCTCCAGATGGTAATTCCCCTTTTACGCCAAGCTTCCATCCTACGCATGTCCCCTGTCTGTATCATGTCTTAACGGCTTGTCACAGTCCTACATGGGTCAACCTTAATGTTGCAGAGCACTAGTCACCCACAGGTGTTAACAAGCGGGTTACTCATTATGTATTGTTATAGATTCATACATTGTGAAGCCAAAAACAGTGAGGCTCATATGATGCTCCACTTACTCTTACACTTTGCAGTGTGATTTTAATCAGCTTTGGCAAGATTGTTGCCAGATGCACTCATTTTGGCAGGAACTGATAAATTGATGGGGATTGTATACACAACAGCATACACAATTCACTCAGAATTATGTGGTTAACAAAACATATTCAGTCAGGCAGAGTCCCTACATAACGGTCTGACAAGACTTTCCTCTTGTATAATTCAGATTAGGTACATTAGATTAAAATTTTGGAAAGTTCTTCAAAATCCCCCCGGTTCCATTCACCGAGCGCTTTCATTATTATATTTTATTATTTCATTATAATATTAACTACAACTACCACATGATTAATTTAAGGTGTGATTAAGGTTTAGGTCGGTTGAGGTTTGGGGAAAAAAAATCCCTGGGGTTGTATGTAAATTTTATAACAGTGGTATGAAGGCACTCTTGAGTACATACAGCCATAAATCGGTGCTTCTATTCCATTTTATATCAGTTGTAAATGCCTGTGGAAGTGTTTTAATGGTATGTTTTTTTTGGCACATGCTTGGCCCTAACCACCAATTGAGCATGGTACAGTTGCTGAGGCACAAGGTCACAGTTGGGCCATTGTGAAATTGATACTTGATACCAACGATAGCAGGAACATGACTTTGCCTTCAAGGCCATTTATCTATGCAAAAGGATTTCCGCCTGATTAATCTGTTGAGGTAGACTGCTGAGGGATGTTTGGTGCATGGATCAGCTGTCAAAGACTCAGTTTGGACTGAGTAACAGCTAATGCTGGGGAGACAAAGACTGCTGAATGTACAGTATGTGAACCCTTGCTGGTTCCATGACTCAGAAATCAATGTGCACTGAAGGTCTCTCACATGCTTTGCCATGATGTAATTTATCATACAGCATAAGCATAAATACTGTATATGCATTTGCTGTGTGTGTGTGCATGTGTATGTGTGACTGGTTCTTTACAGTCTCCATTAAACCATCATATTCCCTAACGGAGGTTCAAGTTTCCGGGATGTTATTTTTGATCCTTTTCCCCAACAGAGGAAGGGTTTTTAAAAAAGCTCTCCCCTGCTGAGAGGGGTGGAGTTGGGAGGGGTAAAAGTCTGTTGCTCTCATGCTTTTATAGTGTTGCTTTTGATTACACACACGATTAGGTTCAGTCCCCCTGCTAATCCCTTTTCCATGCCGTTTATAACAGGTCAAACATATGCATTGATTCTGCATTAGTGTTTAATCTTAAAATGTTCTGCATCACTGCATCACAGATTAGGTGAAATGTGTGTGAATGTCTATGTGAGAGAGATAGAAAGAGAGAAAGGGCGGATCTATGTGTAGCCATTTCTTTTGATGAGAAGCTATTCTTGGTTTGTTTGTGCTTTATGTCTGCGCACACGTGTGATTTTAATTGATTCTAGTTTATTTCCATATGAATGTATGTGTCCTGGTTATTAAAACATTGGGGTCTTGCAAAACGACCTTTGCAGTAGCTGTGTCAGTGGTAAAGGAGATACAGCGACAGGCTGGTATTTATTCTGCTTTTAAGACAGCTAATTGCTTCCAAAGATAAGGATAAAAGCTTTTTCTACTGGCCCATATGTTTTAGTGCGCGAGTAAAATCATAGCAGGACCTCACTCACAGACGAACATTTCTGTTCACAGCGCAGTGGCAAAAATGGATGGGTGTAAAGAGAGCAGCAGGGAGAACCCCCCCCCCAAAAAAAAAAAAAAAAGTCTATGTGGATTTAAAGGTAGGAATGACAGACAGAAACATGGGCTGAGAAAAAGGCAGGTGCAGGCAGACAGACAGACACAAATAATAGATTAGAGGGAAATGTACAGGGAGACAGACTGGCTGTCTTTCTGAGTGGTGGAGTGACAGGGTGGTACACAGGGAGTCAGCTGTACTGAGAGACAGACAGAGACAGATTATCAGGTAAACACAAAAAAGAGACAGACAAGATGGAAGGTAGAGAGACACTTTGAAGGAGAGGCAGGCGGAGGGACAGATAGAGACAAGTAGGAGAAGGGAGACAGACGGGTAATGACATAGATAGGCAGACTGACAGAGAGAAGAGCATAAAAACAGACAAACAGACATAAAGATAGAGTGAGATATGCAGCTACAAATGCCAGCAGATTTGTAGGAAGTGTTTACCGGGGTGTCAGTGTTAGCAAGCAGCTGGAGATGTCAGAGAGACTAAAATCTAGAGTTAAAGGCAGGAAGAAGTGATTGGGGAAAAAAAAAAAAAAAAAAAGATGGAAAATGTGAGGTACTATAAATATGCTCTGACCTTGAAGTTCTGACCACCTGCCAAAAACATCTGCCTATAAATCTGCATGTGCATGAATATATGTGTGTGTGTGTGTGTGGGTGTGTGAACGTAAGTGTGCACGAGCATGATTCATGTCTGTGCTACCAACTGGGTTGTAAAGTTATTGGTATTGGAAGTAAAGGTAAAAGATGGCTACAGTGGCGCAACCTTGAGATTTAATATCTACCGTGATCTAAAGAAGGGTTCACACACAGAAATGCACGCACACACGCACGCACACACACACACACACAATCTCTGCCTTTCTCTGTGGATTAATCATTTTTCTCAATACATGTCATTAAGGACGACTTCTAACACACATTCACGTCTGGAGATTTCTATTGCACTATCGATTTCTCCTCTCCTCTGTTCTCTTCCTCAACTCGTCCGCCTATTCCCTTTCTCCTTCTCTCTCTCTCTCTCTCTACCTTTGCCATTCTCCCTCTCTCATCAATTCCGCCCCCTCCCTCATTTCATCCCTCAACTGTTCTCTTTTCTTTGTCATTTCCACATCTCTAAGCTGTTTCTCTGACATTTCCATAGGCCTAGTTTTTGCTTCTGTGAAGCTCGCGACACCCACAGCATCCAAGCTGATCATGCTCCATCATGTTGTTTACATGTACAGTGGGTTTTCAGGCTAAAGATAAAGACATGCTGTTGATGTTTTTAAAGCTGAAACAAAGGGATAAGAAAATTCAATTTTTAATGAGGTCCTGTCAAAAAAAGTATACAACGTGCTTTGCCAATACAAAACCCAAAGTGAAAACCGTCAGCAGGGAAGCACACACTGATGCCAAACTAATGTTTTATTCCAAAAATGTTTAAAAAAAAAAAGTACTAGTAAACACATAACATCTCGTATTCCCTCCCTTCCCTTTCAGGTGTGGCCAGGAAAGACAGTGTTTCCAGACTACACGAGCCAAAACTGCATCGACTGGTGGGTTGATGAGTATGAGCGATTCTCCAGGGAGATCAAACACGATGCCCTCTGGATTGTAAGTCAATTTTAGATAAATAAAATGAAGGTGTGCATTCACTGATTAGCTGCTGACTAACTGAAATTGACATTAATCTGCAGCCAATTGCGTGGCGCACACACAAACTCACACGTACAGGCAGCGAGCGAGATTTTTTTTTTTTTGTCACTTTCAGTGGCAATTACTTCGCTGTGGGTTAAACATTGAGGCTGACACAAAAACAGGCTGAAATTCATTTTGTATCGTTAATTATTCCTCGGCCGAAAATTTGGTTTTGGCTCTTTGATTACACGACCTGTTTACTGCAATATACATAATTCCCCCATCTGACTTCAAACACCTATGTCAACACAGGTCTTTTTTTTTTTTTTCTAATGTTTATCAGGAAAAAGTGAAATGTTGGATGTGACTAAAATCCTAAACTAAAATAAAATTTGCAAAACGTTGGTGGAAAAATCCTGGATTCCCAACACATGTGACATGTCAGAGATGATTGCAATCATTAGTTAAAATGATGAGTTTAAACTTATAACTGTTAAAATATGACCTCTGATGCCCTTGCAGGATATGAATGAGGTGGCCAATTTCAAGAAAGGATCGACTGAGGGGTGTGCTGATAACAACCTCAACTACCCTCCCTTCACTCCAAGTAAGACCCATTATTGTTTGATGTTCTGAGGCGTAATCGTACTTACATATCCTATACAGTTTTCTACAATAGGTCTCAATACGTCATCATGGCAGCTTTGTTAGTTGCCCTTACTTACAAAAACAGTCATAAATCTACACCTTATAACAGTCTAAAACATAGGACTTTAAGGTGACTGCAACACAAAGACAGAGGATGTCACACGCCAGCAACATGAAGCATTAATGCTGAGCACAAGTTGACAAATTAGCCACAATAGCTCATGAAGCTAGTTCAGGTCCAGAGGAAAACTCATCTGAAAGTGGGTCCCTGGTGAAGAATTTCAAAAATGACTCTTCTGCCACGTCTTTTATTCTGACTGTGTCCCAGACAGGATGATCATAACTGGAAAAGGCGTGCTCCCCTGGTGCCACCTTTTTATTGCACTCCTCCTTAGTCATCCTCTTCCTCCATTGCTCTGTCTGTCTCTCATTTCCTCATTGTTCCCTTTTCCTATTGCAGTATATATCATTGTCTCTCTCGTTCTCTCTGTCCCCTTCTTCCTCCTTTATTTCCCATCCCTCTCCTTCCCTCATTGCATCCCGTACTTTGTATTCATTTCATACCTCCTCTCACTTTGCCCCATCTCTTTACCTCCTTCATCTTTTCTCTCCCCCAGAGATCCTGGATGAGGTGATGTACAGTAAGACTCTGTGTATGGATGCCAAGCAGGCCTGGGGGAACCACTATGATGTCCACAGTCTGTATGGCTACTCTATGGTGCTGGCTACTGAAAAGTGAGTGCATTCACAATCGATGATAGGAGTTTGGCCAGCTTGTGCTACAGTAGAGAGGCCAACAGGCTGCCACCCCTTGAGAGCAATGAGGGCCAATGGCAAACTCAAAATGCACTGTGTGATGTCAAAACAGAAAATCTTTCAAATCAAGTGTTGCAGAATCGGAGGTTATTGAGAAGTGGCCCTGGAAGAGAATTATGGAGCTGCCATGCAGAAGCGCGACCAAGAAATCTGTCAGTTCAGCGCAGCGCCTTAGTGACTTATGCCCTCTGCTAAATCATAGCCTGTGACTCCTGCAGACCATTTGCAAGTTGGGTCCCACGTGTCGAGTGCAGAAACATGTTTTAATGAGCCCAGCTCTGGGGGTGAAACAGTGAAATTCCTCATCTGGGTCTGACGCCGAAATAGTTTAAGGGTCCATTACTTACACAGATCTATAGTGTGAGCAGAGGATATAATCATTGACATGCGGTAATTGATGAGGCATTAAGCAGGTTAAAGTATATTTAACCTGCTTTATGCTTTATTTATGCATAGATATATAGGCAGGGTACTGTCAAAATCAATCTGGACCAATGCATGGATCATGGATATCTTCTTGAATGTACAAGTCAATCTGTGCATCATGCATGCAGGTGGCAGTTTTTGTATATCCTCTACTAAATTTTGCAAGTGGCTGGAAAGCCGATTAAGGCACATTAAGTACGCTATAAAGTTTGCCTCGCCTCTGTGATTGATCGAGATGATGTGCGATGAGTGAGGTGGATCTTTGGCTGAAATTCATGTATCTAATCTCCGTTTCAGCCGCAAAATTGCAAACAAGCAGAGAGCAAGCAATTTGAAACCAGAGTACCAGAGGAGGTTCACCTCAGAATGTCAGCCTGTAAAAATAGTACAGTAAAGCTGGGCAGATGACTGCATTTTTGGAAGCCCACATAACCAACATTGCACAAACTACAAACCATTTAAATGTCACAGAGGTATAAACTGCCACCATATCCATCTCTGTATAGTTTATATAGTTTCCAAGCCCTCAGCTTGCATGAGGCGAAAGCTGGCATCAGTTGCCAGGATTCTAATATGCACTAATGGTGATGGTATGGGAAAATGCATCAATTAGAAACTAGTGCACACCTGCACTAATGGGTTTTTGGCTCTTAGCAAATAACATCCCATAAAACTAAAAATAAATAAAAGAATAGAACAGCAATACACGTGCCTGGAGGTAGACACAGTAGTAATAGATTATTAATAAATTTCAACTTTCCCAAAAGATTTTTACACTGACATTTTATATATCAGGTCAGCGATAGTGATAGGGGTCGGGGTCATTCCTCGCTGCCACAAGCTGTCAAAGTTACCTCAGATGACAAAAGAAATTGAATAATATGCAGCTGCAACCTTTCAGATTTACTTTTAACCTCAATGTAGCCTCAGTATTGGGTAAGTATTGTCTGCAGAGGAAAAAGATCTTCTTTCACAATGATTGCATAAAATGGTGTTCCCACTGTCTTTTATGTTTTCTTATACAAAAAGGTTGCCATGACATTTAGCTATAAGAAGGACCACTGATGAACTTGAAAGTACAGATGCAGAAAGACATTTCACATTCATATTTATCTCTTACATCAAGACACCCATTGTGTAAAGATATTATTGATCAAAGAGTTCAGATCTTTCCTTCATGAAATTTTCTGTTACCCCTGGTTTGGCAACAACACAAAAAAAGTTCCCCAGCTACACATATACAGCTATACTGAACCTCTGGGGAGGTATATGTATATACTACCACACAATGGACACATATACTATATTCAAAAGGCGCACAAGGTCACTCTCTCACACACACTCACACACACACACACAGGAGCCCATGTAATACAATCCCTCTGAAGTCGACTTGCTGACTCACTCCCTTGGCATTAAAGTGAGCTCATCTTTTGTCTCCTTTCTCTCTACGTCCACTAATTAAAATGTGTTATTGGCAGGAGACACATTTTGTAAACATCACCGGGGATTTGTATTGTCATGAAAATCAATATCACTTCGATTTCCCTCATCAAACAAAACTATAATGTACAGTAAGGAAGAGTACTACTAGCTCTGGCTTTGTCCCCATAAAGTCACTATCTTACGCCACTATGAGCATGTATGTGTCTGCGCACACGTGTCTGATATACGTTTCTCCCTTGTGCCGTTTGAATCTCTCTCGTTCTGTCCCTGTGTCCTTTTTATCTTAATGACCTCCTTCTCTCCCCGCTCTTCTTCTGCATCTCTCCTTGCTGCCTCCTCTCCATCCCACAGAGCGCTGCAGCGTGTGTTTGGAGGAAACCGTACCCTGATGTTGACCCGCTCCTCCTTCCCAGGTGTGGGAAAATATTCGGGTCACTGGCTGGGGGACAATGCTGCCAACTGGAACGACATAAAATGGGCCATCCCTGGCATGCTAGAGTTTGGACTCTTTGGTGTTCCCTATGTGAGTAGCAAACCTTCACAGAAGGGCAAATACTGTTCATATTATACTTAAAGTAATAATTTGACATCTCCTGCCTGGTTGCCATGACAGGGCTTAAGGAGGACTGCATCAAAGAATCTTTTCAGCTTTTTTTTTTTTTCCCCCCACCTGAGCCGCATTCAAACATCACATCATAAAATTTTGTGTTAACAGTGTAATTTCGACCTCTTTTTAAGCCTTTGTATTTGAGGAGAAAAAATGCCATTTGTACTTTCGAGTTGTAACTTGCAACTTTGATTCTTTAAAAGCACACCTAAAGATGGCAAAAAAAAAAAAAAAAAAAAAAAGAAATTCCAGATCCCTCAAGGCACCATACAATTTGCAGCAAATATCTATTGACTTGGATACACTTCACTTGAGGCTCACATCCCCTTCACAGTTTTATGTTTTATTAGGAATGTAAAACACTTGTTATCATTCAAAAAAAGATCTTGCAAGTTCTGGCATTTGTGCGTTCCTCTCTTTTGCCTTTAAAGAGGATTCAGCTTCTAATTGAGATCCATGTTCAGGCGTAAGCATAAAGGCAGAGGGGCAGGCAAGAAAAAGTGCGTCTGGAATGAGATCCATTAAATTGTCTGGAAGAACACCAGTTCTCTTTGCGAGAACACCACCACGATCAAACACGTGAAGTCGAGAAAACACACTGCTTTTGTCAGTACCCAAGTGCACTCTGTACTGACTGCTTGTATGTGTATATGTGTAGTGCACAGAGTGCAAACGGCGGTAAGAAAACAACAGGGGGTCGAACGTGCACACACAGACACATGCACGTACGCTTCCAGCTGTGCACGTCAGGTGGTCTCAGATGTCAACTACATCGTGGTGGGACTGTGCCAAGCAGATTTAAGGGCTCTTCAGCGCGCACACACACACACAGAGTGAGAGAAAAGGAGTGGAGGAGAAATGGGATTTGGATCGATTGCTTCTCATTGAGTCTGTTGTAAAATGTGGCCAGTAGTAAACAATAGAAAGCAAGCAGTCTTCATGAACTGGCCTTTGACTGAAGTCTCTGCCTTGGACTCCACCGTGCAAATAATGTAAATAAAGATCACGGCCCATATCTACTCTCTGCCAGTAAATCTTGACCACATTGAACAGACATCAAGAGAGGCATTTTAAAAGACAAATATGTGGTCAGTTATCACATCGGTGCCCCTGTTTTTTTTTTTTTTTGTTTTGTTTTTTTATTTTACTACTGCAGAGATTTGTTCACCTCACATTTAGTTGCTGGTTTTCTTTCTCAATGTGCCTGGTTTGACATTTATAATATAAAGCTACTAACCAGAATCCACAACATACCATTTTCCCAGAGTATGTGAAATGACATGCCAACTGTATGACATTACAGGGAACATTTAAGACTTTATATACACACTGTAGATTCTGGCTAAATGTCAAGCTGTCACCACCTTATGCATTTCAGATCGGCGCTGACATCTGTGGGTTCTTTGACAACCCCAGCGAAGAGTTGTGTCGTCGCTGGATGCAGGTGGGAGCTTTCTATCCCTTCAGTCGGAACCACAACGCTCAGGGCTACAAGGTACCGTGAAGGTTTTTGTTCTGCAATTCTTATATTAGACTGTCAGTTTTAGATTTATGTATCACACACTGTTTGGTCTAAAGTGCTGCAGGGCATACCCTTCATTTCATAACACTGTATAGGCGCCATAAAAATGGTTAAAAATAGAAACTTCGTTCAGTATCCATGGAGATCGTCGTCACACCAGCACTAGCACAATAAAGTGGGAGCAGCGTGACATCTGATTTTGGGTTCAACACTGGGAATGTTAGCAGTTGGAAATCATTATAGCCGCCAGGTAGCAGAGCATTTGAGCCTGAGGTAAAACGTAGCTGCAACCAAACTGATACTCTTTAAAGAAGCTGAGACTTTACACTTTGCCAAACAATAATGTTAATGCTACATTATGTTAAGTCGCCATAAACCATAAGACACTCAACTAACCTTTGAATGGGCAGCGTCATCTCTGTCCACTCACCCAGCACCACCTCTCCAGCTTGAACTGTGGGTCTGGTTCAGTGTGTATAATGCAGTGTCTTTTGTAATGTCTTGATTTGCCTCAAGTTTTTAAGTGAGAACGTGTAAGGACGAATTTCTATTCAGGTCTATTCAAGTCAAAAGATTTAGTAGATTTATGCTTTATGTTTGTATTCATAAGCAGCATTTTTTTTAATGTTACAAAAGTATAGGTTAAAATAATAATAATAGTAAAAACAACATCTTTGGTAAATACATGAATTTGTTGAATAAGTACAAACAAGCTGCTGGAGTGTGGACTTCCCCAAATAAAATAGATCCACTTGCAATCCAATACAGTAGTATGTAGCATGTGGTAGTTGGAGGTTTTTTTTTTGTTTGTTTTTTGTTTTTTTTTTTAAACATAACCTAAAACCCCATTAAGGAATGAAGACTGACTGACATGGGCCAGTTCTTGTAAAGATAGGTCCCTTCAATGGGTATACATTTTCAGCTCAACAGTGCAAAATAGAGCAAACAAAACACACTTTACATACGTAACGTTGCTCTAACCACAGCCACATAAACACATCTCCCTCGCTACATTCTTCGTGTCACATTTTCATGCTCATCACTGTCACACAAATAACAGCACTGAGGTAGGGAAGGGGGGGGGGGGGGGTTGGAATCAAACAGTGTGTATGTGTGCACGTTTTGAAAGGATGGGGGTGCGTGTAGTTGCTGGACGACAGGGACGTGATGATGATGATGAATTTGAAGTACGATTTCCACTAAACGAGACAACTAATGTGTGACCTTTTTTGCCCTAATCATGGCTCTCATCACACGACCATGCAGGCCAGTCCAAACACACACACACACAGTTCTCATCACACTCTCAGAGGTGCCGAGGGCATAAATGATTAGCCAGATGAGAGGAGCACGGCCTGTTAGCAGCTAATCACCCTCTCACCCTCCACTATCGCAGAAATTAAAATCATACTTCTGTTTCTTTCTCACACACTTTTCCCCTTCCTTTCTTTGCCTCAAGTTCTCCTTTGCTCAGTCACTTTGCAATCTCTGCTCGTAGATTAGTTGTATGTAAAGTTGAGTTCCATTTTAATCATTATAAATAAAGGCTAATGTCCACTTTCATCATGAACAAACTGGTAAAAAAAAAAGTTGCTTGTTATTCTTCTCATCCCTCTTCCTGATCCTCTTCCCAGCTTTCCTTATTCTTGTTTCAAATCTCTCCCCATGCATAAAAAGACAAATCTTTATTTTGTCTCCCCCTCCCTCTCTCTCGTTTATCAATGCCATCTCTTTAATCCATCTTTCTGTCTCCAGCCCCAGGATCCAGCTGCGTTTGGCGCTAATTCAATGCTGGTGGAGAGCTCTAAACATTACCTGAAGATACGTTACACACTTCTGCCTTACCTCTACACGCTCTTCTACAAAGCACACACCACAGGGGAGACTGTTGTACGTCCTGTCATGCACGAGTAAGTAACTTGAAAATATTATAATAAGTATACCGTCTGGCTCTCCTAAATAAATAAATAAATAAATAAATAAATCAAAGTAGTGATAGTGATTCTGTTGATAGTAACAGTAACAAGTGACAGGTTATGCAATCCACCCTAGAGCACCTGCACAAATATGACATTACTTGCTGTCCAGGTATGAATCAGCAAATCACTGTAAAGAATACTGCAAACAGCCAGTACCTATCAGCTAAAACAAATGCAACTTCAGTGCTCTGGTTGAACTAAGGCTGCGCTTCATCTCAGTCAGAAACCTGTATCAAGGCATTGACCGGTCATTGCAAATATGCAGTGAGCTTTGGTGGAGAAGGCTCTGCTGTTTGAGGGAGCTCTCAATGAATCCAAGCAGTGAGGGAGTTTCTGCTGAGAAAGCTGATCCTGCAAAAACAAAATTGTTATGCTTAATACGTTTTAGCGGGGAGTGCATCACACCCCCCAACACATCACAGTCGCTGTGATCCACCATCCTGAATCCTGAGCAAAGCCCTCCACGTCTGAGAGAAGCAAAGACAACATCCTGGCTTCCCTTAGATGAACGTTGTTGCAGAATACCAACAATACCCTGATTCAGGGGAAACATTATACACTCTTACATATCCGACCTATGTGAGGTGAAGTCGCTAAGGCCGTGCATCTCAGATGGATACTTAAAGCTACTAACAGTTACCTTGATACAAGAGAAGAAACACATGTTGCTCTCATGCAAAACAGGCCCCCCTCGCTAATCACATTAGCAATGAGTTGGAGCTTCGTTGTAGATTGCAATAAAAGACAAACAATTAATCAAAGTTTGAGGAAAGTACTCTCTAGTCATTTCATGAACAGCATGATTGGGGTAATAAGGGGAAAAATGGCTGAAGGCCAGAGGAAAATATGCCCCAAAACCATTTCAGCAAGTTTTCAAGTTAGCAACACAACATGAATTTCACCTACTTTACAAAGTACACACTGATTGCAAATGAATTCAAAGATTGCAAATGAAAAGCAGGGATTCCTAATTCAAACAGCATCGAAAGTGAACACACATCAGCTCAATTTCACCTGCACGCAGCATAAGACACAAATGCAAATGAGTCATGCTCATCAAAAAAAAAACAACAACAACAACAACAAAAAAAAAAACCCAAAAAACTGAATGTTGAGCAGAAACAGCACAGCGGCCATGTTAGACCGAGGAGCAGCCAACAACAACCCAGGCACAGTTAGCTCACTGGCACCACCAAGCAAACACAATCCCGTATTAAGCCAAAGTACGTGTGTGTCGCCAGCAATGTATGTAAACACAGGCAGCGCAGCAGTAGCAGGCACTTACCTTGTTATCATGGTGAGTCCAGTGGATGGTGGGGGTCCCTTCTCTGAGCGCTCGCGGTCCCCCACGGCAAACGCGGGAAAAGGCAGCCTCTGCCCCGGTGTCTGAAGACTGAGACTGGAGGCCCACAACCTGCGGCTGACTGCGCATGCGCCTCGGTCATTTTCAGGTCAGGTTTGGCGGCTGTGCAAAACAAACCTCTGTTCCCGGGAGACGTTTACCGACCGTGACGTCGAGTGTGACGTCATAATTGCCGCCTTGCACACCTGCGTGGATGTGATTGGTTGTTACAGCTGCGAATGAGCCAAACGCAGCGAAGTATATTCAAGACAAGTCGTTTTTGTTTTTATTTATTATTATTATTATTATTATTATTATTATTATTATTATTATTTTGGCGCCAAACCACAACGTAAGTTAATACTTATCATAGAGACGCAGACGCCGTCTTGTCCGAACCCGGAAGTCTAACTTAGCAAATGGGTTAATTACCGGAAATTGTTACATAGTTTCTACTTTAACCGGTGCAGCTTTAACATTTACCGAGATGCTCCCCCAGCCACTAATCAGTGTCAGTGTTAGTCAAGGAGAAAATGGAGAAATAGGTGAGGGAAGTCAAATTTAAGTGGGAAGAAGAGAGAAAAGAAGTGTTTTCGTGTCTTTTCAGATAAAGAATATGGTCAAGGCTGTTTAATTGTTGTGTTGGGATTGTTAATTGGTTGTTGGAGTGATCCATGAGGGAGGAAAATAGAAAAACAAGGTGCAATTTTTCTTTCATTTTGTATAATTAAACAAATTATTCTATAATTTCAGAGATGGCAGCGTTATCATTTTAAAATAACAGGCTCTGTATTTATATATAAAGTGTGAAAAATAATGATAATCACAATGATGTTAGAAAACTAATAAAATAAATAATGGTAGTGGTGGCAGTTAGAGCAGCAGGTGTTGAGCAGGATCACGGGGGCTTTAAGTGGTTTGCCTTTGTAGATCCAGACTCTACAACTCCCGAGGCAGAAAGACCTGCAGAGAGCAACAGGAGGAGAGGGGAGAAAACACAATATTAAAGAAAGAGAGAGAAAATGATTGAGGTAACAGGAAGGAGAAGAAGAGAGAGAGAGAGAGAGAGAGAGAGACAGCCTGGGCACTCATGTGCTTGAGGGAATAAATAGTTAAAATGATGCAGTGGTTTTCAGAAGGTTCACAGTTTTTTCATTGGCATGACAACACGGACTAAACTGCAGGTTTAATTGATTTAATGAGAGTGAGTCCCTCCAGTGGTACAACGGTAACAGGTGTGATGCCTGAAGTTGTCATAGAATAAGGTGCCAACTGAAAGTTAAGATGTAAAGATAAGTTTTAAGTTTGGATTTGAAGGGTCAGACAGTCTGATGTCAGCAGGGAGGTTGTTCCAGAGTATGGTCTGCAGTCAGCAGAAATCTTTTTTTTTTTTTTTTTTTTTTTTTTTAATTCTGGGGACAGGAGCCCTAAATTCTGGGAACTAAGAGCACAGGATGGAACAAGCCCATTAAGAACTTTGTACATCATTAAAAGCAATTTAAAGCCTGATCTGACATGGATATGGAGGCAATGAAGGGAAGCGAAACTTGTTTGTAAAAATTGTTTGTTAAAATTCTAGCTGCAGTAATCTCATAAAAAAGTAGAACACATAAGTTAACCATACTAATACATTGCCCCTAAGGTTGTTGCAATATACAGACAGGTAAATACTGGTATTTACTGACTGAGCAAAGTAGAACATTCGGTTTTTGTGCAGTCAAACTAAATTAGGTTTTTGGTTACCCAGAACAGAATGAAAAATATAACTTATTGATTCTACACACTTTTTTGTCATTCCCTAGGTTCTACTCTGACAATGCAAGCTGGAAATTGGACCGCCAGTTCCTCTGGGGAAAACACCTGCTCATCACACCTGTACTGGATCCGGTCAGTCAACACACAAAAATAAACAACAAAACAATTACAACACACATGCATACATACACGCTTTTAACATGCTTTGGTCCTTGAAATGCACAAGGTCATACTCACTGTGTCATGTATAGACATAGGAACCAATGTAAACAGAACATATAGAAATGTAATACAGTGTAATGCATGTAATACAGAGAGAAATGTGTTTTGCAGAGATGTAGATGAGTGACTCACAGATACACTCACTCATAGGCACACACACACATACACACAAATGCTGACCTCCACTGGGAAAACATGACATGGGATTTTCTTTGTTGCCCTCCCCTCCTCTCATCCCTCTTTCTCCTCTCTTTCATATCCTCCCTCTTTTCTCTCAGCTCTAATGAGAGCACTGACCTCATTACTAGCAGATTAGAAGTGTAGATAGAAGTGTGTAAACGTGTGTTTGTGCATGTTTGTCTACGAGTATGTGTGTATATGCGTGCACCTGTGATTCTGTGAAAATGTGTGCGCCTGTACGTGCATGAGTATGTGTGTGCATATGCAGCAATTGCGGTCATGTCAAAGTGGCCTGATTAATAAGCAATTTAGCATGGCCTCTCGTGAATTACAGAATAGTGGAAAGCGAATTGGATTCATAGTGGGGCTGGTGATAAAATAACATCACTAAGTGTGATTGTGGAAAAGTTTCTAATACAAAAAGTGGAGGATTTATGCTGGTATTGCCTCAGGGTTTGAGATGTCCAGGGGTCAGGGAGAAAGGGCCTTAAGGTGAATGATCAGGTTTCCATTTTTCAGAATCACAAAGACAAACAAGGCAAATACAAAAGTGCACCTAAATGTAGTGCAGTTGGAAACAGAAGAGGATAAAAATTATTCTATTATCAGTGGGTATGTTAGGGGCTGGCATCAATTATGACCTGCTATTATGAACTGCTAATTTTCTTTCTCTTTAAAAGAAATGTTCCCTGTTTCAAAGTGCCCTGATAATTGAATAGAGTGAGACGTTTGCAGTAGAATTGCATTTTATGACCTGTTTGTAATAGTGCATAAATGTAATGAATGAATTACAGTAGATCAAACATTTACTTAGTTTGTGGCCCTTAATACACTTTACAAATACATTTTAAAGGTGCAAGAAAAAGACACAAGCTTTCTCACAGCTTGAAGAAGTTCAAATTTAAAACCAAGTCAGCCAACACATCATCCACATACACCACAACAGAGTTTGTAAGCTTTTTGAGTAAAATTTTGTTCTCATGTTCAGATTTGGGGTTAAATCAAACCCAAGCAAAACACTAAAGATGCACCATGCTGCTTGATTAATATTGACAAGACCCCATACTGAACCTCTCCTCCCTTCTCTGTATACTGAAGTTAATTGCAGAAATATACCAAATAGCTACAAGTTACCAAGTGAAAAGTCCTCTGCAAAATCTGCAAAAAAAGCCACATTAATGACATAATAAAGCCACCACTGCCAAAACTGGTACACCAGTACCCAACAACCATTACCCATCAAACACGGCATGCTGTTCTGACATGAAAATTTTCATCTGCTGTAGAAAAGTTACATAGCAGCGCAGCATCGGACACTGACATTAGCTTTTGAAGCATTTTGGATGTCTGCTACGCCACTTGAAAAGGATCCTTTCTGAATGACAGCTCTGATGTGGCCAAATATACATCTTTTGTGGTGGCAGGGTGCTGCTGAGCTGCGGTGCCATGGTTTAATCCAGGGAGAGGGCAGGCACTGAGAACAGAGTGCCTGCTATCTGTTACAGATGCATCAGGCTGTGAAGGGCCACATGAAGAGATAGTGTCAGTGACTTGAGTAGGGTCACTGGCTGATCTTTAACAACCCTTGACATCCTACCTTCACTATCCCTTTTCATTATGCTCATCTCTCTCTATCGCTCTCTATTTATTGCTCTGTCCACCTGCCTCTCCCTTTCTCTAATGATGCTCTTGCACCATCATTCAGATCAGTCGATGCTTTAACCTTGATCTCTGTGATAAACCGGGGCAATCTCCTGCACTCTTTCTCTGTCATCCCCTCTGGTCTTCATCCATGCTTCTACTCTCCCTCTTGCCCATTACTCCCTTTTCTTTTTAGCTCATCCTTTCATCACACGTTGGCTCCCTTATCTAATCTGCATTCTCTTAATCAGCTGCTGTCAAATCACCCTTGTGATCCCGTTTCATTTCATCCCATCTCTCGTTCACCCTCGCTCTCTCCCTCTCTCTGTCTCTGTGCCTCTCTCTGCCCCTCTCATCTACCTCAGCTACCATCTGATCATTCTGCCAGTATGAATCTTTGGCCCACCTGATCAAATCTTACCTTATGGCTAACTGAGCTTCTTCGTACTCTAAATGAGAATACAGGCCTCATGCCTTGTCCCTCTCAATCACAGTTAGCAGCCATGCTAAGTCCTGCAGTCCCTTCCCATTAGTCAGTGCTGTGAGTGATAGGCGCCGCGAGCAAATCAGACACCAGAAAACGAGGAATGGGGGGGAGCATCCATTTCCCTGGGCTGTCATGCCACAGGCTGTGCAGCCACTGTGACAGGTGATCTGCAAATGTGGGTCCTAAAGAGGACGTTAAGTCATTTAATTTAGTTAGAGGAATATTATAACATATATCATATGTTACCCTTTTTAGTCTCTCACATGTACTTTTTTTGGTGTTCAAATTTGCTCCTATTTGCCTCTGTTTAATTATCTTGTCTTCCTGTCACCCCTCTTTCTTCCTCCTAATGACAGGCCTCAAAGGGCCACAAAATAGGACAGGCAGCTGAGGAAAAAAAAGAGAGAAAGGAGGCAAGATGTTGGTGCCATCATTGCTGCCTTTGACAGACAGTCTTGGCCTACACAGCTGACATAATGTATTTCACAATTTGTTTTTTTTTTTGTTTTTTTTTTCCTAGAAGGAACTCCAGTTGGTTCTTTCTTTTGCTGTGCTCTCTGTGTTTATCTGCCTCTCTCCCTCTGTTCTGCCCTGTCAGAGAGAGCAGGGAAGTGACAACGCTATCAAAGACTTGGCGCTCTTCTATTGATTGCTCCTGTCTGTCCACCACCTTAAGCCTCAAAGCCTGTCACCTATCAGTCGTCGCTTGATGCTGTCTCTTCCATCATCTGTTGCATCATAGCACTGTGGGCTGAAATGTCACAAGGGCTTTGTGGAAACTTTATATCAGATGATAGGCAGTTTTAAAATCACTTTCTTTGATGGGAACATTTTATCCCCTTCTTATTTATTATTAAGTTGCAGCAATTTATAGCAACAAGAAATATGTTTCCTTTGTGGTGTATTGTAGCTTCTCTCCTCATGTTCAGTCTTGTAAGATTAAAGTGTCTGGATGGGCACAGTGAGCTAAAGCAGGTGTTACTGAATGCAACCACAAATCAAAGACAAGGCATGTCTTCACAAAAAATACAAAGCTGACACCTTTTGATGTCTGCACTACAAATCAGAGCCATAATCTGGTTGCACTGAATGGCAAAAACAAAAATTGAAATCATTGTTCTTTTTTTCTGCAGGGTGTGGACACCGTGAAGGCGTATATACCAGATGCTGTGTGGTATGACTATGAAACGGTGAGAATATTCCCTGTTCCCTTTAAGATAGTTTCCTCTGAAGCAAATCCACTCCCCTTCATGTGCATCACAAGAGAAAATATTAATAGTGTGATTATTTTAATTATGATAATTGATATTTTTTCTACCCCATTTACAGACTATAACGAGACATGAAAAAAAACATATTTCTGTATGATCAGATTTTTCTTTAGTAAAATCAACAAATAGTTGATCAAATCTCTCTTTGATACTTTGGAAACTGGCAAAACAGATGTTGTTGTATTAGAATGCATTAGATCGTGAAGGTGTACCAGAATTAATTGGCAACATAAATGTACTGGACTCGATAACAATGATTGCAAAGGGGCTTATCAGTATTATGTTACATTAGTGGAATTAACACATACACAAAGAGCATGTATCACATGAAAGTCTTTGCCTCGAGTTCTTTGTTTGAGACCGAGAGCGATAAGACAGAGTGAGAGAAAGGACAAAGATAGAGTGAAAGAGGGGACAGGGAAGAGAGGAGGGAGACTATCTCCCTGACAGAGAGATAAAAGAGGTGTTGAGTTCCTTTGGGACCTTATTTGGGCGTCACAGTGGCGATGTAAAGCGCCCACTGATCAGATGAACGATTAGATTGGCTGTCTTGCCGCCAGCCCCTTGTCCCAGTTGGTCCCCTGTGATTATCTGGGTAGGAGGATGGAAGGATTGGTACAGGGTATTGATGTAGTGAAAATGACCATGAAAAACAAGTTACAGAGGAAAGAAGTAATGGGAAAACAGAGGGAAAAGAAGTGAAAATGGACGGGATGGGAGTTGGATAATGAAAAAGTAGGGAATGAAGGACAGTATATAAGATGGGAGAGAGAGGAAAAGCTGGTACAAGGAGAGGAGATGAGAAGAACAAAAAGGGGGCTGACAATTACTCTATGAAGGGGAGTAGGAAGAGGGAAAGTTTGGCCAGTACGAATAAGGAGCAGAGAAGACAAGGCAAGAGAAGACCTCCTTAAGGCAGACAATGGGGGGGTGATAAGATCTGAAATTGCTTATAGTCGCTCCACTAACTCCAGCCCACACACATGCCCATAGTCTACTGTACTGCACACACACACACACACACACACACACACACACATACACACATGCATACACACACAGCCTCAATGGGAATGGAGGAAAATGGGATGAAAAAAAGAATTAGAGCACCACAAGAGAGAATAACAGGACGTGGAGAGGGAAGTAGGTAGAAGTAGAATGAGAGGAGAGAAAATGAGAGAAGAGAGTTTCAAATTATTTTAGGTTGGTCTGAGGATTCAGACTCAGGGGGATCAGAAATTACCTCTGCTCTATCTAGGCCCTCAGAGAAATAAGTGGAAGATGCACAGAAAAAGAGAGACACACAGTGAGAGAGAAAGATGTGGAGAAATGTCTCTACTCATTGAATGGTTCTTAGCCGAACAGCACAGTTGTACATTATATTATTATAACGTCAAAAATGACACATTTCACATGCTTCTCAAGTGAGTCAATCACTGTTTTTTTCCACATTTTTTGGAATTCTACTGTGTTACCAGAAACTCCCATTTTTGAGCACAAGCCCAAAATAATGTACTTAAATAAAAAGGTTGCAGTTCTTCTCTTCAACCCTTTTTTACACTTATTTTACATTTAATCCTTTATATTTTACAACCAAAAAGTCAGAGTGTGTATGATTATACTGAACCAAAGTTGCAGAAGAACAAATATGGTATATTGCCGCAACAACCAAGTCTTAACAGGTTGTAGCAGGGACACGTTTTCCATAGATAGAACCAGGAGACTTAGTGCTTTCAAACAATATATAATTTGTCAAGGTCCCCTACACATGAAACTTTATGAGCTGAAACTTTATGCAACAACTTATGGAATCAGTTTTAAGTATCTATTTTGAAGAATGGACTTTATTGCTGAGAGGAACAAAAAGTCATCATTCATATTTATAGGTTGACTGTGCTGTTGTAACTTTGGACTCATTAAATATGGTTGCACACAGGTTGTACCTCAGAAAAAAAAAAAACAAAACTGCTTTGCGTGCATGGCAATTTCACGCGAGCCAGCAAGACAGCTTGCATTTTTCAACCCAAGCTTCTGGTAAATTATGACCGCTGCCTTAATCTTGATGGTGCTGTGTGGAATTTTTTGAGAGCTCACAGATTCTGTTGTCCAACCAATCAGATGAAACGGCTGGTGGACCGCAGAAAAGAAGTTAAAATGTATCTCCCAGCTGACAAGCTTGGTTTACACATCAGAGGTGGTGCGGTCCTCCCTACACAGAGACCTGATGTCACTACGACATACAGGTACACACACACACACACACACACACACACAATTATCACCTCAATGTGTTCAACAACCTTTAACAAACAGTAATTACAAAAACAGAGCCTTCTGTTATATTTACTGTAGTCCACATGCACGTGTTTGCACAGATGTGTCTAGTAGCCATTTGATTCATTGAATTCTAGTCGGCGAAACCCCATGGGCTTGATCGTTGCTCTTGATGACAACAACCAGGCAGCTGGGGAGCTATTCTGGGATGATGGAGATTCCCGAGGTATTGTTACTTTTCTCATTCTGTGCCTCTTTGTGTGTGTGTGTGTCTTTGTGACTGTGGTGTATGAGACGGCATCATCTGCATCTTCTTATTACCACTCATTACAGGCGTTCTTTTATGAGCATCAAATGGAAGCTCTTATCTTGTCAAACACAAAGAATCACATGAGTCATTGTGATTGTTCAAACGTTTGCAGTCAGCTCACACACTTTAACGTGTGACTGTGTTCCAGGTGTCAAACTGAGATGAAGATCATTAACATCTGCTCTTCCTCTTTTTTACAGAAACAGTTAAAACGGGCAACTACATCCACTACGCGTTCTCCGTTGCCAATGTAAGTTTCCCTCACATCTACACCATCTTTCGAATCCAGCACACATATTCCCTCTGATCTGAATTCAAGTTCGAAGTTCAAAACCACCAGAGACTTTTGACTTTCCCAGTCCAGAACTCCAAGCATGATTGATCCATGCTATGCTGCCGAAGCTTTGTTGGATCAAGTACCCTATGTTCCTGCTTCACACAGCACTGAGGATTGCCTTGCATGTTTAATGTATACGAGTGATGTCCTTCCTGTACATTAGCATTACACTGGAGAGCAGGATTTACAGACAGGAAATCTATCAGAACAGCTGTTTGACTGATGGACATGAGTTTGGGGAGTTTATTGGTTCACCGGTATACGAGCTGTGACTGTAATGCCTGTTGGAATAGACTATCAATCTTTCTTTTCTATTCAAAACATCAGAAAAGAAAGAAAGTTGCAGTGTGAAAATTTTGCAATAATAATTTGAGAGCGTGCAATCACTTCAGTGCATTCAAATTAGGCACATAATTGTGTATCCTCTGTCTTATAGGGAGCACTGGCAATGCAGGTCACCCATGATGGCTACAAGAACCCAGACAACCTTAAATTTGAGAACATTACTGTCCTCGGGATGCTTCATACTCCTCTCTCTGTCTCTGTGACTCATGTTGTCGCTGGGACAAATGGAAACTCTACCACATTGCCAAGCAGTATGATAAAATATGATGGAGTCAATAAGGTAAACACACACAAATGCTCATTTACATTTCCATGCACTATATATACATGCATTATATACATTGTGAAGGTTTTCGATTCTATGGACAAGCTTATAGATAATTTTGGCATGATTATGCTTATGTCTGCTATGTTTCTAGCAGCAGGAGACAGCAGTGGGTTATATGCCTATTGCTGTACTCCATACACTTATTACCAGCACCAAGTGGTGGACAGGCAAAGTTAGAAACTAGCTAGTAAAGCAGTGGAGCATTTAGCTGCTATGAGATATTTCCCTCAGGAATTGATGGCGACCAGGCCAGAGCCACACAGTGTACTAGGCTTGCAGCAGCTGGCCAGAAATATGCCTGGAAATAAATACTAATGTTGCTCTATGTGCTGGATGTGTAAATAGGGAACTGTTTGCAATCAAATTTGCCATATCAACTTTATAATATGAAAAAATATCAAATTACAACTTTAACAATAAATTAATACAATACAACACAACTTTTAATTTGTTATGTTTTTGGTTGTTAATCTGCCTTCCTGGTATGAAATTGATCATATTTGGCACAAATTCATGAATAATGGAATAAAAAGTGCTACACAGTCATTACACAGGAAAAACTCAGGGGGAGTCCAAAAGTTTGAGACCACTGGTTAATTTTCCATTGAAATGGAAGGTGGTCTCCACTGTTTGTATTTCCATTTTGTTGGAAAAACCTTGCCAGACAGATGCAGGGTGGATGTATTCTGCAGTGGCTACCCCTGCAGGCATCTGCCATTTATTTCAATAAGACTGGGAATGAAACCATTACTGTACAGACCAAGGTTAGCCTCAAAGTGTAAGAAATGATAAGATTTTACATTAGGTGAGGATCTTAAAAGCTTCGAGTGAGTGTGTGTTTGAAACAGAAAAATAAAGACTGAGAAAGAATGACTAAGAGCAATGATTCTACAGTTGGTGCCCAGGGTTATGAGCAAAAAGCAAGAGTCTATAAAGTGTCGAGAGGCTCAGTTAAGTAATTCTGTGGAGATTTGCTTTGTGTACTCATCTATAAATGTGTGTCCACGTCTTTCATGTGTGTGTATCTGTAGCTGCTTGTGTAGATCCTCAAGGTCTCTTTGGTCAAACACACAAGCGTGCATTTGTCAAATGACTCTCAGCGGTAATCATTTCCTGGGGGTGAAGGGTAAATGTGCTGTTAAACCTAAACTCTGGCTTGTCACGTCCATCAGTCTTTATATGCCTAGTCAGACTGGGCCTTGAATATAGCTCACAGCCGCCAAACATCATTAGTTCGATATACACTCAAATAGAACAGTACTTTATAATGCATGAGTCACATTGGCTCGCTGTATTTTATTTCATTATCAGAAGCACAATCCCAAAAATAAAAGGACCCATGTAATAAGGCAAATCCTTGATGTCCTCTCACCAGTTTAGGATGCATCAGATGGTGACTGTAGTGACAACAGCGAAAGGGGCTCCCCAAGATATGTTGTGAGAATGACTCATAATTCCCGGCAGAGGCTGTTGAAATAGCGAGGGAAATTAACAGCTGTGTCTTAAATTGATCACACACAAACGTCAAGCACACATTCTGTCTCAAGCCAGCATGTCTGTGCTTGCTTGCATAGGGAGGTTGTTCACCACGCGACAACTTGGGAAGAACGTTACCATAGTGGTGTACTCAGATTTAATAATCCCTCCTTGTCTTCCTGTACGCTTCATCACATACACAGGTTCTGTTCCTTAGTGGCCTCAGCCTGACCCTGGGGGAGACCTACCTGGTGCAGTGGGAACTCGGGATAGCGGATTACCAGCGCTTTGACTGCCATCCAGAGGAGCATGCAGATGAGGCAAAGTGCAAGGCCAGAGGCTGCAACTGGGAGGTGCAGAGTGACTCTGATGATGTTCCCACTAACTGTATACACAGTTCTATATTCTAAAGTCCCTATGCTTCCCTTTCTTTCCCTTCTCAGCCAAGCAACGTTGACGGTGTTCCATGGTGCTTCTATCCAGAAGACTATGGATACATAGTTACAGCATCCACATCCACCACCTCAGGCATGACAGTTGATATCACTCGGAACAAGAAGTACAGGAGCAGTGGTCGCCCAGACTCACCAGACATAGACAGACTCCGTGTTGAGATCCGTTATCACAGCAGTGACTTGCTGCAATTCAAGGTGTGTATTTATTTGTTTGTACTAGTTGTGGTGAACCCTCTTGCATATCAGTGTTTGTGTTGCTCAGTATCTTTCCCTATGCTCCTTTTTTGACAGTTTTTCTTATCTTTAGTGTACCCATCCTGCTTGCCTGCTTCACATAAACTCACACACACACACATTAATATCACCTTTCCTGTCCAGATCTGGGACCCAGCCACAGAACGTTATGAGGTTCCAGTGCCGCTGTCAGTTCCTGCAGCTCCTGAGACTGATGAGAGCAAGAGGCTGTACAAGGTCCATATTAGTGACAAACCATTCGGCATCCAGGTCATAAGGAAAAGCACAGAAACCGTGATGTGAGTACTTTAGTGGTACACAACTGGTTCAGTTGGGCTTAGGTTCTCAGATCTTTCAACTTCCATGCTCCATTTTGTTTACTCAAGCACAATGCAATCCCTTCTCATTGTCCCTTAAAGTGGCCACCGGGGATAAAAGTAACAATGCTGAGTCAACTCCTTTGGCACTGCTACCCCAATCAGATATGCTTAGGAAAGTTGCCCTGTGTGCCAGTATCTAAAGTAGTTTCCTCTTGTTCAGCAGTCGCGATGATGTCACATGAAGGAGTCGCATGTCAGAGTCTTTTCAAAGCTTATCTTTAAGCAAGGGTGACATTATTTTGTAGTTAAGCCTTCCATGTTTTTTAGAAGTGTCAGTTGAAATGTTACTAATTAAAATTTATGAAGTGTTGAAGGGATGCCTGCAGTTCCTGCGGGTTATTATGCTTATTTGTGTCAAACATATTGTGAATAACTCCCTTTGACAATAATTCCCTCTCCCCCCTCTCTCCCTCTCTCATTGATTTAATCCTCTGTCACTTCCCTCAGTTGGGACTCCTCTATGCCAGGTTTTACCTTCTCAGACATGTTCATCCAAGTGTCTACTCGACTGTCGTCAGAGTATGTCTACGGCTTTGGCGAGACAGAGCATCCCACCTTTAGGCACAACCTCAACTATCACACCTGGGGTATGTTCTCCAAGGACCAGCCTCCTGGTGTAAGTATCACACTAAAACACATAATGCAACTTCACATACATTCACACACGTGAAAAAATTTTTTATTTTATTTACTTTACAAGCATATAATTTACCTGAAGGAATGTTTGACAGTAATAATGTCCATGGACAAAATTTGGTGTTGAACTAAATTATTGTTCACAGCAGCAACTGTTTATTCCCCCATCATTTTTACGTGAAGGCGCATTCCATCAAAAGCAATCTCATTCTTGTTATGCCATGAGTCTTTAACATCATACCCACTCGAAACCTCCAGAGGTGACTTGTAAACAACTTTCCTGCACAGTATGTAAACTTGTCTTTCTCCCACTTGTGGCACTTTGATGTGGTGCTGTTGATATGAACGGCAGTTATAGAGTGTCATCATGTTTTCCCTACCGGTGTCAAGGCCAGACAGGATGAGGTTTCCACCTGCATCAGCATTATCAAGCCTAATTGCTGAGCTGTCAGGACAGCTCCACAGGGTTCAGACAAATGTTACCGGGGCCCTCAGAGAGCAAAGGAATTAGAGGTAGGGGGAAAAAAAAGAAGGAAAGGCGTGAGTGATTGAAAATGTGAAAAAAAAAAAAATTGAGAAGAGACATGACATGGATCTGTATTTGCTTTTTATATACAAACATTAACCCAGATAAGACAACAATTTATACTTTATACTTTCACACTTGGTAGATGATAAAAAGCTACACACATAACTGAATTATGGATGGCTGCCAGATCCAGCCAATAAAAGAGCTAAAAATGAAATATGTCAGTGTAGAAAGTTAGTCCGTTTTAAAGATTTTTTTGGGGTGAAAGAGGATGTGTTCAAACTACAAGAGGGGTTAAATTGGGCATTTTAGCTGCACATAAACCATTATCCAGGTAATCATCAGCACAGGCCAAAATGTTCCCATGAAAGACATATTATTTTCCCTCTTTTCCTCAAACATTCTTTCACCATTTACAAGACCTTCCCACCACTAACAAGGACAAACAAAAGAATTACGGATATGGCCTTGCAATTCAAACCACCCTAACCTTTATCTAAGACGTCAGGTTGGCTGAGGTTACATTCCCTCTAAAACAACACTGTTGCCAGCATTACGAACAAACCAACAATTATAAATCAAGTTATAATTGATGGTTTGTTTGTATATACAGTATATATATATATATATATATGCAGTGTATATATGTATATAATAGCCTAATATCTGATTCCACTGTCATGGATATTTTTCATTATTGTTTTTGTTCAAAGTCTGCACAAAAGTCACAGGATACACAAGTGCACAACACGGAAGACTGATAAAGTTTGAAGTTGAATCCTTGATAGCTGAGCGAAAATCAGACCTTCAGTCTTTAAATACGCTGTGTGCTATTCAACATGAAGGAGAATATAAATAGAAAGATTTATAAGGCAGCAAGTAAAATACTTAATCCAAATCCTGTTTTATTTAGAAGAGCATCCATAGTCAGAGTGTTACAGTCCATGTAAATGTACCTAGATTGTGTCAAGAAAGAGAGAGAAAGAAAGAGAGAAAGAGAGAGAGAGAGAGCTGTCACTGGCTGTCACTCGTTGTTAGAAGTGCTTGGAAAAGCTGATGACCTTTCTCCTTCCTGAGTCAGGCCATCACACCAGTAGGGCCACAAGGACACACACACATACACACAGAAAGAAAAGAACACATCCAAACTAAATGACACAGAGACATGGACAGTCCTCAGAGCCATTATATTACAGTTTAACAAGTTCTTATGCACCAGAAGTGCAGAAGACTGATGAAGTATGACATGCCCATGAGTTTTCCTCACAGGACAGTGACATCTGAAAGTGGCAGATTTCCTGTCCCCCGCCACCTTTCTATCTGTTTCTCATCACCCCGTCTGTCTAGTCCCATCCTCATCTAAACACTGAAGACAACAAGGGGACCCTCTCAGTAGTTACAGAAGGAACACTCATAAAGTCCACACTGTGAAACTCAAGTCACTCCCACTAGAACCAATATATTGTTACATATGTGTAATTACTCTAGGACATTAATGTGTGTGCCTGCAGGAAATCAACAGACAGATGTTCATTCGCATGTGATAAACCATCACAGACAGAGGAAACAAAGAAGACTAAATGCCTGACTTTAAGCAGGACAAGCAAATTGATTAGGCGGTTGATATAAACCATAAACTTTTATAAAGCACCCAAAGCTAGGCTCTGTTAATAAGTTGCCAAGTTGAGTATGGTAGCAACCAGGCTACAGTTTTGTCATTAATTTTAATGTTCTGTATGCTAGATTTAGGACTTCCTGATTTTGTTATAGCACCCGGCAGCAACTCAAATCCCCAAATAACCACCCAGCCTTGTGTTGATGTCTACAAACTCAGGCCAGTTTCCAGCCTAGTTTAAAATTTGGGTGATTTGGGGGCACTACTGGGTGCTATAACTGACACAGGAAGTCTGTTTTAAAAGAAATGTTTTAGCCGGCACACATTCATTTGCATCTAGGATAAGTGTAGGAATAATTTTTCCCTCCTTCTGGGAGAACTGTTAAATGTTGACAGTGCTAGGAGTGAGACTACTGGGGCAGTGTTATGTTATAGCCATAAATACAATGAGAGATGCACTGTCAGATGCAAAGAAAAATGCTCATGCATAAACAAAGTGGCACACAAGCCAACATTTGTACAAACACAGAACAGGTCAATTTTTTAACCAGCATCTCACACTTTCCCCTTTGATGATCACTCTCTGTCTCTGTGCTACAGTACAAGATGAATTGCTATGGAGTACATCCCTTCTATATGGGCCTTGAGACCACCACCGAGGCCCATGGTGTGCTGCTGCTGAACAGCAATGCCATGGGTGAGAGACGAGACACACAAAGTCACAGACATGCATTCGCAAAGTCATGCACATGCACATACACATATACCGTATGCAAATGAAACCAGCCAAGCTCCCTCACATACACGTAATCACACTCAATTACATATGCAGCATCCATTTATGTATTAATGAGTGAGGCCATTTTCCGTGTTTTGAGCACATGTCATTTGACAGGGAATCTTATATAAGGCCAACATAGTGCAAAGAGCACTTTCGACTCATCTCCACTTGTGTATATTTGCATAATGAACAGCAATAGACTCTCTACAAACATAGAAAAATTATCATGTATCATACACACTGACACACACATACACATACATACTGCTATATCTCAACATTTCTCACCTTGCAAGACAGAGTGTAGTTGCTCATCCGGCACCAATGTCCCTCTCTATCTATTTCATCACCAGATTACCAGCACAGTATGTCCAACCACTTTTGTAATTCAATATTTTCAGAAAGTACAGTTTCATAGAGGCTCATACTGTACAGTTTGTCTGCTCACCCCCTAAGCACCAAAATGTACATGTGCAACACATAGTAAGTTAATGCACATAGAGTACACTCATACATGCCAATTCATGTGAATTTTTAAAGGATATTAACGTTTTATTTGTTTTGTGTCCAGATGTGACTCTCCAGCCTACTCCAGCTATAACCTACCGAACTGTTGGAGGCATCCTGGACTTCTACATGGTCCTGGGACCTACACCTGAGATGGTGGTGCAGGAGTACACTGCAGTAAGTTGACTTGGATGTCTGGTTTGTTTGTGTGTATAACTGTGTGTATTTGTGTGTGTTTCTAGTTCGTGTGTGTGTGTGTGTGTGTGTGCGTGCGCGCATGTGTCTGTGTGTGTTTTGTGTCTGGCCCTGGGCCGCTGTTGATGGACTGCAGCAGCTGGGAGTTCCTCGCTTCATTGCGCTCTCTCATTTAGCCAATCTAAACACACACACACACACACACACACACACACACACACACACAATCAAACAAACACTTTATGGACACTGTCCCGTTTTCCTGCAAAACAACTTTTTTCCAGTGATGAACTGTTTTGACTTCCTTGTTTGTTTTTCATCTTAAACAGCTGATTGGACGACCTGTTCTACCTGCCTATTGGTCTCTTGGGTTCCAGCTCTGTCGCTATGGTTACAGCAATGACAAAGAGATAGAAGATCTATATAAAGACATGAGGACAGCGGGTATACCCTATGTAAGTGCCCAGACAAGGACATTGTTTTAACACATCAGTATTCAAGAAAATACACATTTTTCAACTCGTGTGTTCACATCCAAATTTAGATTCAGGTTTCTCAATCTAAATTTGAGGGAATCACTGTGTCAACTTTTAAATAAATGTCTGTTTCAATTGTCAACTCAATGTAAAGAGAGAATAATTTATTTTTTGTTGTTTTTTAAAATGATTAATCTGTTCCAATTTATTTGCAATAGAAACCTTATCTATCACAACTTCACATATGTCTTCTACTATAAGAGAATATTACAGGACACAATCCTGATACTGCCCACATACATCGTATCCAATTAAATTCCACTGTGTTTACCTGCTTTTGCCGAGACACTGATTCTATTCAATCAGTACCGTAGCACAAGGAATATTCTCATTGCTCTCATCCAAACAAATGCAATCTGATAGCTTCTTTTTGTACATTGTACAGTGCAGAGACATGCACTCAGTGGAATCGACTGAGCTAAATCCAACACAGTATCCTTACAATATAGTTTAGTGTGTGCGGACAATAACTACATAAACCTAAATTAGATGAATGCTACTGGGGAAAAAGCAAAATGGAGACGTTGGCTTCATGGATTATATTGGGAACATCCAGTTTAACCCAATGAAATGTGACCTCTAATTTCATTCAAAATCCATTCCATGGTAAGTTTCTCATTTCTCAGACATTTCCAGTTTGTAACAGAACCAGTAACTGTTTTTGACAGTGAAATATGGGGCTCACATTTGAATAACATTTTTTGCCAAACAGTATAGATAACATTGTTATAAAAAAACAAAATGATATCAATCTGTGAAAGCCCCATGTCCAACCATGGCAGGATGTCCTGTGTGGAAATGAGCCAGAATCCCATCCTCTTCATCATGCAGAACAGTACATAAGAATTTCCATCGATAATCAACTGATCCCCCGGAATATGCTTCCTCAAAGCCCCAAACCTGCAAGGAGCTGACGCCAGCCATAAAGAATCCTGCATCATTAACTGGAATGAAAGAAGCAGAAAATGCAGCTACTCAGAAAGGCTACACACATCAGCTAGCTTTCCAGATTAACCAACCTTAAACTGCCACACACCAGGCAGCCAAAGCAGATGACGTTTTGTTCTCACTGGAAGAGATAAGAGTTGAAAAGCAAATGAAAGTCTCACTTCTCTCATGTGCAGCATGCCATATGTTAAGTTAAACTTACCAGATTTTCATATTTATTAGCAGGAATTTGACGTCTTTGTGGCAAAATGTGTGATTGTTTTTTCCACACCTGCTGACAAGAAAAAAGGAAAGTTGTTTTTATATTAGGCAGTCATTCATTCAGACGTTAATTACATTCACATAGCATACCGGCTCTGTAAAGTTGTGTGGGCTGAATATGCAGAAAATAGTTATCCAAGGACTAAGGTGAAAGAAAAAAAATGTCTTCTACTGTAATTTTGTAGCATAAAAACCTGGGGAAGTGAGAAAATATTGCTCTTTACATTAATCAGATTTAAATGTCTGTCTCATTCTGATATTTTGAATAAAACAAAATCATTTTAGCCTCACTTTTATGTGCCTTCTTCTGCAGGATGTGCAGTATGCAGACATTGACTACATGGATCGTCAGCTGGACTTTGTCCTGGACCCAGAGTTTAAAAACCTGCCAACCCTGGTTGACCACATGAGAGGAGAGGGCATGAGGTTCATCTTCATTCTGGTAATGACCTTGGACCGTACAGTACTTATACAGTCACATGATTGGGCGCTCAATGATCGGAAACTGTGCTTGTATAAATATTATATTGTGGTATTAAAGATGTCTAATGAATATTAAATTGTGTGTACTTAATCCAAGGATCCAGCCATCTCAGGCAATGAGACACTTTATTACCCTGCCTTTGTGAGAGGTGAAGAGGCAGATGTCTTCATCAAATGGCCCAAACACCTCGCTGATGGAATTGTGTGGGGGAAGGTAAGAAGGAATGGAGGGTGGAGGGGCAAATTTTGGAAGTGGAAAATAAAGTGTATTGAAATTAGCAGACACAATAATGACTTGTGTTGTGTGTGTAACAAATATATGTAATCTTTTTTTTCCAGGTCTGGCCGGATTATCCCAATGTCACAGTTGATGAATCTCTGGACTGGGACAAACAAGTAGAGGTAGACTATTTTCCCTTTTCATCTCACTGACAGATAATGCTCCCTAGCTTCTGTATTGGAAAGTCTGCCTCAACATTCCCACTTTCAATACACAATATCTGAAATTGGCCCCCCAATGCCAATGCCCTACAAGACAATTAAAATTCATGAGATCTTTCAGTTTTCAGCATTTCATTTCCTGAGCATTTGACTGTCCCATTTCCAGCTATACAGGTCTTACACTGCCTTCCCTGACTTCTTCCGCAATACAACAGCAAAGTGGTGGCAACAAGAAATCCAGGATTTCTACACTAATACTATGAAGTTTGATGGGCTCTGGATTGTGAGTGACCTACAAGAGGAAATTCTGATAACGTGACCTCATTTGCATTCCACTTCGTGATTTTCCTTTGATTTCCATATTCTACCATCTGTCTTCATGTGTAGGACATGAACGAGCCTGCCAGTTTTGTCCATGGCACAGTCGGAGGAAAGTGTCTCGGTAATCCACTTCTAGAAAACCCTCCATATATGCCACGTAAGACACACAGTTAAATTTTTTTCCTTCTCTTAATGCTGCAATGAGGTTATTGGGGAATGACATCAACATTAACAGTACATGAAAAGGATTCTTACGGGTGTGTTTTGTGTGTGTGTGTGTTACATGTGTGTTACTTGTGTGTTTGTGTGTGCTCCCCAAAGCCTTGGAATCCAAACATCTTGGCTTGAACCACAAGACTCTGTGCATGAACAGCGAGCAGATACTCAGCGATGGGAAGAAAGTCAGACACTACGATGTCCATAACCTATATGGCTGGTCCCACACCAAGCCTACCTATGAGTAAGTGGATATGTACTCACATTCGTGCACCTGTCTGTGTGTGTCTTTCTGTGTTAAGGTGTGTGCTTTTGTCAATCACATTTTCCTGTATGCCAACTAATGTATTTTTATGGGGATCTTTACAGTACATGGTGTTTTTTTGTACTTTACCAGTAAATAAATTATTATTTTGAAAAAAGTATAAAACATCCATATGAACCACGCCATATGATAGATGCACACATTTTTATGTATGTAGCAAACAAGATACAGTTGTTGGCAGATGTACATTATCCCGGATAAATGCGTTGCCCAGACTACATTAGGATGAACACAAATTATTGTAATAATCACAATACTTCACAATCTGAGCACAGAAGATGCTGTAGCTGAAGAGAACATAGAACAGGGAAAGCAGGAGATTTCATTGCAAACACATTCAGAGAGAAAATGCAGCCACACGAGATGCATAACTGATATTTTCCACAGAAATATGGTCTCATCAAATCTTTATGATAATAATCACCAATGTGAAACATCATTGGTCCTTGTGGTGAAATTCTCTTCCTACCACAGGGAAGCCAGATTGCAGACGAGCCTGGGGAGGCTCTGTACCATCGGCCTTTGGGCCCGTGAGCTTTATCTGGGAATTATAGGAATTATTTCATTTTAACACGACGTTGAGCTTAACAATCACAATGAATTGGTTAATTAACTTGGACTGTATTTCAGCGGAATAAGACACTTTTACACCCTGCTTGTTGCTAGTTTGTGTGTGCGTGTTATTTCTGCGTGTAAGACAAATCTCTCTTTCTGTGCAGTGCCCTGCTGAATGTGACAGGTAAAAGAGGCATAGTGGTGACCAGGTCCACTTACCCCTCCAGTGGGAAATGGGCAGGACATTGGCTGGGAGACAACTACGCCAGTTGGGACCAGCTTTCCAAATCCATTATAGGTATGTATATATGTAAACATACTATAAAAATTTTCTTTGGGTTCAAAATTGCTACTTAAGAGTGGTGATGCTACTCTGAACTGTAAACAGAAATCTGACAATATAAGTGACATGCAAACTTGAGAGAATGTGTTGCTTGCAAATTGTGTAAGAAATACAAAGAAAAAAAATCTTAATGAATAACTTCCCATTTTCCTTTGTTCTACAGGCATGATGGAGTTCAGTCTGTTTGGCATCCCTTACGTAAGTATCATCATCTGATCTTGGTTTTGACAAGGCATAATCTTATTGATGTGACCTTGTCCTCTCTAAGTAGATTACAGCCGCCTGAGTGATGTTATTTTGTTTGCTAGACCCTTTGATCAAAGGACATCTTAAAATACAATATGCAGCATGTCATTACAAGCACCATCCCAACCAAGAGGCCGCAAGCTTGCCTGTTGTGACCTAAACAAATTTCTTATTGAGTTGTCATTGCTGTCCTGGCTCCCTCTGTCTTTGCTCCTTTGACCCTGTGTATCCTTGTCACTATGTCTGTCTCTCTCTGTCCTTCTGTCCCCTTTGATCTCTCAGTGTTTCTAATAATAATTGTTATTATAATACAACACCTTCATCGATCCCTGTATGGAAAACCATTTTCCCAGGCACGGGGGATAGACACAGAAGCATCCTTCACTCCAGCGGTGTCAAGACTCAATGATGTTTTTAGGAACATCATGCTTGCAACAAAAGTAGTGTGACCTCTGTTCCTGAGGTTGAAGGGCACTAACTGTAGTCACACCTGCACCCTGGTGCCAACAAGTTTTTTTTCTTTTCTGTCCATCTCACAAATTCATACATTCAAACTCTTTGTCTGTCAATCTCTTCCAGACCGGGGCAGATATATGCGGGTTCTTTAATAAAGCAGAGTATGAAATGTGTCTTCGTTGGATGCAGCTGGGTGCCTTCTATCCATACTCACGCAACCACAACGGCAAGGGAAACCCGGTGAGTGAATTCAAAGCAGAAGAAAAACACTCCCGTAGAGATATACTGGGTTGTGAACCCCACTTAAATTCAGTTTCATACCTAAAAATACTTATTTTTTTCTTGTATTTGTGGCTGTTTATTTCATGCTGACAGCCAACTGGGAACCATAACTTGACTTGAACTTGAAATGATGTCAAATGTTTGCAATCACGAATGTTTATCAAGGTTTAAGAGTTTGAGATCCTGTTTTTCCGGGAAATTCTCATAAAATTTTACTAAAAAAATACTTGCATATACGGCCACACGCGAAAGACCAATTCTGCTTCTGTAGTTCCTCATACCACAGAAACAATGCACCAAAATGACTTCAGGTTACAGATTTTTTTATTCCCTCAAGTCAAAGTTAAGATTAGTTAAGTTAAGTTACTTTCTCCATTATAACTACTTACTACTTATTGAAATTGGTAAGTGGACACAAAGAAATGATTGAACTGTATATGGTTGTGTTTTTACCACACCAAAGATAGTACATGTTTAAGGATATTTGTTCCACAACCACACAATCTAAAGCAGAGGTCTCCAACAGGGATCTCGCACATCCTGTTTTTGAGTAGCTCACCCAATAAAGGTTTCTGAGTGTACAGTATATACAAACTATGGAAAGTGCAACTAAATCAAATTTAGACATGCCCACCCCTCCTCAACGTCAAATAATTATTTGTCAGTTGTCAGTCAAATGACGCTGTCAAATTTGTTTACATGAGATATGCCATAGGCGACGTGCAGTGATAGCAGCTCTTACAGATAACAGAACAGGCATAAATGAAACTTTTCCAAGGCACCAGAAATATGTTGCCACAGATTATATTAAGTTAAGATGTGGGCTTCAACTTGAGCTCTGTTTTTCTTCAGGCCATGTTTGTTCACATTTTGGGAAATTAAGTGTACTGAATTAGCTATTTTAAGTTCCTTGGATGTAAGGAGCTTCTACCTTTTTCTGCTTTTCTAAGCAGATCCGTGGACATTTATTGAAAATGGTGTTATCGTGTCTCTGTGTTCAGGTTTGCTGGAATCATGACTCAGATTTTTTGACATGAATTGACACTGATGTGATGTCTGATGTGAGTTAGTACAAAATGAACGTTTTGGATCTTGATTTTTGATGACTTGTCAAATTATCTTACTCTTCTGAATTGGTTCGGGGATCAGTTTGAGTGTTTTGATATGATATGTGAATAAGTGTAACCAGTAAAATATGACATAAGTAGCTCTTAGCCCCCCTTAATTTGATAAACTACCCACAATTCTGTGTTTAAAATGAGCAATTTTTTTTTATTTGTTAATCCTGTAAAAAAAAAAAAAAGTGATGATAACAGAATCATGGTAACCCTCAAGTGCCACTAGAAATGATCTCTGCTTTAACAACTAAGCTTTTTTATATATATATATATATATATATATATATATAGTGCCCTGGATGTAGGGGCTTGTGCTGCACCAGACATAGTTATACAAAAAAACATTTAGCAGCACTAATATTGTTTGCAAGTTGCTTTCTCGACCCATCTCTCTCCATCTGTGTCTGACATATATATATACACATGCACACACACACAAACACACAAAAAGATAGACCTGTTTGGTGGTGTAGTGTTGTGGCATTCATTCTAGCGGTGACCTTTAAGAGCATTGGAACACATCTGAGAAATCCAATAACGCCCGTCCGGAGATCGATCCCACCGGGCGAAATTTCTCTGTACTGGAGTCTGCAATACTAGACAGGACACAGTTGTATGTGTGTGTGTGTGTGTGCCAGTGCCTGTGCTTTTTAACGGCATGGAATGGGGATATAATTGAATTCTCAAGGTGATCTGGGCACCACTGCACACCACCTAACCTCCACTCCACACACACGTACACCCCATGATTCCAATCATTTAATAACGGCTTGCAAATGGGTGTTTAAACATGGGGAAAATTGGCATAAAAAAGCACACACACATATACATCAGGAGAGGGTGGCAAAGAAATGACAGTTTGAGAGGAAGAGATAAAGTCAGGGAGACAAAAAAAGTAAGTGATAGAAAGAGAACTGGTGGGAGAACAGTATAGGTATTTAAACCAAATAGGAGGATAAGAACAGAAGTATTGAGAGGAAAAATACTGATAAGCAAAAACAGATAAAGGAATATGCATGAAGAGAGAAGTTCACAAGAGATGAGACAGAGAGAGAGAGGGGAAAGAAATGATGAGGGATAAACTTGCTGGGGAATAAAACAAGATGGCAATTTAAGAAGTTAAATGGTGGTGACACAGGATAGTGATAAGGATGTGAGAGCTGGGACATGGCTGAATAAACAATACCTCTGCGATCAAGTCAGAAAAGGGACGTGTGAAAGGAGGGTGTTTGGCGAAAGGAACGAAAATACTCAAACCAGGACTAAGAGATGCGAGAAAAGGGAATCAGTGTCAGCTATTTATGTAGTCTACTGTAAAATAAATAAATGAATAAAAAAAATAAAATAAAATACAGTTTTTTTTCCCGGTCAGCCATATAAAATCCCCAATCATCAGACAGTTAGCGACTGTAACCTCCAGCCTGCTTAACAAGGCGTTTGACAACAAAGTATTAACACCGCAAACCAGACTGGAGGGTACACAAGGTCAGAGACAGTGGGGAGAGAGAGAGAGAGAGGGAGAAAGAGGAGAGCTTTTGCAGAGTCATTCCCAGAGCTCCGTCACGCCTAGTGTCTCTTTGCCCTCAGACAACTTTCAATGTTGACCTCGAGATAATTTCACTGCACCAGCAATATACCGCAGTGTCCACAGTCATATCAGAACAATGCAAAATTAATTAAACATCATATATATTCTCCACCAAGCCTGCTGCATCTGCGTCAGAGTCATGTATATTATCATTCACCCAAAGGGACATATTATTGTTCGTCTAAATATATTTTCTTTTTCTGATGTGGGATGCAAAGCAGAAACTCAAAGGTTTATGAGATTGGGCCGAAGGAGTAGATTACCAGACAGATAAATGAAGAGAAAGACCAAGTAGGAGGAAGGGAAAAGATGAGAGGGGCTGACACAGGAAGATAACCTCGTTCTTCTTTGAGGCCGCATGTGTATGTGCACACACACATACATATCTGTCTACAATCAGCAAGTGTCACAAGGCCTTTCGCCACAATAAATGTGGCCATGAATTAGGTGAATTCATAAGAGAGATGCTCTGCTTCTCACTCTTCAGCCCTCCCTGCTCGCATCTCTTCATCAGTTCCTCCCCTGGTTTTTCCGCAGATGAAAAGTCTCCTGCCTCGAGGGCCCAGCAGACAGTGGTATTACTGTCAAGTCATGTGCGATTTGTGTCACTGACTGAATGGTAAAGAGTGAAAAAAAAAAAAAATCAAGTTTTGGGGAAATTATCTTGTTGGTGATTTTAGCACATATGTAATGACATCAACATCAAAACTGACCATTTTTCTCAATTAATTGACTAATGGTTTTGTTGATGCATCATCAGGAGAGAATGAAAAATGCCAGTCACCTCAGAGTCTGAGGTCAGGTCTTCAAACTGCTTGTTTTGAAACTAGACTTTTTGCTTTGCTTTTGAAAGCAGAGAGGGAGAGAGGGCAGACTCATTTAGCGGGACACACGATAGGCATACGGGAGAGTTGGATACTGGTGCCTCACGTTCCCGAGAAATACATTATTGATCCTACAATTCCTTCTGTGACTATCCAGCTTTTCACAAAAGTGGGTACGGCCTTGATTGAATGTTGGGTGAGGAGCATGGCGCTAAACCGAGTGTCTGCATTTTTGTTGGAGCATTTTGATCAGACCTGAGTCCTTCACATATTCCACTTGTGCATTAGCTGCCACCAAAGTGTCAGCAACTTTGGGGGCAGACTTTTTGAATTCAGCAGTATTTAAGGTATGCCTGTGGTATGTTTGGTATGCAGACATGGTCCTTGAATTCAAGGCGCTAGTAGAGAGCAAGAGCAGCAATAATATTTGAGCCTTAGAGTACGGCATAAACTGTTGCATCCGAGCCGTCAATGTAACTTTCTGTGAATGTTTTCAAAAGTATTTCTTTAGTTTGGTGGAACATATAATGAAGGAATAGCCATGTAGCTAACCTTACACTGATTGTCAGTCAACACACAGCAGCAGCGGACATCCTCACATTTATGTCAGATGGGATATGTAAAATTTCTAAATACCCTTTTTGTGGCAGTGATATTCATACACTTTTAGGTTATGGTGAAAGAGTCTGGCACAGAAACACAACAAGCCCCCACATTAAATTCTAGGTATACATATGTAAGATCTGTTAATCCCCACCACAACAAATAAAGAGGAAAAATATAGAGGAATGTTTTATCAAATTACATTTGAATATAAATGAACCTAACTTGGGTGTGAAGCTTAAAGCAACACAACTGCTTGAAGCTGGTCCTGAAACCTGATACCTTGTCTTGACCAATGTGGTTCAGGCCGGGAAGCAGAACTGTGCTGCGTGTGCATCCACTGTATACGTACGCTTTCTAACTGTGAAAGCAGAACAAGGTCATAGCACTCACTCAGAGTCATTTGATCAGTCTCTCTCTCTATCTCTTTCTTACACACACACACAACTTAGCATGACAATTACTTAGCAGCGAACACATCCGATGGTGAGGCACGAGGGTGCAAAGGGAAGGCGACTGAAAATGGAGGCAGGGAGAAAGAACTCCTGGGTTTCCAGATAATTGCGATCCTGTGAATTTGCTCAGAAAATTAAATGATAATCCAGTAAACTCCTTGGGTCATAAGATAATAGAAATGTCCTGTGTTCAATCATGTGCTGTTAGGCATGTACTTAGAAACCACCAGGCTACGGTTAATAATTATTATCAAATCTGACCCACCTAAACTGCAGCTGGAAGAAAATGTCTTTCATTTTATTGCTCTCTATGATGAGTTTTATGATTATATCTTTTGATTTTCTTTTTTTTTCTTTGAAAATTGAAATTGAAAGACAGGAGACACATAGACACAAATTCACATTTAATTGCTGAGAGCCCAACCTAACACATGTACACGCACTCTCATGTGAAGTACGCACTAAGACTAAGACACACACACACACACACACACACACACACACACACACGATATCACAGGGAGGAGCATATGGTGATGACATGCTTCAACTGAAATTCTTCATGATCCTCACTGTGTGTGTGTGTGTGTGTGTGTGTGTGTGTGTGTGTGTGTGTGTGTGTGTGAGCAGACTGATTATTGTCCTCACTGCAGTTCCAGAAAATGAGCTAATACATTTAGATTGGCCCATATTTACAAAATGACAGTACACCGTGTCCTCTTTTTCTGTCCTTGTCTCTTAAAGGGACGTTACACTTGTTGCCAATTAAAATTAGGTACGTAAATGTCAGCACAGTGTGTGGCTCAATAGTAGGAGCATCATTTATAAACGCAAGCAGGTCGTCTGAGTATTTCTTGCATGCTGCAAACTAGCTCATGTTGCTGTCAGTCTCTCCTCATGCCTGAAAGTGATTCATTTTCAGCGTTGCTGGGAAATCCAAATGGGAGAGAGTCAATGCTGCAAACACAATGACATGATAAGAGAAATGCAGCTGTGTGTAAATGTACATTTATTTCACGGAGGGATCTAAAAGTAATACATTCATACTCCGCTGGCTTTTGTCTGTGTTGCCCTGCATGTCTGTGTGTATCTGTACTTGTAACTGAGAGAAATGAACCATAGCCAGAGCTTTTGAAATGTCTATCTGTTGAAACAGTGAATTGGTTTACTCAAACACTGAGCACTTGTCTCTAGCTGCATGTAAACAATCTCAGTCAGTGGATAATGTGCAGGTGTTTTTGACAGTGTGAGGAGTGGATTCGACAGTGTGCTTATCTTCTCCAACCCCAGATGTAATTGTTAACATGTTCTGTGAGGTTAAAGTTCACATACAAATAAAGAATTTATGAAGCATCCACTGGTATAGTACCCCCCCAATGAGTAAAAGCTAATTCTGAGTTAAAGGTAACTTCAGTGACTTTATCGTGCTTTAGGGATTTAGGGAAGTTTGCAGGTTGCAATTAAACATTCAGTCTTTTAGCACAATACTGTGTATGTAATCAAATGCATATTCAAGACCCTGTATAGCAGCAAACAGCGTCTTCAACCAGAAAGCAGGAAACTGAAATCCTGCTTTGACATACATTTGTCACAACAAATAATTAACGCAGGTTTTTTTTTTAAAAAGAATGTTTTTCATTCCTATTCACTGCGGTTAATCTGTCTGTAATCACCTATTTTTTATTTATTTCTTTTTCTGTCAGAGACAAGACCCTGTTTCGTGGAATGCCACCTTCTCCAACGCGTCCCGGGACGTCCTGAACATCCGTTACACCCTGCTGCCCTACCTGTACACCCTGATGTACGAGGCTCACGCCAATGGAAATACAGTAGTGAGGCCTCTCCTGCATGAGTAAGCAAAGACACACAACACGCACGGGTCTTATCTCTTCTGCTAACGTCATGGCTCTGCATTACATGTAATCACTTAATCAAATCATTTAGTTATTAACAGCGTGGATCTTTCATCCTGATTGCTGGCAAGATAAACAGATTTTACTCTATGCTGCTTCTCATTAGTATGCAGAATGTCGCATGTGTTGGATGCTAGACTAAAAACCAATTTAAGTAAAGCTTTAATTTTTGTGCTTCAACATGTTTTCAGCACCACTCTGGGTTTAACGCTGGACTCATTGTTTCCATCACAGCCTCCCTTATTAGGTACAGATGTTAAGTTGAATGGGAGAAAAAAAAAATGCCCTCTATTTATACATCCTTATATTTTTCAGTGAGGTTAGAAAAGCCGGTTTGTGCCATTTGCTCATTTGAATAAGTTGACAAGGTAAGAAAATTAGAAGTGTCTTTCCTGCCTCTGCAACTGCCATCAAGAAGCCCTTGAGCAAGGCACTTCAAATCCTATGAAACTGTGTAGAGGCCAGCCATAGACTGCACTTGGCAGCTCCCAGATGTGAATCTGTGAAACTTTGAAAAAAGAAAAAAAAAAAAAAACATATTTATTCATTTTAAGAGACTCTTATAAAGTCACAGATGGTATTTAAGGAGCTGGCAGGGTGAGTCTGGCAGGGTTATTTGGCTTGCATCTTCAAACCATTGAATTCTGAATGAGTACTCAAAACAGTCGTCTGGCCTGAGGAGACAGGAGAGAGCAATAGGAGCATTTTTTTTCAGTCAGGTTTGATGGCGTCTCCGTTGCTGTGTCGCAGGTTTGTGGACGATAAAACTACATGGAACATCTACAAGCAGTTCCTCTGGGGACCTGCTCTACTTATCACCCCCGTCCTCGACATGGTATGAACACACATACAACATGCTTAAGCTTTTTTTTTTTTTTTCCCCACACATTATTTAATATATCACAAATCCAACTGCAGTCACTTGAGTGAAAGCTGTCAAGTCTGTCTCTCCTGGCCAGTGTTTTTTCATTTGGTTAACTGACTTTGTGATTGACAGGGAGCCAGGGATGTGGATGGCTATATTCCTAATACGCGCTGGTATGACTTCCACACGGTGAGTCTATGTGTGTAACTACCAGAAAACAATTCACTTCACTGAATCCAAAGCCTCCCCTATCTCGTCTTGCATTCAGGTATACCCCTGGTGCAACAATACAGTCGATTGCACTAAGGCAAAATTACAGAGGGAGGTAACAGCATCTGACTGGTGGATCAGCGTATGCATAATATCGACTAGTGTGTACTTTCATGATATTCTAACATGTAAAAGTACACCTGTGCACCTCTTTCTGTGATGAGGATTCAAAGCACTGCATCGGTGAGGTGCTTTGTAACTAAACTATTTTTTTTCACAAAAAGAAATATGTCGGCAGACTAAGACAAAAACAAGACCATGACAAAAAAAAAAAAAAAAAAAAAAAAAAAGAAGAAGAGACATCTATGACAACATCATTAAGGAGATGCAGCTCAACAACTGCAGAAGGCGCCTTGATGACAAAGCAAACATCCAATCACTCTGTCTCATTCTAGCTAGGGGACTCCCCATCTGTTAGACAACATCATAAAGCCAAACAAAACACGAGAAACAATACATTAAATGGGGGCTTGGGATGGTGGAGAGGAGCTTTTACTTCCATTTAACTTGTCCCCTCAGCATACAGAGAGGAGCAGGCTGTCAGATACAAGGACCAAGGACAAAGTAGAAAACACCGAAATAAAGAATTTCCCAAAGACTTCCTTTGGTGTGTAATAAATTACAGTAACGCTTCAGATGTAGCCTTTATAGATGTCACTTTTTTTTTTCTTTTTACTGTGTGCTTTGTGATTTACCAGCACACAAATGGCAAATTTCCCCACAAAGGAATTGTTGAAGAAAATGAATCAACGTTTAATTACCTCCAGTATTTCTAGTAATTTAATAGCGCGTAATTCTTGCTGCTTTCATCAGGCCAGAGATGTTGGAGTGCGTCGCCAGATGATTAATATGCCCACACCCTTGGACCATATTAACCTTCATATCAGAGGAGGATATATCTTACCCTGGCAGAAACCAGAGAACAACACATATTACAGGTAAGTGCTGACACATCACGGTTGACACACTGTCAAAGCACACAACTACAGGTCAGCATCCTGTGTGTTTAGAGGGAAGCATGTGTTTTGTCTGTGAATTTGTGCACAGAGAGACGGTGTGCTGGCAGGGTGGGTGGTGTGTCTTTTTTTTTTTTTTTTTCAGTACTGTATGTGTAGGCATTCCTGCTGCGTTTGAGTGTTTCTCTGTAGAAAGGCAGGGCACTGTGCGTGACCCATCTCTCATCAAAATGAACATCATCTGTGATCAGTAGTGTCTGTTAAAGATGGAGGCAGTGAGAATAAAAGAGGGAGACACTTAGAGGGTGGTGTGTGTTCCAGCAGTGGTGAGATCAGGTGGATCCCCCCAGCAGGAATCTTAACATTTTTGTCCCAAGCAGCAGGTATTAATAGACGTTGTCCTATAGCAATCTGTTATAACACTCACAACCTGCCTTTGTTTCAGTCGGAGGAATCCTTTGGGACTGCTCGTTGCCCTGAGCGACAGTGGAACTGCTCAAGGGTCGTTCTTCTGGGACGATGGAGAAGGAATAGGTAAGTGAAAGGTCTCCCATGAACGCCCACCCGCACGCACATGCAATGGTATGACATGTCATGTTTTTACATGCGTATGTCTGTACTGGTCATTCACTCATTCAGAAATTAGGCAGGAGCACAGGTTTTTTACACATTTTTGGACTTTAGCACTGCTAGCGACATGGTTGTATGGTTGGGTCTGTCAGTCAGTGTACCATGTTGGTCCAGACTAAAATATGTCTATATAGCTATTGGACAGATTGTCATGGAATCACACATTCATGTTCCTGCACTAATGAATATTTAATAAACGCTCTCAGTCTTTTTCATTGTAAATATGTGCATTGAAAAATAAAACATAGCCTCAAACACTGGGAGAAGACAAAGAATTAAGAAATGTTACAAACTTATGTGCAGGAAAAAAGGAGTTTCTCTTGTGACTTACAGATGGAAAAGCCAGAGTTGGTGTTTCAACAGCATCAGCCAGAAGTTGCATTTATTCATCTATAGATGCGCTCCTGTAATTTGGAATGTGAACAATAACATTAATGCTTGCAATATCACACTATGTCTCACACTCATGTACAATATCAGGAAGCATTTTGTGTTTTCTGACTATGAGTTTCTCCATTAATTTGATCAGATAGACACAGTCAACTACAGCATATAGTCCATATCCACTCACACACTCACACATTGATGTACGGACAGAATCAGCCTCTGAAGAGAGGATGCACTCCCGTGGAAGGCATGTTTGTGTTGGGACAAAGAAAAGAGGAAGAGATAGAGAGAGAACGAGGGGTGACAGCGAAGGGGAGTGACAGAAACTATTACAGTAATTCCCCGTGTCGCTGCCTGGAGATATGCTCTCCATCACTCGTCTTTTATCTGCTCCCTCGCTCCTCTCTTCTGCAACTCCGTCTGTCTGCAGTGTAGCCCTCCCTATGTTTTTCCTGTTTGCTTTGCCTCTCGCCTGCGTACCTGCTTGCCTGCATAATCTGTGCTTCTGCTGCTTTTGTTTTTTTTTTTTTTTTTGCCTTTTTGAATTTCACTTCAAAAGATCGCTGGTCACTTATTTGTCTCGTCCTCATTCATTCAACTAGTCACATGTTCACTTATTCATGCAACCAATTAATTATTCAGCTTTTATACTGTTAAGCTGTGTAGCTAGTGAATTATTTACTCAACTTACTACACTAATTCTATTATTTTCTCATTTAATCAACCAGTAATAAATTGCAATGATGCGTCTGCTAATGAGTCAGTACTATATGGTGTTAATTCATCCATGCAGTTACTCAGCTAGTCAGTTTTTTTTTTATTTATGCAACTACCCAGTGTTGTGTTCACCCATTAACTGTTGATCAACTTGCCCACCCATTAAGTCAGATGAATATGAATTCAGCCCCATGGTCAACATGAATAGTCTTATCCCTACTGTCCCTTGTTCATTCAGTTGCTATCTCCCCATCTCGTTCTCACTCTCACTCTGTCCCTCTGTCATTCAATCGAGTAGCCACACGCCTATTTTCTCTGCCCCTCCATTTCTTGCTCTGTATGTAATTCACTCTTATTTTCTCTCCTCAGACACGGTTGAGAAAGGACAATATCTGCTGACCTCCTTCACAGCAGGATCGGTGAGTTCAAGGGCCAACTACATGTCACATCTCTTTTTCTTTTTTTTTTTTTGTCTTTATCGTCATTATTGGTATTAATGCAGCAAGACTGCAACAGGGCTGTGGTAGGCGGATGTCAAAGGTGAACTGCTGGAAACCATTATCTCAGGATTTATGTCTCACTCTGGGCTGGTAATTTGAATTCAGCTATAACTACTTTTGCTCAGCAAAAAAGTTCTGACTTTGTTGTCCTTTGTTGTTGAAGCACTTGATAAAAGAAGTATTTCAATCATCTAAAAGTAGATTGATTTTCATTAGGCTTTAACCACAACATGAAACAAATGTAAGGTAGTAGAGAGGAGTTGCACATACAAATGGCAGAGGCTTCTTTTATGAGTATACTACAGTTTTATAGCCTTGGGCCCCTCAGTGCTTTTGTTGTACAATTTGGCAGTGATGTGCATGTCATGGTGACATTACATTTTTTATATATTTTTTTTTTAAGAAGGGAGAATGAGACAGTAGATGCCATAGCATAGATTTTGCCGAGTCTTTCTAGAGAGTTTTAAACTCAAATCAGATGCTCCAAGTGTGACAGTAAGAATCTAAGGCCTTTGTGCCGGCAGCTTTAATGAAGTCACACTGTCATTTTCATCAGGTGCAAGGATTTTTGTCACGCATGTGTGAAGCTAACATGCTCACGCAGAGTAGAGAAAAGCTGTGGTAATGTTCATGCAGATCACTGTGCCTCTCTGGGAGTTGTTTCGGCACAAAATTGCACTTACATTTCTATCTGCTCATAGAACCTCTTATCAAAAACACAAGCACAGCGAGCACTTCTGTGGCTTCAGTTGGCAAAAGCACTCCTGTGGATGCTGCACTTGCCTGTTTCACTAAATAAGGAGTCCAATACCATACAAATCACCAGTGTGATTAAATCAAACTCTGTTCAGATTAGATGAATGAGGGATTCTTACCAATGACGCTATCCACAGATGCTTCCCTTCAGGGAAACTGAATATCTGTAGCCATCATCCAGCATTAACAAGGATATGGACTCCATCTACTACTCCCAATTATAGCAATACCCTATGTCCACTTTAGTGTTTAATGAGATAAATATTAGGACATTAAGGTGTCGAACAAAACAGATGTGTTTAAAGTGGATACAAGGAGGTTTGTGTGTTTTTGAAGAGGTGTGTCATGTAAAGCCACAAAGATGAATGTAAAAAGGGGGCTTTGAGCAGCAGAAATGAGGGTCCATTTGAACGCTTAAATTGGTTCCAAAATTGCACCGTGCAGCCCAAACAATACAAACTCAGCTGCATCGTCCCGCCAACCTTAGCACGTGTGCTTTGATGGGGAGCCATGACTTCATCAATCAGTCTAAAGAAGTCAAAAGAAGAACAGCAATGATAATTTCACCTGTGGATGCATTAACTTAGAGCCCGAGAGTTTGTGTTCTTTGGTGAGAAGTGAACGTTTACCAGGCCATAGTTTGATCACACTTTGACTCAGACATGACAGAAACTGCCTAATCACTGGGACTAATGGGACTAACCCAGCCCCATTTGCCTCTTAGCCAGGCAAAGGCACACAATCACACACATTAATGAGCATGGGTTTAATCACAAACATACTCACACGCACACACATACATTATATGCACACATCTACAGTATACACATGCACACATACAGCTACCATGGCCAAACATCTGTGGCTGTCCTCTGCCTACCATCAGGCTCATTCCAAAGCAATTTCACACAGCGATAAAACAGGCACACTGTCTGACAGCCAAAGGGGAAGAGAGAGCGCAAATGTGTGAGTTTTTGCGTTTGAATGTGTGCGTGCGTGTGTGCGCGTGGGTGTATGTGTGAACAGGCAGATGTGAGAAGATGAGGATAAGTTGGGCAATGAGGCCAGTGCTGCCTGGCAGATTAGCAGATCGTATGCCATTTTGGATGGCTCTCTGAATGTGTGTGTGTGAGTGAGTGAATGAGTGAGAGAACATTTTTAATGTTCCTCAGTTTGTAAGGGCTGTCAGGACTTTGGTTAAATGATGACACACACACACACACACACACACACACACACACACACACACACACACACACACACACACACACACATGTGCCTCATGGTATAAACATATATGTAAAACTTTCAGACCATCAAAATCTTTATGCAGAAGATTATCTCCTGAAAGCAGGGCATGGAGAAAGAAATTTTAATTTGGCAAAAATAAAACTAATGATATGGAGAAAGATACTCAAATGTTAAATCTCACTCGGTAAAGAGATGAAGCATGGAATAAAACTGAAGATGAGGCTGACTAAAGCACATTTTCAGCAAATTCTAGGAAGGCAGCACTGTAAGTTCAAGATTGATGACCTGCCTGACACACAAATCAGAACCTCTCTGCACTACTGTAAAATAAATTCATGCATAGGATGAGTCATATTTTAGAAGATATTACTTAATATACATCAAGTACAGGATTTTTGTATTACACTTATACCATTTCTAATAACTCTATTCCACTTTTTCTTCCAGAACTCCTTGACCAGTAAGGTCCTCCACAGTCAGCTGGCCCCTGCTGACCACTTGATCCTGGGTGTGGTGAAAGTTTGGGGCGCCGGCAGTGTTGAGATCACAAACGTGACCTTAACGGATGCCAGCGGAACGGTGCATCCACTGACTCCAAAGCACAACACTGACACTCAGGTCAGAGGATGTTTACCATGAAGTTACCATAGTGAATTTGTTATATAATTAGTGGAGTGATCTAATTCCTACAAGTTACAGTTAATGTGTTACAAGCTGGATCAATTATGACTAAAGTATGACAGTGTTGTCCTCTCGCTAACTTTTTAAATAGGTTTAGGATTACATGGTCTTAATGCTTTCTGCCACTGTGATAAACACAACTCACCAGACTGCTGGCCCACACCATCAAGTACAGGAAATGGTCTGTGACTGCAAAAGCGCTTAACAAAAATGAAATGCCAGTCTGTAGAAAATGAGGGTTGTTTTTTGTGCGTATAGTTGACGACAGAAATTCAAATTACCTTTAAACAAACGACATCGCACTGAAGCTTTAAAGCCACAGAAAAAAAACATTTGAAGAAAACTGAAAAAATGCCTTCAGTTTCCAATTTACAGTGAAGTGCTTCATAGAATCTGCTTAGGATCAACAGTAGACATTGTTATTCAATAACGAAGTCTTACCCGCTGATCTTTAAGAACATAAATACCCGCCTGCAGTATATGCTCAGGAAGATGGGAGACTAGACTAGAATATAACATAGTATGTCTACAAGTGTGCATATTCCATTGCACCGCACATAGGAACTCAGCTAAATTTCTGCTCTAATAACCTCAAAATAAACATGTTAGTCATTGTCAAACATGCATACAGTCAGCGTCTTTGAAATTAACAGTGGATTCGTGCATTAATATCACGGCCCAGTGAGACTCTTTCATCTTCACATGAACTCATCTCATAAAAACAGCCCAGCTTTCAAGTTGATTGAGCATATCCCTGCCAGTCAGACACTGTCACTACAATAAATAAATAAAAAAAAACAGACACAGAAACAACAGAAACGCATCCAGGTTCACAACCCAGCCCCTGCTGCGCTGCATCATGTCATCTAATATCTGTAATCAACTCTGCATTCCCCTGTTGTTGACACTGTTGTTTTGTAATGAACACAAAGCTGAAGACTTGACTCAGGACAGCGACCTCAAAGCTGCTCATGTAAAATGATTGCCATTTCCTCTTGCTTCTCTCCCTCATCCCCTCCAATGGCTGGATGGCAAGAAATGTGAGAGAACATCATGGGGAAGTGTGTACACAAAGCCAAGCCATATGTGCTGTTAGAGCACTTGCTCCACGATGTGTCATTTGTCCAAAGTGCCTCGCGGTACCACAGTTAGTATCATTTTCAGTCGCTACTTTGGAGATTGAGCACTGGCACATTGTCATTTCTTTCCATCAAAGGATTTTCACACAGTGTATGCCTGTAGCGCTCTGTAGGGAGATCAGTGTCAACTGCAAGGATAACTGGAGCTAAGAACACTTGAGGGTGAGGTGAAAACAGGACTTCATCTGAGGTGCAGCTTAATCTTGCTGAAACACTCTGTCATCATTCGGCTGCACTGACTCAGTCCTGACATGTAAAATACAAGCGGGAGAAAGAAAGAAAGAAGAGATGAGATTTAACTGTGAAAAGAATAGGCCAACGCATATGTTTGAGGTTGAGGATGGGTTATGTGCAGGACCCACCACCTCAAGAGTGTTAAAAAGGAAAATGGAAAGACAAGGCCCTTTTTTTTTTTTTTTTTTTTTTTTAAAGGAGCATGTGTTCACTCTCCTCATTTGGCCTGTGATAAAATATTCCTGTCGAGGTTGTGTACTGTACTCAGTGCACTTATCAGGAGCATGAAAATGATAGCTACAGCAGCTCCATAAATAATCGTAAGTGAAAAAGCACAGAAGTCTTAGATTTATACTGTTCTTGGAGAAGACGGACAGGGGAGAAGCAAGAGGAGAGGGCAAGGATTGCAGATGAGGAAAGTCAGAATGACAGAGGGATTTTAAGTGTGTGTGTTGGGGATGCATGGATGAGTTGAGAATAATGAAAAGATGGAAAGACAGTCCATCTTAGAGGAAGGAGGGAAGGAAAGACAGAGCAGGGTGGAGGGAGAGAGAATGCATCACAGAGAGCAGGTGGAGAGAGGAAGAGAGAGGTGAAAGAGATAAACAGGCAGAATGAAAGATGGGCGGAGGGAAGGAGGAAGGGCAGAGAGGAAGGAGAGAGAGGGAATGAGGATGACACAGTATCCACATGGTAATAAGTGGTGTTTCAGCACGAGACAATCCATTCATCTCTCTAAGTATCGTCTGATAGGGGGGCAACTTGAAAGAGGCAGTAAGCAGCTGGCACGGTGTCATTTAATACAGTGAGGCGGGGGAGCTGTTTCTGTCTGTCATAGGCCACGAGATTTCCTTTTGAAAATATACATTTCTGTTCATAGTATCATTAACAGTATCCCATCATATGTACAAACGGGCTTGTTTGACTTTACTGGGGCACCCTGATGTTCGGGCAATATGACATGAGTGAAAGCAGATACAAGAAACAGCAAACAGCAGCTAGACTGGAATACATCGTCCTGCACTTTATACTCTGAACTCGAAAGTTTATTCTAAAAAAAAGCCCCATCCTTCCATTACTCCATCCATTGTCGATACTATACTGTCTGTACTGTTCATGCTGACATTCAACCAAAGTTCACCTAACGTGCAAGTGCTGTATCACACGATTAAAGAAATAATAAAAACATCATACATCATCGTCTTCATGCTTAATAACATAATCTATTGAGAGCATGGTTTTGAAGTGATGACGTGTTTCAGACAACATGATACTTTTTATCTGGGCTTTCAAGGACCCCCAACTGTAAAACATGGTCAAATACAAAGGATTTATAGTCATCATCTACGTCTGTGATTAGTGTTGATGTTACTTTTCATATAGTACTAGCCCTCTAAGTCCCAACAGTTTGTTCAAACCTTTACCATTTCCTTATTTGGTGTAATGCTGGTTTACCTGTTTTATTCCTTATTCCATCATCAAAGGTTGAAAGCTCACAGCCCCATGTCTCTCTCTTTTCTTGTTTCTACAGGAGCTGATTATAGATGCCACTGCGGAGTCTGTTCATATAGATCAGCAATTTACCATAAGCTGGAAGACCAGGGTGTGAAAAGCAGTGCAGCAGAGTTGTTCCTGGCAAACATATAATATATCTGTACATAATGGCCATAAATTGTGATGTGAAGTAAACACTCCTTGCTTTACTGATGAGACAAATGTGTCAATGTTCAGTTTTTGTTTTGTTTTTTTTTACTGTGCCTTTAAACCATAAGTAATATTACACTGGATTGAGAGGAGACAGGAAGAATGCCAAAAAGATAAACATGTTTTAAACTTACAATATATAAAATTGATTTGTAACTGTTTTGCTTTTCAATACTTTCAGTGCAAACATATGAATAAAGTGCTTGATACAAAAAAAAAAATTAAATAAAACTCTGGTTTTATTGCTGTCGGTCTGTCTTTGATGAGACTGAAAATATCCTCAGTACTAGTAGTGCAAGTCGCCTCCTTCACACATGCTAATTACTTTTGGGGAGTAACTAGAATATGTTAATAAGTTAGTTCCAGCTGCTGTTGCTGAAATTAACATAAGGGTTAGTTTGTAATTAGACTCAGTTCACAGCTTTATGGGACCAAAGCTTATATTTCAGTCAGCAACAGACATTTTCACACATATGGTCATAGTCTTTGGCCATGTCTCACAAAACAGGGTGAACTTGTGCAATAAATATAAATTTGGATCTATTTTTGCTCAGATGACAAAAATTTAATGGGGGGGGGGGTTGTTCCAGGCCACAGTGTTGTTTCATTCATCAGTCTTGGTAACATGATCCCTCACAATGTTTTCACAGCACTTTACCTGCGGAGTGAGTAATTTTATGAGATTGCTCTGGTCCTTACTTCACCACACAGACGCAACAGCGGGCAACCAACAGCTGCGCAAAATGAGCGAACGGGTGCTTTTAATAAAATAACAAACAGTCAGAACTAATGATCAGCGGAAAGAAACACATGAAACACCTCAAGTCTGCTTTTGACGAGTGGCACTGCTTTGATTCAAGAGATGCACAATGCTGTGTCTGAGCATGCTGCTGCAGCACAGCAGGCAAAAATGACTAAAGCTGAATTATTATTACGTGCAGTTTCAATTTTTAGCTACATTTAGTTCTATTGCTATTTATCAGTGTGTTTTTTTTCTTTTTTTGTGCACTTCCAAAGCTGCACATGCACATGCATCTGTACATGCATGGTTCTGTGTGGGTGTGCCAGGAACGAGACACTAATTATAGCTCTCACCTGCGGCGAGCTGCCTACCTGTGCTTTGTCTCATCCTATTACTTCCCCATTTAATGATACAGTCATTCATTATTCAGCTTGCAGTAAATGTAATGATATCAATTTAGCCATGGGCAACTCAAATTGATTTCCACCTTAATTGCCACTCCACAGGAAGCAGTGTAAGGGGGTGGGTGGGGATGGGTGGCAATGGAGGGCTGGGGGGTGGGGTTGGGTGGTTCTGTGCCCACAGAAGTTTAGATTTGGGATGATTCATTAGAGCTCCTGTCTTCAGGTATATGTGATTTTGAAAAGATAATTTTGTTTTGGCTTCCAAAACAGAGCCAGCCACCCGCAAGTGCCAACAGGACTAATTGAGCTGGTGATCTGACCAGGCATTTCTCCTGGATTCAAACTGAAGTCATAATAGAAAACATCAGATTGGATTGGACAGGGGAGGAGAGGAGACTGAAACAATCAGAGGTTTCATCTGTTCCTCTGCATTTCCACACACGTGTATTATGATTTTATGAGTTGGTAAAATAACTTGTGTTTTCAATGTCCTACTTTCTGTCAGAAAATGTGTATAAACCACCTCAACAGACAACACCATGGGTCTTCTTGGACATCAAAAGAAACGTCTATTCATTTTATTTCACATCATTTATGCTTAGATGTGTTTGGCTCAAATTCTTTCCTCTTGCATGAATGAATGAACGGTTTAGGTTGAAAAACTCATTTCGTGCAGTGTATAGACATAAATATATAGTCATCTTCACCCGATTTCAGACTCTTTGTTTCTCCCGACTTTCTGCACAAGAACCTGTGTTACCACACAACATGTTTTTAAATGAGTTGCTATAACAATGCGTCTTTGTTACCGAGGTGACTGACAGATACAAGTGTGTCACAGATGAAGGGAGGGGGGGGACAAAGAGATAAAACAACACGAGAGCGGGAAAACACTTGACAACATCAAAGGCTGTCAGATATGACAGGCGTGCGTGTGCTTGTGTGAGTGTACATGTATATGTGTGCTTCATATGCTGCTGATACACTTTTCTGTATAAGTTTGCAAACTTAAAGTCACCTTTAAGTGGTTACAAATATTGAGGAAAGCCTGTATTGGAGGATAACTGACATAACGTCTGTGTGTGAGTTGCATAAATTCAAAAATCCAATATTTTTATTTTAGTCTCACTTTTCTTTATTTATATATTTTGCACACATACACACAGGCACTTTTTTTGCCAAGCAGTCATTTCATTAGCGCATGTATTGTGTCGACAGCCCAATAGCACCCTACCTGACCAGAACAGTTTCACCGGTTGACACGTACACCCACGCTCTTACTGATGCGCGAACGCAGGCACACGGAGCTCACCCGTTTGTCACGAGCCATTTCATGTGTTTGACACCGCGCTTCAGCTATGCAATTTTCCCTTTCACCTTCTCTAATCTGTCACTCACTTAAAGCAGCCATGCACCCCGTGTGCACGGCTGCAAGTCAAACATACACTGTCTGCCCGCTGAGAGCCTACCATGCAAATTAATGTTTCTGCACTGCATTAAAGGAACATCAGTGGTTACTATCCCAGACGGAGAACACAATGAGAACCATCCCCAAAATCCTGACATGATAAAGGAAAAAGAAATAAGAAGAAACCTCAGGAGAGGTAATTCAAAGAGAAATCATTTCTCTACTCACAGCTGGAGGTGCAACAGGAACCATTTGCAAAAAAAAAAGAAAGAACATTTCCTTTTAGAGAAACCTTCACAACTTCATTGTACTGTACTTATTTCTATCTGACATTTCTTTACGTAATCCCCTTTTTTCATTTATCCTTATTTGTCACAGTGCCCTTGAAGTAAACAGCTACAGGGCAAGATGTAAACTTTTTTCTAGCTTCCATTTCCTTCAAAATAAAACATAAACCTCTGACTGCTAGCTGCTTTGATATCAGCGCTGTTTCATTTCACATGCAGGCTGTGATCATATTATCCATGAATTATTGACATAAGCAGCCACGGACAACACTGATAACATGATTGACAGAATAAACTGGCAGCAACAAAGATGAACCAAGCAGAGGAGATGTGCATAAGACATAGTTAATTAAAAACATGACAGTGAACCTCACTTAGGGGACAATTTAAAACAAAAGACAGTAATGGTGGGACAGTGGTGCAGCTGACAACTGGTTTTCGTTCAGATTGTCTTCAAAAGGCAAGAGCGAAAAAAAAATAATCTGCTGAGAGCAATAGACAGCCATTTCATTTTAGAGTGAATGACTATAATTAATAAACACCATTGAAACACATCTGTCAACACTCACATTTCCTCTTCAGGTGGCATGGCAATCATAACTGCGACAATCACCATCATCATCATCATCATGATCACCATTGTCGTCACTCAGTGGAGAATAGAAACATGACTTCCCTCAAATGAGTCACAAGAAACAGGCAAATGAAAGGAATGGAAAAAGAGAATTTCTCAGCAGACACTGTACAAAGTTTCCATCAGTGCTGGGGTTTAAATGGAGTTTGAACCCGTGAACGAAGCTTTAATATTATGTTGTGTAAAATCAGTACATCCTATTTTCTGTGACTTGACCTTGTTCTTTCTAGCTGTAAGAAAAACACCTACATTGAAGAGACTGACTTGCAGGAGGTTAGTTCCTATTTAAGATTTAATAGAAGGAAATCAAGCAGGGGCAAGCTATTAACACTGATATTGTTTAGCTTGTAACTGTGGCTGGTGGGTGAACAAGAGACCAACTGTTTCTGTTTGCTTTGAGATGATTTCCCAACCAATTACGCGCAAAGCTCACTGTAAGCCTTAGGTGGAGTCAAATAAACAAAACGACGGAACAGCTGCTTCCATGTTAGGCCTCGCTGTAAAGGCGGGTGAAACTGCAAGGATACTTATGAGTCAGTGCAAACTGAGAATTTTTTTCTTCTTCTTCTTCTAGATAGAGCATTGAGGGGAAAAAAGGCATTTCTTTTTGGCAGACGGCAGATTGTGGATTAAGCACCAAAGGATGGCCACACGCACACATCTTCACAAATCACATCAAATGGCACAGCGGCGCACCCACGCACTTACACACTCGCACAAACATTCCTTACAAATCAAATCAAAAACAGGGCACGCACGGAGGAAGAGTGATTTGCCAATTGGCCAGAGCGTTCACGCAGAAAAGGATTTAAATATCACTGGAAATGGGGCCAGTGTGATTGCATCACTTCCGGTTCAGCAGAGCCAGTCAAATGCCTCTGGTGGCCACGTAATTCAATACTCCAGATAGTATGCATTATGCCACAAATCACCCTGAATGCACCATCACCAGCAAACTGCAGATTCGAATCAAGCGCACCCGGTAGCCTAGTGGAGTGTGTATCCATTCATACTAAATACAGCCTGCTGGTGAGTGTTTAGACTGTACATGAATATCAGCCTAATTACACATGAAATGTACAAAGGGGTCAAACTTATCGCCCTTAAAATCCCGAATTACAATTTTGTGACTGAGCTTGCCTCATCTGAATATGACAGAGTACACGTGACAGCTGCTCCCTGTAGCTGTCAGCTGATAAAATGGGAACAAGAAGAAAAGACCAATAAACAAATGAATAATCCCCACTCTTTATATAGAGAGAGAGAGAGTGAGAGAGAGAGAGAGAGAGAGGCAAAATCTCTCTGGTTATTTTGGGTTTGCCTCCTTTTTTCTTTTTTTCTTTCTAGTTAAAGCAATAAAAACACAGGGACTGAGGCATCCACCATGACCCTCTAGCTTGACTGTAAATTACAATAACCCCCCCCAGGAAAATGACACACATGATTCATTCACGCACTTCACACACTTGTGTGGGCTCTGGGCTCATGACTGCTTGTGCGGAAGACGCGTTACATTTTCAGCACAAAATGAAGAACACTGCGAAGACTGACAGTCATGATACATGGTAGTAATTGCAAAGCTAAAACAGGAAGGTGTTTAATTTAGTTTGTGGATACATGTTGCCATGACAACACACATTGGCTGACTGACATTTTATAAATGACACACTAGGATTGATTCCCTCAATTTTCAGTCGAGGCATAGGCCTATAATGTATACACAAATATATACTGGCAAACACCAATTGTGCATTGATGATCAATGACAAAATAACACAAAATAATTAAATGTGAACACTAATCAGCCTCATTTTAAGCTTTTAAGTCAATGCTCATCACCTAAGCTTCTTTAATATTTAAAATTTAAGTCAAATTGAAATACATAAAACATTTTTAACACATAAAACAGTATTAAAATAAGGGACTCTGGACTGACCAGCCTCCAAAACCAACCAGCAACCAGCAGTTTCAGGCTTCAAGGGTCAAGGGTAGGCTACAGCAGAAAAGAATGACATGGAACAAAACTAAACCAATATGTGAATCACATATTCCAAATTAAAACAAAAGTAATAATCGCTACCCACGCAAACGAACCCCATGTCTGCTATCCACCACATCTCCGCCTGTTACTCTTTTTAATAGAATTGTTAGAAGACAACAGCGCTGACTGTGTGGTTGGAAGCAGACAGGGAAGAGCCTGCAGGAACTGGTGGAGAGCCCAAAGCATAAGACGCAGTCTGTCCCTGGGACCTTCAACCGTAATTGCAGCCAAGCTCCAGAGATGCATAAGTCATGTTATTTCCTTTCTGCCAAATAAATAAATAAAAAAATACAGCCCAGACTTGAAATTCATTTTTGCCTTGCTGGATGTCCTTTAAACGTGATCTTACTGCACTGATGGAAGTATGTGAGGTAGTGCTTGTCAACACGGAGCAACATTAGCGCTCTGCCCTGACTGTCGGTCAGCTCCCCCAACCACTCTGGGAAACTGCTTTGAATGGTTGTTCCTTGGCATCAGAATCTCAGAGTCTCAGTTTTAATAAACCACTTGATGAGCAGACAGACAACAACTTGTTGAGGATTTCCAGTGTTGCATCGTATTCATCAACCTTAAAATGAAAGACCTTGATGGAAATACGTTTTCTATCCTTACCGAGTAAAGCGGCACTCACCTGTGACTCCATCACAGTAAATAGACTTGTTGACTGATAAACTCTGTATCCCTCTTCTTAGTCTAGTGGTTAACATATTTTTGATTAATTCCATCTATCACAGTTAATAACAAATTATTTATGAAATACCAACACCCATAATATATACTACCGTAGATCTTTTTAAACATATTTAAGGAAATCCAAAACTTTGAACTCCAGCTATTTTCTTAGAGAATTTTTTTTTTTTTGGTAAATAAATGGTTTCTTGCACACAACTGATGATAGTAAACTTGAGAGTTCTTTAGATGGACAGATTACCATCACAGAACAATACAGCCTATGATGACAAATGAGTGTCGAAAGCGGGAAAGGGACGATGAGAGATGGGGAGCACTGACATGGTGAGGGAGCGGGTCAGGGAGAATAAAGGATGGTGGATGAGAGTCAGGAATATACTGAGTAGGAGGGATGGGTGGTGGGAAACAGAGAGGAGGGGAGCGTCCTCTTGGTAGAATAGTTCTGATTGAGGTCAGTTTTCCCACCAGATGAGACTCCACTTTAATCACCCTCTGTCGGTCTCATCACCATGGAGGGGCTGGCCTCATCAGGGATAGAGGAGAGACAGTGCTTGGAGAGACAGAGTGAGACATAGCGACAAGAGAAAGAAAACTTATGAACAGAGAGACACATACAAAATGCAAGCAGGATGTGCTGAATAAGAGAGCAAGGGAGGCAGATTTACAATGAGAGAAATGAAAAGAAAAGGACAAAGTGAGGGAGATAAAGAAACGCATGTCACATGAGATACAACGTTGGGCCGATACAGAGAAGGAAAGGAAGGTGGTGCACAGAATCTGAAAGCATTTAAGTAACTGACTAACACAGCGTCTACGTTATAGGGAACCAACGCAGTGAAGTAAGGAGAGAAACACAAGCATGATAGAATAAAAGGATTTGTGTAAATATGAGGAGAAAGAATTTAAAGAAAAAAATATATACTTTTTACTCCACTGCATTTATCTGACAATTTTAGTTATCAGCCTGCAGACTGTAATGTCTGGAGATGTCTCAAAACCACAAGCACAAAAACAAACACAATCAAGTTTGGGTAACAATAGTTTACTTGGAGCTGCTTCATACAGTGAAGTTAGATGTGGGGGAGGCACATCTAAGGAGATCTAAGGCAGACAGCGTGACAGTTGTTACTCCACTGTAAGACTTTCCACTTTTCATGAGGGTTGTGTGTCTATTGGCAATAATTTCAAAATGATTGGGCTACATGATACAACCAAGCGAAGAGGAGCTGCCTGGTGAGTAACCAGACGTACAAGCAACAGGTCTCCTGCTGGTGGCTCTGTTGTTCTCCAGCTGAGAGCTAGTCCAGACCTAGCTGCAGGGGCTCGCCTCATTCCTAGGGGTGCTGGGAGCCCGAGGCTGTTCCTGGGAGCAGACTGAGCATCCCCTCTCCTGCTGCTGGTCGCCGAAACATCCATCTATGCGAATGTGGCATCTAAAGCTTCCAGATCCATCAGGAGTTTCCGTGACATGAATGCTTTGCTTTCGCCTCATTGTCATCTTTGGCACAGCTTTTCACTCACCAGTTTAGAAGACATGATGCAGGTTCAGCATCAAACTTCATTCCTTTACTGCCAACAGGTGACTCAGGGGATGGAAAGTAACCCCCTATGTTAGCAAGCTAACTAGCTCTCCTATCCCGTCACTTTCCAGTACCGATCCAATGTAGCATTCAGTCATAGGGCTGCTCAGAGGGCGTAGTCTAACCTACTGTGGATGTAATGATGGATGAAGCTTTGGTTATATAACAATACTTAGGTCCTATAATGTAATCAGACAATCCATTACAGAATAACAGCAGTCCAGAATCCACTGCCTCTTTCTGTCCACCGATGGTGGGGGTGAGAAGACAAGAATCCTATCTGCCAGGAGCGGTGGTTAAAAACCTTATGGACTCGGTGGAGAATTACTGAATCCTTGCACAGGAAGGGGACGGTCTATCTCTGCAGAGATATGTAAGTCACTTGTGACTTTTAGGGCAGGAAATAAGAATGCTGGAGCTGGAATTAGGGAAGACTGGACCAGTCAGCACCGCAGGCTCCTGGTGACCCGAAATCATTTTCCGGGGCATCAATCATAGTTCTGGAGCGGGAGTGGAAAGAGCAGGCTTGGAGCTGGTAAGCCTCTGTTGCTGTCTCATAGACAGACTCCAGGTTGTGCTCAAAGTGAACAGAGGTCTCCTGCACAGCCCCCTGTAGTGGAGGTAAGTCTTTGTTCGTGATGATGAATGAAGTCAGCCTGAGCCAACAAGTTCTGCTTGAGAGGGTTTGAGTTGCTTGAGTTGAGTTGATACTGGCCAGACAGTACTATCACATCTTGAATCCAGAAGTACATCAACAAATGGACAATTAAATGGCAGGCAAGCAGTCAGAGCAGGTAATCAGCCTGTAAGTGCAGGTGAAGGGAGTACACCAGAAACCCAAGGGTGGGGAACAGGCTGGCAGGAATACAGGGGTGTAAAACTTTAAAGCTTAACACCACAAAAAAAAAACCACACAACCTGGCAGGGAATGATTAGAGATGAGTCAGTATCTCTATTAGGAGTCAATAAGGAGTGAGGAAAAGGTGAGTAGGTGGGAGGGGAAGACTCGGGTGGCAGGGAGTTATTGCAAGGCCAGGCAGATAACAAATTAAAGAATCAGCAGAGAATTATCACCCATCTCTGCAGTTTCCCGCCCATTAATGTTGCCCAGCTCATTGTTTTGATTTTACAGCTGCACCTTTACTGGTTTTCTTTACTTTCATCAACCTTGTTTGCAGCTACAGCAGGCAGCCGTTTTCCGTGAAACAGCTCTGATGAACCCCAATTGCAGACAGAAGCCACTAGCTTGTGAGCATGTAATAAGCCACATATTTCCCACAGTGGTTATTGGAGACCGAAGCAGAAATAAAAGGATGGTGAATATTGGAGCTACGTTTGCAAAGTGGCAAGAAACATGACTCCAAACGTTGCCTTCGTGTACCTGTGTGATTGCTTTATGTCTGCTGAATGGGCAGATTGTGATTGTTTGGTAACATATCAACAACTGAAATAACCAAAAATCAATCAATAAAACTGATTGATGGTTAGTGTTATTTTTGCTACTAAAGGATTTAAAAAACATCTTCCTCCGCTATGATCGAAATAATGTATGAGTTGTAGTCCTGTGATTCTGATATTTTTCTCTAATAGTATTAAAGTGTCATCTCTCTTCTTTTGCTAGTATTTCAGAATAAAACTAACTGATATGATGAAACATGCACCTCAGTTCGAAGTACAAATTGCCTTCTTAAAGCACATAAACTGCAGCACAACTGCAACAAATCTCATACTGCTTCATTCAAGTTGATAGTGGTGGTTTGCTTTCTGGTTCAGAAAAAGTCATGCTATAATACTATATTTTTAGATAGTTTAGATTCAGGGAAACCCCTCCTGGATCATACAAAATTGTCAAACTAAAAGCCCCATGAGTGAAAAGCCAGCCTGTACTGAAGCAAGGATAAAAATGGAGCGGGACACAAACAGAGCGATCAGAGACGAGGAGGGAGAAAGAGATGAGAAGATGGAATTCTGGTTTTAGCATGAGGTCTCCCGTCTGTCTGCAGCCAGAGTGACACCTGCTTAGCTTTGATTCAAAACTGCACACTGAGCTTTAACAGAAGGCCACACAGTGAATAAAGAGAGCAGTAGCGCTGTGCACACATATGCTAAACCTGATATGTGTCAACAGATACTCTCTAACTATCTCTCTTTCACACACACGCACAGAAAACTGTTTATATATTCACAAATAACACCATTCAGTCCACCAGATTTGAGAATGGGCAGGGAACGATTTGTGAGAGCAAAGTAGGTTTCAAGCACGAGGGAGGACACAGTGTTCTAAAAAGTCCTGGAACACAAACTCCAGCTCCGGGCTCCGAGAACTCAGTTTCCTCTCATTCGTGTCGACGTTCAGCACCTGAAAAGATCATTCATTTGCATTTAAAGAACATCAAGTAATTTAGAGCTCATGACTAATTTACATTTTTGAAGACATAGTTTGCCTTGGCGCTCCAAAGTGTCCAAAATAAGAGGCGTTTCTCTTTCACGATCAGTCCTGAAAGCAAAGAAAAATATCCAATTCGGTCGATAAATAAGTGACTGATGGAAGCGTTATGTCGGATGCTGCCATTTCCCTTGTCCACAGGTGGTTAGAAATCAGGGTTCCTTTGGTATGAAGAGGATGATTATCCCTTGCTCCTGAAAAGCTTTGAAGGCCCCCGAGGGTCTTGTGAGGGAAAACCCAGTGACAGCAAAAGAGGTGAACATGGCTGCTTACGTGTAGAGGTCTGTCTCCCACGGAGCAGAGGGTTGGAACATGAGGAAAAGATGCAGCTAAACTCATGGCGGAGCAAATTTTTGACTAGAAGAGGACTGTGATGTGCCGTGAATCATGGAGGTACTACATAGCCCTCTATTGCTCTCACCTACAGTACAGTTAGCAATGACAAGGACTCTCACATCCCACCAATCATCAACGCTATCAAGCTAGTAGTGGCCCTTCCTCTCTTTATTGCCTGCGTGTGTACATTACGTAAGACAGCTTTGCCCTCACTGCTATTCTTGGCACTGAACCCTTGAAGGATCTGCTGTTCTACACCTCCACGTCCCTCCAACAGACAGCCTAATAACGTCCTCATTACACAAACGCCCGCTTTCTCAGACCCTGATGCTCGTAGTAGCCACAGTCACGAAGATGGGCACGGCAACTAAATCCTCCTCCTGAAAGCAATTCAGGAGTCACGGGACACATTTGTTTTTGATGACCTTTTACTGCTGACATTGAAGACACAATATACTATTGGTTTTTTAGGTTTTTACATATGAAGGTATTAAGACTAGAAGCTGATAATTAAAAAAAAAAAAAAAACTGAAAAATTCAACCAAGAAAAGAGCAGGAGAATATAAAGAAACAATTACCTACTACTCATACTACACAATGATGGGACAGTGTTGACGTTTGAGTCTGACAACTAAAGTGTGATGTTTGTGTATACTGAGATATATGGATTTGACTTTATGACAAAGGACAAAATTATGCTTATGGATGGCTGTCTGCTTATGCTTATGTATGTGATTTCATGCATGGTTTGTAATGCCTGTGGCAGATGGCTATGTTTCTATATATGGCCGTGTGTGCGCACATAGGTGTCATTGTTTACACAGTGTCCAGTTAAATGCTACATCAGTGTATATAAGAAACTACAACAAACATCAATCACAGGTAAAAACTATTTGTTCAGCTCTCTGAACGACACCAAACTTCTGCACGTAATTATCGCAAACACACAGGGATGTGCGGGTGTGTGCGTGGTGTCAGTGTGCAGTTGCATGTAAATGTGTGTGCGTGTGCAGTCAGTGTGTGACCCTGGTTTAACCTTGGGGCTGGTGTCATCCCAGAGATTGATCGGTTCGGGAGGAATCTCAGCCCTCGCAGATACATTAAGGGAGTGCGGCTTCGCTGAAGGATTATTCTGCACAGCATGAGCCTGCCTTTAAACGTGTTAGCATAATGCTGGAGACAGCCAGAGAGAGAAAGAGGAGGCGAAAGGAAGGCGAGCAAAACAGAGAACCAAACCGAGAGAGTGGGACAAAGAGAGTGAGAGCGTCTCTGTGAAAAGGAGCAGAAAATGAGAAGGGACTGATATTAAATAGAGCCAAATAAAGGCTATTAGATCAAAGAAGTCCAACAAGGTGTTCTGATATAAGGTATGTACTCTTGCCCATATGGGGAAAAGATGATTCATCACATATCACACAGTAAAGCAAAGTAACCTGGGCTGTAGTTGTATGAGCCTTATTCAGAGCTCGTTTCTAAACAATAAAGCTACAGCCTATAATTCTCTCACAATTACCTTAAGAAGAAAATTACATGGTACGTTTTATTCTTGCTCTCTTTTAACTCCTCCTCATGCTCTCTACAAAATAATATTCACTTTGTCTCAATGGGTCCCTGTGATAATCTATTCAAAACAAGAAGTCTTCAAACCTGGATGACACGATAGAAACATTTGTAAATACTTTGTGAATTTTAAAGTTAATAAAAGTGCAACATAAATAAAAAGTTTATGACGATTTCAAACATTTCCTCTTTGACATTCCTTTGTCCTTGTGTGCACAAACATCTTATAATGGAAGTATAATGAGTATTTTGTGTCTTTCAGTCACAGTTTGGCATATTTGTCACATTTACAGCATCAGAGCCATTTTTCCTTTGTTTACATGTCTGGTGTTAATATTACTCATCGTGTTTTTACCATCTGCCCGATATCCTTGATGTTTGTTAGTGCAAATGAAGCGTGGGAATCCAGTGAACTCAGCTCATATGTTTTAGACTGATTGACTGGTGTGTTGCTGTATGGAGCATTAATTAGCTGCAGGGTGAGAAACTAGTGGTGAAGGGTTGTGTACTAATGTTGATGTGACAAGAAGTGAGAGCCTATGTTGCAGCACTTATAGTCTGAACTACAGAAGCTTGCATGTGTGTGTGTGTGTGTGTGTATGTGTGTGTGTGTGTGTGTTGTAATTTAGACTAATCGTAGGGTAGTGAACAATCACTGGCAACAGGATGGCAACCTGCCCATGTGCAGTAAGTATAAGGAATCACAATGTATGTGACACATGCAATCATATTCAAAATGCTGCTATGCATGCAACTGTGGTTCATCTGAGGCAAAAGCTAATGTGTGAGTGGAATTCCGTGTGGGAGCGAAGGTGAACTGCTGAAGTAAATGCCAATGTAGATTATGCATGATGTAAATGTCCGGCCTACATGTTTGAGCAGATACACAGTTCAGTTGGCATGGACTGAAAAACTTAACTTTGAAGTTGTAGTGGCTACAGGGATATAAAGAAATCTGTGACTACCCTCCTTAGGCTGGTTGTTCTATCCATTTTTTTTCTTTTCTTCTTGTATGAGGAAATGGTGAAAACCTAAAGATTTCAGTCGAGCATTATTTTGCAACCTACGTGGTTACTGTCACAATAGCAAGCAATACAACAGAGGAGCAACTGGTGTGTGTTTAAAGTGGAACCAAACAATCTCAGATTATTAGGAAAAAAAAGTTGGTCAAAAATAATTGGAACCACAATCTGATTTCATGCTGTGCACAGTGTGAGTAGCTTTCCACACAACTCGTGCCTGTTTGCAGAGGAGTTGGAGGTGAGCTCTTCATCAACAGCTCGCTGTGGCTGCTCGCTCTTGCTGTGATACTTCATTGCAAAAATAAAAAATAATCCACCGATAACTATTTGACCTGTTTTGTAGATGCGGTCTTAATGAAGATTGTGGTTGCAATTGACTGCAGTGTCATGACGCATTTCCTGTTTTTCAGTTGTTTTGCTAGTTGAATACTTTGATAGGCATTTCTAACAACATAATAAAGATCTGCATTGGTGTAAAGACAATGAACAGTAAACAGAGTCAGCTGTTATCGATGAGATAAAATCGTGATTACATGCATGTAATCCCCCCGTTTTCCTGTAAATCCCCCACTTTTTTTGTAGGGAACCTGAATCCAGCTCGGGCAAGGCAGACTCAGTCACAACAAATAAAAAACCTGTACAGAGAGATAATTACTGAGGTATAAATTCTTCCAATGGCCATTGTGGCAAAATTCCAAAATGCTGTTTGATCTCATGAAGATTATAGCTTCAAGCAAGTTGATGAAAGGCCCAGTAATCTTTTCCTTTTCAGTAACACACAGCTAACAAAACCATCTCAATTCATCACCAACATTCCTCCTTACCACAGTGAATAAAACACATGAAACAAGAGGCACGGCAAAGTCGATGCTATGTGAATATAGTTCCATTTCCAGAGGTGACTGTGTGACTGATCCTTTTTACAGGACAATTGAAAGAATGAAAACACTGTTACTTGGGGAAATATACTTAAAACAGAGCATGTGCTAATCACGTCTAACATATCTGCTTTTTGTTTGCGGTGGTGTTTCCATTGGGTGACAGCTACAACTAAACTGCTGTTAAACTGCTGTATTAATTATGAGGTAGAACAAGAAATTCATTCTAACCAATCATCAATCAATCAAAACTGTAGAGATCACACAGTAAAAAAGGTGAACACTGCGAGTATATATTTCCTTGCCTTATATGTAAATGTTCAAAATATCATTTCACATGAGGAAGCAGCGTTATATATAGCGAGGCACAATGCCCTAGCAGTGCAGCATGTATTGTTGGATAAAGCTCTTTTTTCTGATACATGATGGACAAAATGGCTCACACATAGACACACACACACACACACACACGTACACACACAAACATGCACTTGCCCTGTAAGCTTTTGAGTGAGTGCTGTCCAAGGTTCTGAGAGTTAAGCTCCTCTCTTGGCGTTGGCTGTATCACTGAGGCTGCCACTGGCCATGGTGCTGAAGTGGCAAGGTGTACGAGTGCACTATTGTTTGTTTGCGTGTGTGTGTGTGTGTGGTGTGTACATTGTGGCTTTTGTAACAGGTATGTGCCATTCCAGTGAGGTGGTGATTTCAGGTCAACCCTTTTCAGCTCTGCCAATCCCAAACAGTTTCTCCCTCAAAGAAACTTAAACTAGAAAGAGAATAATCTCTCAAAGACAGGGACTTTTCCAACCTTTTCACAAAGCCACTTGATGATAAAAAAAAAAAAAAAAAAAAAAAAAAAACTCACATGCCCCAGATAAAACTCATATGCCCCAATCCCCTCCTTTAAATTAACACACACTCCTTCGCACAACCTCGATGGCACTGCAATTCACCTATTTAAAAGGCAGACAAGCCAAAAGACAGGCATCTGGTGGACAGAGATAAAGAAGAGATGTCCTCTGACTCAATGACCCCACGCATCTCTTTCCTTTCATCTGCCCTCCCCAATCCCATCAGCCCCACTCCATCATCCTGAATAGGCATCACTCAGATGCCTGACAGCAAATCAGGATAAATGGCAGACTCGGACTGTCCATTCACTTTCTTATGGTCTCCTATAGAAATCTCCAGCAGGTGGAGGGAGGAAAAGAAATACAAGATACACATCTGAATAATGCAACAGGCTAGAGGGAGTGGAGAAGAAGCATTGGGGAGGAAGGGGAGAGACAGATAGAGAGATGATTGACAGAGGGAGGGGAAAGACGGAAACAGCAGATGTCTGAGCATGAGTTGAAATCAAGGTTAGAGAGTGTGAGACACAACAGGATGAAGAACAGAGAGGCGAACGGAAAAAGGAGAGGATGGAAATAGAGATAAGAGGGAAAGTCAGAGGAATGGGGAGGAAATATGACAGAGAGAGAAAAGGCAGGATCACAGAGTTAAAAATGGTCTGGAAAGAAGCAAGATAAATGGAAGGAATAAGGGCACAAAGGAGAAAATGAGACTAATAGTGGAAGTGAAGCAGGGAAGAAAGAAATGGAGGCAGAGAATCCAGGAGTCAACAACTCTGTTCCACTTTTGGCAACACAACTACACACAGCACTGCTATACCCTTCTTCTCCCTGTCATCTTCTCTTCTTTTTTCATCATAGCGTGTTGTCATTCTTGATGTGTCTTGTTTTTTTTGTGGTTTTTCAATGGTTTGTGGCTTTTTTCAATCACACCTATTTCAATACCCCGCGCTCCTTTTTGCATTTCTTATCTTGTGAGGCGTCTTTGGCCCTCACTGACTCCATCTGCATCTCTGTCTCCATCCTGCAAAGGATTCCTACTCCTCACATGCGCTGTTTTGTTTGGCGGCTGCACAGCGATGACTCAAATTACGGACCTCTATTGGTTTAGTGTGTCCGCAGACCATTTAAGCACTGTTTTTATTAGCTCTGTGTGTGTCAGAAAGGGAAAAAAAAAAATAAGAGAACACGGCTGCGTCTGAGAGTTTCTTCACGTCTGTGTGCATGTGTGAGCCTTCATATTCTACTCTTTGTTTTGATGCATCTGTCACATTTCAGAAGCTATAGTAATATAACAAAGCAAACACACACAGTGCATACAAAGTTGTCCATTGAAAAATAAAAAGCTATAACATGTTAAATATACACTGAAAACAATCGCAAAAGGCAGCCAGCCGTTCCACTGTGCCTGCAGTACTAGCGCTGTCCTTACCTCTGTGGGCTATAAGAGGTTCATAGACAAATTGTGCAACTCTAAATGCATAATAGAGGCTCTCCATGTCAAAATTAACAGTTGTATAGTTGTATTGTAGCTGTTGGTTATGGGATATGTTCTGGAAAAAGTTGTGATCAGCACTGTGATTAGCATTGGTGCGTTGTGGACTAACATATAATATGTATTCAGGGTTAGCATTCGCGATTACCAATGTGATTCATAGGATTTGAAAAATGCTAACGGCTATCGTTAGGATTCATCTTGAATCAGTGTAGTCAAAAAAAAAAAAAAATGTTAAAAAAGTTAGCTAGTGAAATAGCCAGATAAGGCTTGAAAGCTAGGTTTATTGTGTTACCCAGGCAACTGGCAGAACGAAGCAGGTAACAGCTCTGAACTACCGACGTTTATACGGTGAATTCAGGGTTTTCAACCTGTGAACAAGCAAACAATAGAGAATTGCACTCAAGCAGGCATTGGAAATGTGGCTAATGCTAAACTTTTAAGAAAATGTTGCTAAGTTTAGGTTCAGCGGACGCTTGTTGTTTTGTCGACTGATGCCATGTGACGATATAAACACGGTTACTGATATGTTTAGCACGGTGTGCACGCGCCAAAAGTGTTGCACCAGTTCAGTGGCGCTCACGTTTCATTCTGAGCCTGCAACACTGCACTATCAGCTGTCTTTTTTGTGTTTTGTTTTCTATTCAAATGAGAGCAATGTCTGAAAATATGACCATTTTTTTTCCCTCCCTATCCTGTTTCATAATACCACGCCTTTCTCTAAATTAAGAGTCAAAATCTTTGATGTGTCAATTTTTATGCTAAAATATGAGAAAAGAGAGATCGAGACGGAGCAGGGGGGATGCAGATTGAGGGGACATCAGACTGAATAATGCAATAACAGACTCTATGGGCTACTTGTTGTCATTATTTATTTATTTATTTGTCTGGAAGAACAGTACATCCATTCCTCTTCTCAGGCAATTACTTTTAATTGGATAACCTTTTCGTTTGCTGAAGAGCACTATTTTTAACTTAGAAAGCACTAGGTGTTGAAGCGCAATGCTTTCCCTCAGGAACACCACGCTACACAGATAGGTAGACTGAAGGGGAGAGTCTGTTAATATGGAAAGGGGATGCAAGAAGTGGGAGGGAGACAGGGAGAAGCACGCACATCAAACAGATGGAAATTCCTTGTTTAGGGTGATTTCCTGTGGAAAAAAAAAAGGAGTAGAATAAAGTTTTACAGCAACAAGATAACAAAACATTCATTTTTAATACATATGGAACAACTCCACCTCAGTGAATAAAAGTAGAACTTCATAACTTTTACAGGTTTAACAAGTATTGAGATTATCAACTGGTGGAGTCTGACAGTGATAAGAGGCTCAGCTCTTTTCAAGTCTCTTATTCATATTTTGGGACAAATGTGACATCACCTGCTTCTACAATTAAAAAAAAAAAAAAAAAAAGGAGGGGGGGATAATAGACTCTGTCAGCTCTTGGGCAATAGTCCCAAAATGTTACCGATTGTATTTAAAATTCTGTGAGACATCAGGTGTGAGATCTGAAATTACACCTCACATCTAATCAGGGTATAGTTGCTCGGATTCTAAGTCTCAAAGCTATCAGGGAAAAATGAAAATTACAGCTGCTGTGTGAATGTAGTGGGGAAATTATCATTTTTGAACATTTGTAGGAAATACAAGTACAACTTTATTTCACCACCGTTACAAATGCTCTCTCTTCGGTGTACTAATTTAATTAACTAAAGAGTGGCTATATGCAACCACCAATGAACTTTAGCATGAATATCCAGCAGACATTTGATGTAATGAATAACCGAGGCGCAGTTGGGTACATGTGTCCCTGAGAAAGATCTAGGGAGACAGATAGAGGGAGTCTGTGCCAAATAAATGTTCACTGCTCTGTAAAATACATTGGTGGGTGTCATTTGCTATTCACTGTGCATCAGTTGAATTTGACTGTTTCGTCAATTTGTATGCTCCATGTGTCAGTTCATGTTGTTTGGTTCAACCTGCGTCTGCTGCCAAAGGCTTTCAAATCAGCAGGCAAATCTAATCCCAAACAAAGTTGTTTCAGATGCTTGTGCTAGAAACTTCAGTTATGTTGAGGAGTATTTGAATTATTGCTTCTTATGTCTGTTATATAACTACTTTTGTAGAGTTCAAGAGTTCAAGGTCAACTGTTAAATCACCCAACACCATCCTGTGGGACGCCGATACCAAGAGGCTGCTGTTTTTGCTGTAAATAAATTTTTGAGGTAAGCTTTGAGATTTTTGGATAAAAATAGGGCTGCCAAAGCCACAGAGCTCACCCAGTGATCCAGCTGTGTGTCCTTCAGTATGCCATTGGTAGGGAAAAGTGAGATGTAGAAGAGTAGTAGTAAATTACAGCATGGAATTGGCTAAGATGTGAGATAATTGCAGGTGAAATAGACTTATGCTGAGCGCTTATGTAAACTGGCTGTGTGCCACTAAGTAGGAAACAGGCCAAGCATAAACAAAATACAGATTTTGTTAGGATTTTGGGCAACCCCACTAGTAGTTGACAAGGCATGAAATCAGAGGGAAAGGGCTACAAATAAACTAAGCTGGTGTGATCTTGTTCTCTGGACTGCCTTCAGTGTGTTTTCAGGATTATACTGTCTTTTCTGCACAACACCCAAAAACTGGGATGCCAACACATTTGGTAGCACCAGGATTTTCTTTTTAACATATTTGGCACCAGCACCAATGAAAATGTATATAAAGATGATTGTTGTTCATCTTTAATCAAACTTCATGACAGCCATGATTGCAAACCAGTTTTGCACGTTGAAGCGACAGTGATTTCTCAAAGAGCCATCATGTACATGTACATTCATGCATGATGTCTCTTTGGATGTCAATGACTCATTTGGCTCCATAATGTTCTAAACCTATTAAGTGTTTAGCTGAAAAGAGTTGAGATGACTGGGACTGCAATGCCAAACTTTAAAAAACAAAAACAAAAAAAAACAAAACAAAAACAAAAAAAAAAAACATCTGTGACCACAATGTAATCCTGACAGACAAAAAAAAATATTTTTATATATTTTTTTTATGATATCCATATAATTGGTCATGCTAAACAGATTTCAACACCTACAATGCACACTGTCTACTGCGTTTTAACATTTTATTATGTGCATATTTCCTATGTAAACAGGCTTGTGTGTGAGATGAACCTCAGTTTTTCTTCACATTCTCGAACAAAAATAAGTGTGGTGCCCTCCATAACAATGGTTCAGTGTCTCACCTGTTAAAAAATTCCCAAATGCAATGGCCTGTTTCAGGACTTTTCATAGAAAATTGTTTTTATATAGATATTTTTTTTTTATATTTGTGTATTTGTCTGTGTGGATGTGTTTGCATCCATTTTGCTTGCACAAGATTACAAAAAAAAAAAACAAAAACATTACATTGATCCAACATAATGTGTAGAGGTTGGAGAACTTGGTGCATGTGGAATTGATTGTGAGCGGTTTCATTTAATTAGAAATCAATGGTAAAGAAAATAGACAGTCAAATTCAACGGCAAGTAAAGTGTAACTGAAATACCAAGATATTGATCAGCATTTCCCACAATTTGTGCTTCTATATTTGGTTTGAGGCAGTTACAAATAAATAATGCATTGCATGCTTGTTGAGTGAGCCGTGCTTTTATTTAATGTTTTTCTTCAACAAATTCTTTTCCTTTTTCCAATAATGAGCCATGGGTTGGGTTTGTGCTTTATCGTCAACTTATTTAATGACTTAAGAGTCATTTAAAAGTATTCTTACTTTAATAGATGGCAGTTACATTCTGCCACCAACAACAACACAAATCCCTTTGTTATAGAAAAGAAAAGGCCTTGACACTGGCTTTACTTTTCCCTTACGGCATCTGGCAGTTGCGCAGTGTTGTCGTTACAATTATTCATTTGATGAATTACCAAGTGCATTGCTTAAGAATGCCCAACAAAAAGTGCCACATGCGTATATGAACATCCACTATGGTTACTGCACTCAGCTATTTAGCCATTTTTTAGCCTCAAGGTGGCATTACTATTTATTAAGTTTCAGAGGTCTATTACCTTCTGTTTCTTTCTTTGTGTAACATATTCTGCTTCAGGCTAGCTGACGATTGGCTGAGAGACCCTGATATGAGAAATACATTGTCCTGAGCAGATGTGCACAGTTATGATACTACCGTAGTACTTTATGTGTTTGAGTATGTAGACCTGCATTTGCAACTGGCCTATTTGCTATGTGAAATCTTCTTGTATTTGTGTTCGCATGTGCATGTGTGACCTGAATGCAGGTGGTTGTATGATAACTAGGTTCTGTGCACACACAGCACTTGAGATGCCGCTCTTTCAGCAAAGCCTTTGATCATAATCTGACTGCAGCTTTCATGTGATCCCGAATCCGCTAAGAGTGCAGATGTTTGTTTTACTTGAGCACTGCTCATTGCTGTGCCTCTGGCACACTGCTATAGCTACATTTTATTGTGTGTGAGCTTGCTTGAAATGATTATCAAGTGTGTATACATAAAGTAAATGATTGTACTCGAGACTGAGGACAGGAATTGCAATATGTAAATGGCAGTGATGGTACATTGCTTTCATTTGAAAGGCACATGGAACAATGTTCTGTTCTTTCTACCAAACAGACACACTCAACTGCAAGTACACCCTCAGCCGACATGACTATTTCTGCAGTCTGGGGTATCTTGGCCTCCATTCTTCTATTTCAGCTAGACCCTCTCATAATACTTTTTAGACTTGACCTCTGTGAATCCAAACTGTGAACATTTGTATGTATGTGATCAGTCAGAGCTTATACAATCCTCTGGGGCCTGAGCATATAAAATGGCAAACATCAACCCATTCTTCACCCACTTTCCTTCAGTTACAACAGATGAGTATATAAGTGAAAACGTGTTTGTCTGATGCGTATGTAACTGTTATTTAATGTGCCTCAGAGTTTAGAAATCTGGCATTTTAGGACTGGCCAGACTGTACTTGTTGGCAGCAGTGAGCTTTATTCCAGCAATCTCTTCAAATTGCATGCCACTGCATCAGACCAGCCACTTACTCCTCTGGAATTTGACGGTGGATTGTCACATTAAAATTCTAATGTCACAATGTCTCCAGATCCACAGTTGATGTAAGCCACTATGGAGACTTTGCTGACAACCTTGTATCATCACCAGATAAGCAGTTGCTCCTGGCCCATAAAAAAAATGTTACACTTTTCCATAAAAACACAGGTACAGTCTGAGTTTGGTTACAGTTTTAGGCCTGTGTAGTACTCTAACCAGCCTGAACCCAACACATACTTCTTCATTTGTGGCCTGACTTTGACCAGAGATCCGAAGCTAGGTTTTTACTTTACTATTTCATTAATCAGTGACTAGTGCGAGACACTAATGCAACTTTGGCTACATTTGATTTGCATGCTTTCTGCAAGAAGCTGTCTAAACCCTAGATAACGGAATTTATTTCAGTAGTGTATGTGCAATTGACACACGGTACAGGGGAACATGCCCCTCTCCCCACCCCTGCAACCTTAATGATACCAGTTTTACAGGATCACCACTGTTAACTCAGGGTTCTCCAGCTATAGGCAGAAAAGATGAGTTCCTAACTGCTGTTATAAGCCACATAATCCATGAATGATATATATAAAATATATATATAAAAAATAAATGCGATGAGAAAACGAAATGATTTTTCTGCACTGAACATTTTTTGCTCATTGTGTTTCCTTCTTTTTAGTAACAGCAACAGCTTGCTAAAATGCCAAACACTTCCCCTGAATTTACTTTTTTTAATGAAATTCTTTTGTGAAATATGCCACTGTGTATTGTAACAATTTGTGTGTTGCACAAATTGAGACAGGATCTTTTTGGGTTTTTCCCTTTCCTATAGTGTTTTACTGATAGCTTTTTTCTGGATGTAAAGTGTCAGCTAAGTTGCGCCTTAAGTCCACGGCAAAGAGTTATTTTCGCCCACAGACAACAATGCTCCTGAAATGCCTTATTTGTACCCCTCTTTTGTAATGTTCACCTACTGAATAGTTTGGTGCACTTTGACCAAAGCTAGATAGCGTGGGCACCAGGTAGAGTTTGGTTAGTTTTTGCATGTTGCCTTGTCGAGGAGACTGTTCTTTTCTTTGCAAACGCACGCTCCCTTTGTATACAAATAACCTGGATATGAGGCTGTGCTTTCAAGCACTGGGTCTGCTGCAGTCTTCTGGAAGTTCATCCAATCAGAAGAAAGTAGGCTTTTAAGGAGACTTTTAAGGAGACCTGAGCTAATAGAGTGTTTCAGACAAAGGGCTCAACAAAGGGGCAGCATTACAGTCAGATAAATAAGGACTTGTTTTGAATGGTGAATCATTCAAAGCCACTCTAGCAGAGTTCCACAATAGAAATATAGAGCTGGAAATGAGCATAATAGGTCCCTTTTAAATAAGTGATTCAACCAAACCATCTTATGACTTAATAGCACTTAGAGGATAAACCCACACTTGATTTTCCTTGCATTAAACCACACTGTATGTTTGTAATCAATATATACGTAAAATTGATTGTAAGATTACATGAATGTGTATGCTCTATGTGTAAGATTGAGGGCTTCTGTTGTCGATTGTACAAACGTGCACTTCACTAAGCCTAGCGATCCACGCACCAAGTTTAGCTCTGTTTAACGAGACAGGACTATTAATGGTGACAGCCAGGACTTGTATCATGTTCATAACAGATGAGGGTTCTAATATGACTTTAATAACCAGCCAACACTAACATTAAAGGGAGATCTGATTTTTCCTTTTTCTTTATTATTATCAAAGGAGTAGGCTTTTTCTAATCTTTTGCGGTAACTCTGGTCTTACATCTTCTTTATCTCGTGTTTCATATTTACATTTTACTTACTCCCCTGCAACTTTAAAATCTGCAGGTTTTCTTTAGATCACAGTTAGTGTGTATGTGTTGCAAAATAAATACCGTTTCCTTTATGTCCATTTTATATAATAACTTATTATGTATGCATGGAAATGTTAGCATAGTTATTACAAGAGAGTCTGAACGTATGTATGTATAGATGTGTTTAATTAAATTCTTCAAGGAAATGGGAGGAAAACACGGGAACTGGAGGGTGCAGCTGAATACTTAAAAAATGCATGATTCTGCACTAAGGCTGTGAGACTGGTCACAGTGACATGCCTCACAGAGTTTTCTTCATAACGTTCAATTTTACTATGAAAGGTCAGGGCAAATACTTACACAAAGCATCGCTAATTGATGTGAACTGAAAAGGGAGTGCATTAGAGGCACTAAACCAAATGGAGATTATGTGCGAGGAAAAGTGTGTGTGTGTGTGTATGTGTGCGTTTGTCAGTGGGAGGGAGTTATTTCTGGGTGAGCGCACGGGTGTGCAACTCTGTGAGCGCCAACGTGTGTGTGCGTGTGTCCATGTGTGTATCCATGCCTATGTGTTTACGTGTCAGCGTGTGTAATTGGCCTGACGTGGTCTGTGTTATTTCAGCCCAGGGGAGGTAAGTTATTGGACTGACCTCTGTAGTGTGACAACAGTAGAGTCCGAGGCAATCTAAAGGCCCAAACATCAGCAGCCACCAGCAACCAAAACACATTAAAGATTAAAGCAGTCGCTCAGAACAAAGCCACTGGTGTGTGGTTTGTTAAAAGCAGACTTTGTGTGTATCAGTTCAGCTGGGGCTGGTGGGGGCGCTGTATTTGTTTGAGCATGTGTGTGCTTTCATGTGTGTGTTTGTGTGTGTTTGTCTATTTAGGAATTTGAGTCACTGTTGTGTGGTCTGTTGCTGGGGATGGGTATTTGAGAGTGTTGCTGAATCCACAGTGGCCACTTTGAAAGGCACTTATGAAAATACTTGTGTGTTTGTGTATGTGTGTATTTTGTTACACGTACATGGAGACATTTAGTGATTTAGGCAGCGCAATTTCCTTCTAAAATTAACTGTGAATTTCCAGCGAGGTTGGCCAAAAAGGTTTGTTCTGTTCTTGGTCACTGAAAACATTTTTTTTTGAAGATGAAAGGTTTACATGTCTAAGCAGCAGGCGTGTCCCAGTTAGAGACATTTTGATGGCCACAGTGGGTGATGAGGGCTCTGTGTGTGTCTATGTGAGTGTGGATCATAACAGAGATGATTTTGGCAAGGTCGAAGCCAGATAACACCACCTTGTTAACTTAGAATCTGGGCCCTTGTTAACAACATCTTCAGAGGATAGTTGACTGAAAACCACCTTGTCATCTTCCCTTGTTAAAATGGTATTCAATACCTCATTTATGTGTGAGTTGAATGTGTGTGTGTGTGTGTGTGTGTGTGTGTGTGTGTGTGTTTTCTTGGCCATGAAATTAGTGCATTTCTAAGTTTCTGTATTGTAGCTGCATGGTGTGTCAGAGGCCAAATTCCCCATGAGTAAGAGGACAAAGTCAAACTGGAAGAAGGAAGTAAAGAAGAGAAGGACAAAATGTGCTGAGAGTGACAGGGGAAGGAAAGAAGAAACATACTGGAGAAAATACTGTGTAATAGGAGAAGACATAGTCAGAATGTCAACGAGACAGCACAGGAAACAGATCCAGAGCAAAGAAACAAAAGTGAACTGATGTGACTGAAGGGTATGGAAGACTAAATGAGGCGAAATTAAAGATATTTCAATTAAACTATGCTCACAAATCAACTTAATTCCTTAAAGATTGTCTTTACATAATAATAATAATAATAATAATAATAATCATAAGAGACAGCAAACATCATGTGAAAAGGTATTGATTCACATTATAAGTCATCTAAAACGCAGTTACACATTTTGTCCACGCACAATTATAAGGTTCTATCTGTGTTGTGAGTGGTTTTGAGATTAACATAATGTTAATAGGTTATCACCGGATCAAAATAGCTGAATAATTCACTTTTGACAAAAATGTCAGATAGAACATTATAATTACAAGGGGACAATTTGAATAGATAAATGGTTTTTAAGATGGTATATTAAGATGGTTGCAGTGACTAACACAGGCCATTCAACTGTGTAGCCTAACACTGAACAGAGTGGAAAATAGAAAAGGAGAGGAAGCAGTGAGAATAATGAAGACTAGATTAATGAGGCCTCCTTGAATTAATGAGATCTGCAGAAAGATTAAAAAAAAATCTCTAAAAAGGCAAGAATTTGCAGCAGTAAAAGTTATTGGTATGCCCTCATACGTGTGTTTACGTCACACTATCCGCAAGTGCTTTCCTGCTGTAACATGTCACAACTGCAATATCACAATCAACTGTAAGACTATAAATTGTCATGAGAAAGGAAGAAGAAAATAGATTTGACTTGTATTTGCCAGTGGCAAGAAAATGTGAAATGTTTTACCAAAGTATAAAAAAGATATGGAGAAAGTAAAATTATGAGATCCACAGGGAAGGCACCAGGGAACAGCCATCCCTGTATCAGCACAATCTGCTCATTTGTCCCAGTCCCCTCAACCAGTATTTTAACACAGTATTCGTGATTTTCATACGTGTGGGTTTTTGTGTGTGTGTGTGCTCAAGTATGTGTATACATGCCCCAGGGCTACTGAAGGGGTTTCCTTCCCTGCATGAACAAATGTAATGTTTTCACTTATGTCTCAGCCTATGAGCTGCAGTTGATGACACACATGCACAAATTGCCAAGTGTTATGTTAATTTTGAGGTTGTACTCCTACGTTTTACCCAGTTGGTGAAAGTAAGATAAAAGTACATTTATACACGTTCTGTACTTACATACCAAAGCTTGAGGTTCATTCTGCTACTTCATACTTCTATTTCATAACATCTGAGAGGGAAATGTTGTGGTTTTGGTACCACTCTATAATAATAATTCTGTTGTATGTGTCACGTACACAGCAAAGTTTCCTTATTTCAAAATGTATTACAGTAATTTACAGACTACAGAATTTACAGTATAATTCCAATTTACAAGAGTTGGGGAAGTGGAGTGAATGATCAAGAAAATGGTGAGGTGTGGCAAGATGTTTGAGTAATATCAGGCTGTATGGATACAGAATACACAAGCTGCTTCTCTCGAGTCTTGCGGGGCAGTTTATATGCACCAAGCCAAGGCAAGGCAAGAGATGACCTTCTCATACTCTTGTAGAAAAAGCAACCTCACTATAACAACGAAAGATGTTGGTCCTGGAAGTCTGACATAAGAAGGACACAGTAAGATGTGCCAAGGTTGTCTAACAAGCCAGGAAGGGGCAGTTGATGAAATGGAAGTTGACAAAATGATGATCAACTGGAAGGATCAGCTGGGAGATGGAAAATGAGCTTCCTGCTTAGAGCAACCTATGATGTCCTTACTTCATCTAGCAATCTCAGCCAGTGGCAGGGTGAAGTTCTATCATGGCCTCTGTGTTCAGCTCCAGCAACCCTCAGGCACATCCTCAGCAGGTGAAAAGTGAATCTCTCTCAAGGCAGGCACACCTGGAGGCACAACCAGGTACTGAAATACCTGGCAGCAGCAGTTGAATCTAAGAAAACTACTACCGATTCCATGGCCCCCGGAACATCAAGTGCTGTAAATATTTAACCCAGAAGGAGAAGAACAACGAAACCCTCCTCCACTGACCGTGTCGGACAACTAGAAAGATCCTGGTACTGGGAGATGCTGGCCGATATAAGCCAGAGTCTTGCATTCTCATCAAAAATAGTCACCAACATCTTGAGGCCCTGTCTGGTACTCTGGTCCAACACTCTCAGCACCATTATCCACTGTTAATGAAACAAATGCATTGGCTGCAAGGGTTTTGTAGCAACATCTACCAAGGAATCTGCATCAAATGATTAAGGAAACATCAGAAATAGCAGAACATTGCAGTCAGTGGCTGTGGGTGAGGAGGACAGACCTGATCTGGGCTTGAAGATGATATGGACACATCCTGGTCTGATCAGCTTGTAGAGAAGTTTCCTCAGAAGACAGTGTATTGTGAGCAAAAGGCTGAAACACCTGATGTGAGGTACTCACTGATGTGTCTTTAAACAACTCCTGGCAGAAGATACAAGGGATAATTTCCAACTTGTCCTATTTTCAAATGACATTATATATTACTACTGAGACAAGACAAGAGTTAAAGTCTGAAAATTATCACCCGTTTTGTATTTATAAACACACAACCATGCATAGTAGAGGATAAGACATTTACATTAGACAGTTACATTAGTTAAATTTTTATTGAAAACAGCATTAATATTCATAAAAGCAGCATTACATGACAAATTGTAATCTATTGATCAAAAACATATTTTAGAAACAAAGAGTCTCAAGGTATTAGTATATCATACCTACCCAACTACTTATTATTAAGTAAACTAAATGATATTGTCAAATGCTTCTTAAATCAATTAGTCTAAACATACATGTATATAACCCCTTTGCACTAATGTGCAAAAACTTTTTGTTTAATGTAACAAAAAGCAAAATGCAGTGTTGCACTGGAATAACTTGGCTTGTAATGGTTTTGCATTCAGGTGTCCAGGCTGACATCTCTATGTGTAAGATACAGACAAGAGTGAAAGTTGAACAGAGGGAGAGAGAGAATGGGAAATCAAGCAACTGGAGGACAGAAACACATTTTAAACTTGAGGGGACACCTAACTAACCTCTATAGCCACTCAAAACCCCTTAGATTCTTAATAATGTTAGATGCAGATGTACTGTCTGGAGAAGTTTGACTGTCTTCCTGAACACCATATTTCCAAGGCTGCCCCTTTCCCCTCTCAGGGTTAATCCAAAAAAAGCAGCTAAAGCAAACAAATCCAAGATTTAGAAAGGAGAGAACTCACTGAATCTAACATGCTATTACAACTGATTGTAGCAAGACTCAAATGACATTTATACAAACAAAATCTTAGTTGAATGTTTTTTTAAGTGACATCCATTTGTCAAAACCTGACAGTGATTTGAGAGGACTTAAGAGGTTAAATCAATCAGTTTTCCACAAGTTCACAAAAAACAAACTGACAGGCAAAGCTGTGCCTGGTTACATTTCCCTTAAATGATCACTTTTTAATGGATCCATTATCTCATCAATCCAAATGCAGTCCTCTGTTGATCATTATATCAGGAGCCATGTAAGTTTAATAGTTTCTATTCCAAAAAATTATCAAGATTTCTTTGTTCTGGGTAAGAGAACTGGAAAAGGACATTTTCCAGTTTTTTTTCTTGCAATGGCTGATCTGCCTCTTGTCAGGAGTGGGTCTCCAGCCATTTGAAATGGCTGTCTGGATTTCCTTTGGCATCTTATCCCACAGGACTTGAAATGTTTCAAGCCATCTCTTGGGTATGCTTGATGGACCAGCATTGCTTAGATCATGCAGTGATTGCTGTGGGGAATGGCTTGAAAGGGATGAAGTCCTGCAGTGAGGGTATGGAAAGAAGTGAGAGACTGGAGAGGGGACAGATATTTTAAGTCACTTGGCAAATCCTGGAGACACCGTGTGAAACAAACATTAACTAAACATTATTAAATTATCTCATTATGGTTAGAATATAATCACACAGACTTGTGTAACTGATCCTGGGTAAAACATTTATTAATCTCCCATAATGTGTGCTATATGCCTGCAAATCCCTCAGAAATAAAATAAATTACTTGCCAATACTAAAGTGATAAAAACAAATTTCCAGTTATTAGCTCAAGCTAAGCTGGCTGTTTTAACTAGGAACTAGGAACTTAACTTAAAAATTAACTTGGCATAATGGATACCAAAGCATTATTATCTATAACATCACTAGTAATTAATTACTATTATTATTATTTGAATGTGTCCTACAGTTTTTGGTACTGAATAACAGACAGCATTTCTCAGATGTCTGCAGACTCCACCCCAATGCTTTCAAATTCAGAAGAAAGCTTTTGTTGAGTGTCCTCAGAGAGACTGGACAGAGCCTGCAGGATGACTTCCGTTATAGCTTCACCTAAGGATGACATTGATCTAAAAAGTAGGGACAGAATGGTGAAGTATTGGCAGTGACACAGCCCAAACCATATATTCAGGCAGTGGGTAAAAATCAAGCAGTTCCTCCTGCTTGACAGAAGCAAGATTTCGGCATGGGAGTGGTATGATAAGCATCATAGGGAAGATGAGATGGTGTTTCTCAGTGACAAAGTAAACTGACTCTTCCAACAACCACCTGTTGGTCTAATATGGTGTCTTTTTAATTGTTGCATCGTAGACAATTATAACTTAGCCTACAAAAACTCAGCTAGGGTTTGACAAAGATTTCTGAAATTGTGCAACGCCTTCTTCAACCCCACCATGAAATTGTACTTGCTTTTGAATCAGAATATTCAAAGCCACATCTATGTACCAAAATGAACATAGATGGTGACAGTGGCTTTACCTAGGCATGATCTACTATCATTACAAAAGAGTGTTTCTGTTTGATGATTAATACATAAGGCCAAGTCAGAGGAAAGAACGTCCTCAATTAGGTCATGATCAAGATAGGGAGGTAGTCCATGAAAATGAAAATGACCAAACTCATTGCAGATTGAGTCAACTTTAACAGCACTGACTTTCTTCAACGTTGTCTGTCTGCACCTGAACATGCCTATATTATGATTCTGCTGCACAAGGGCCTGGTGTCCCCTCACAGGCAGGCCCTCTATAGGGTTTTCAAAGTGCCCCTGCAGAGACAAAGTTTCTGAGTGAATGAACATAATTGTATATACAGTATATATAAATGTATCTACAAATGTATTGTGTGTATCTGTTAATGGATATCCAAGATGATAATAAATGCCAAAATGGCTAGCTTCAGATATGACTTCTAACAATAGGAGTGTAGATATCTGAAATGGGTTTTTTTCCGAGTAAGGATTCTAGTGCAGATATCCTGAATAAAAACCCAATTCACATGAATGGGAAAAGTAAGTAATTTCAGTTTAAAAACTACCGTCATTTGTCCTAGACCGAATGTCCATGTGGATAGCTGAAATGACAATTGCAAATAGGAAGGACGTCATTGTGAATATCTGAAATGTTCATTTTGATGAAGAATTGAATGATGAATATCTGCAATATGTATCAAATGTAGCTATTAAAAGTTAAAACAGCTTGCCATGAGTACTGTTATTTTTTCTCCCCTCTATCCTGAAGCACTGGCACTTGTGTGCTGATATTTATCCAGTCCATCTGTCATTAATCTTTTTGGGAAAAATAATCAACAGCAAAAGCAATAGATTGGACAGGAGCACTGAGAATTCTGAGCACCCCCCCCCCGTCTCCAGAATACAGAAACCTTACACCCATGTTTTTTAATCAACATTAATTTACTGTTATCGCCTTATGTATGAAGGACAAAAATGACATAAATAGATGTCCTTTATACTCGCAGTGTACAGAGATGTCAACAAATACCAGATAAAGTTAAAAAAACACCATGATACCATAAATCATGCTAGCTAGCTTAATTGCATGTTAGAACTCGCTATCTAGCTAGGTTGGTTTATATTACATGTGGTAAAACTACCCGGGTAATGGTAGCTAACCGGTGGTTTTTTCGATAAATGTACATTCTCCATAACAAATTTTAAGCAAAATTAATGTCTTAGCTTTCTTTTGTTTCCTTTTTTTATATTCCGAATGATAAGTACTTTTGAAAGCCAGAACAACACAGAGGTCCACCAGGTACGTCAGATTTGACCAGCTTGACAACCAGCTTAGCCAACATCAATATGCCCGATACATTTGAATGTTTTGGGTATAGCAAGAGCAACTCTGGCTCTTTACCTCAAATGACTCCTGAAAAAGCCAATAAAGATGCTGCTTCCTTGAACAGTGAACAACATTTATGCCATTCCACACATCCTGAATCACATTCAGTCCTGATAGCATTATCTACTGGCTTGTGTTGCTCCCACAATGACTTACACTGCAAGAGAGACTCAATGGTGTTCTTCAAAGGAATATACAGCACAAAACTGTATTTGCCTGACTCATTCTGGCCAAGAGCAACAAATACAGAATAATCAAGCCTGAAGCTGTTGTTAAAAACGGGTTTTCTGTGATCTGTTTTTATTTAAGTTTCAAAAGTATGATTGACTTAAGACTAATACAAGTACCTATTCAAAATATTATAGCAAAAGAAGGAGCTATTTCATTGGTCATTTCAAATCGAATAAAGCTAAGTTCCTCAAAAGGCCTTGCTGCTTGGATTTTTTTAAGGCACTAAGACTTTAAAAAATATTTTTCCTTCTTGTGATGTGATGTAAAGCGTAAAATTCTGCTTGTATTCTTGGAAAGGACAATGTACAGCTTTTCCGTCTTAGATATACATTTTCAGATTGGAGGATATCCTCAGCACTAGAAATCAATATGATATTGTAAATGAGTTGTTCTCATCATGGTTGCTCTCCTATGGCCTTGAATAAATGTGATCCCCAAATAGTTGAAAACCTGCAAATCCACCTCACTGCTGCAGCAAAACATGTGCAATAAAAATTTGCCAATACTTAGCAGATCTTATGTTAGTGTTAACTGACCTAGCCTACTCAAAACACAACTAGGTGAAACTGTAGATAAGCAGATATCCCTGGTCATACAAATATAATGCTTCAAACTTCCAGCTGAGGATAGATGCTTCCCAGAATTATAATAAAATAGCATAAATTAAACCGACCAAATGGAATTTTAATTTGTCAGCACGATCTTGCTGAGCTTTTCATTACAGAGGATGAACGATTACTATATGCCATTTGTTGCACTTGTTAAATGTAGATACATTAGATAACGCAAGTGAACGAGATCATGGGGAACAAGGAAGCAACAACTGTTTATTTTGTTTAGTCTATTTTAGAGGGGGAAAAATAAAATCATACTCTTAAGTATATTTGTAAATACTGCCCACTGATAGTACTTAGCCATGATATACTACCAAAACTGCTGGGGATAATGAGGTAATGGAAGGAGCTTTGGGGAAATCTCTTGAAACTCAGATGAAGGGCTTATTGATACCATGTGTGATATTCCAACAAAGAAAACAGGAGTTCTCACCAATGGTGGAGTACAGCAAATATAGTTTTGGCATAGGATGCCCAAGGAAATATAGGAATGTAGAAAATATATACTTAGTGGCAAACAACAATGTAAGTGATTTAGTCTAACAGGTTATGCTCTTTGGACTGGCTTCAGTTTAGTTTTTTTCTTTAAGTAAGACAAAAACAAACATACCTGTTTTCTTATGCTCCCCTAACAGAAAATATGGTGTCCATCTGACAAAAACCCTAACCCTATTATAAAATGCTGCCCAATAGTTGTTCCCTTGCTCCCCATAGACTTGCTTCTACTGTGCTTACATTTAAGCAGCATTTTGACCACTAAGTATTTTATAGCACCTGCATCATGAAACAAAATTCAAAAACAAAAAAAAGAGTGAGCAACCTTTTAAAGTCTTGGACTGAATTACAATAAGACTTACTCAGTTCCAATTTACTTAGATTGCTACTGACTATCTAAGATTAAGATTTAACTCAGAAACATAATGAATTTATAAAGCAGATTAAACTAATTATAGGCTTCTCATCTAACACTTAAAGATGTTGATGCATCAGTTGGGGATGGTGATATTTCATATCAACATAACATAATATGGATAATGAGAATGGACAATGACATTTATGTCACAATATAACAAACACATGCAAAAACACTGCTCACATGGGACAAAAACTTCAGGAATTAATTTTTGTATTTCATCTTCACAATGCACTTCCACCTAAATTTATTGGTAAATATGTAGCATTTAGTACATTTTGCTGAAAATACCAAGGTACTGATCTGTTCCCTGTACACTCTCAGATTCGTGTAGCTGAGTATAGCTCACAAAGTTTTTACTCACAATGTAGTAAATAAATAAATAAGGTAAACAGGGTGAACAGAGACACACATGCGCGGACATGCACACACGCACGCACGCACGCACGCACGCACGCACGCACACACACACACACACACACACAAAACATGGTTATTGATCTTGTAGATTCGTCAGAGGTATGATGGGTTGAGGGATGTGGATGCTGCACTGACCTGGGGGAACCTTGTCATCCATCAACACAGTAGTTTAACTAACAGACACAAGCTCACACACAAACACTCTAGTTTCATTATTCTTAAGTAATTCACTCATACACAATAAAGCACACTCATTCACAGTCAACACATTGTATATTACACTCTCACAAACTACCGCAATGAGACTTCCACAAATCTAATTATATTTCATTAAAACGGCTATGCACACGTCCAACACAATCTTACTGCCGGTTATGTTGTTATTGTGCTCAATTTGTCCTCTACAGCCCAACCTTTATTTTGATAAGGGTGCAGGCTATCCTGAAAGTTCAGCCTACTCCAAGACAAATCTCTGCAGATGGAAACTTTTGGACATAAAAATCTACAAAACTTTGCTAACACCGCATCGCTCACTCACTCATGCCCTTCCTCCCTCTAACCTCCCATCATCCCCTCAATTGTATTTAGGTGTAACTGATGCTAACGTCAAACTAATGGGGCTTTGGATGGAGGGAGGGGAAAGGGGAAGGGATGGGTTATACTGTAGATGGATAGGGGGTTAGGTTGGAGGCAAAAGAGGCAAGAGATAAAACTGAATGCAGGGAGATGACAAGGGGGATACAGGGAGATGAAAGTGGGGCTGTGCAGGAATGAATCAGAGAGGCAGTCGTTGCCTTAAGCAACTTGAGGCACACTGATCAATACAAAGAATATTTCTGCAAGTCCATTCGTCTCTTTAGTACATTTTTCTTCATTTGTTTTTGTGACCTCTCCCTCTAGTTCATGTCTACCTTGCAACCTTGTTATGTACTGAGTACTTCTAGGTTTCTTGTGTGTGTGTGTGTATGGTCTGAAGAAATGAGACAACGTGTGACACATTTTCCAGACGCTTGATAAGTTAAAAAAAACAAAAAAAAAAAAACAATTCAAACTAAATTCCAAAGTAATCTAACAATGGAAATTTTATATAGAATAAAGGTCAACTGGTATCAGGATTTATGAGATAACATTAAACCTTTTTTGTCAAAAGGAAATTTAATGGGAAGTTGGATCCCATTTTCTTTATCGCTCTTATTGTAACATTCACCCAGAATAAACTGTGCCTGTTGTTAAATAAATCACGTATTAGCAGTGCAAATGCTTTTATCAATGACAAATCCTTAAAGACATGTAAAAATAAAGCAAATCCATTTATTAGCTCATATGGGCTGCTAAGTTTTGTCTAGAAAACCTTCCACCATATTGACTGTTTACGCTTGGCTGCGGTTTGGCTTCATGGCTTCCTGTATCATCCCTATTGGGAGTTTAGACAGGTGTGTATGTGCATGTGCGTGTCAGTCTTTGTGAGTGTAAGAGAGCGGGGAGAGGAAGAGATGGTAAGAAACTGACTCAGAGGATTGATTTCTGTATGAATGGTGGGGATTGATTTGTGTGTCTGTGTTTAAAATGCCTCAGTGTGAAGAGTGTCTGCAAATCCATATCTAATCCATATCAGAGACTCAGATAGTCCATACTTAATAGTTGCTGGATGTGTGGGTATGTATTCGAGGTGCATGTGTGTGAGTGTGCAGATGCGGAGTGAGCCTGAGTGTCCCTTGGTCTCATTAGCCACCTGTCATAGTCTCATCTTCTGCCATGCTTCCCTCTTTCTTTCACTTTTTCCTTCCCTCATTGCATGATTTGCACACACACACACACACACAAATGTATGCAAAACAACTGATCACACACATAAAGTCTCCAGAGCACTATGCCGACAGACCTGTAACCGTCGGCAACTGCTCTTGTTTACGCTGAAGATGAATGAGACAGATCGTTGCTCAACTTGCCTAAATAGTTCCCCAAACACCCAGACAGGTGGTGTGTATGTATGTGTGTGTGTGTGTGTTGTGTGTGTGTGTATGGGGAATGTGTGCATATGTGTGTGTGCAAAAGGAATGTGTGGTTGCATGTATGTTTCAAAGATTTAGTGGCAGGTGGCACCATTTCATTTGTTTGTTTTTGCTCCCATCCCTCTCGACTTCCCTCTCCTCCCTCTTGCCGATTTTCTTTTCTCGTTTCCTTCCCCCAGTACCTTTCTTCTTTCCTCTCTGCCTTGCGTCCTTTTTTCTTCTACCTGAAATAGCGTAGTTCTTAATTTCAGAACAAAACCCAGGTATGCCATGCCAAGCAATTTCCAGAAAGCTTCATATTTTCCTGAGGAAGCAGGTTAAACATTCACTCTGAGTAAAAATGCGAAGCTGGCCCCAGTCCAATCACTTAAATGGCAAGTGGATAGTCAAAATTGCAAAGGTACTGATATGCAGAAGATGCTACCGCTCATCTGGAGTCTGGTGAGGAAGGCAGAAGAAGTTTTTATTTCCTCAGGTATATGAAATATTAACTGAAGAGGCAAGCAAATGTGTGTGTTTGGGGGGGGGGGGGACCATAAATGGACACTCTGTCCCAGTCGCTAAGGAGAAATGTTTTAGAATATATAGCAAAGGAAGGAGTTCTGTGGAGGAACAGAAAAAAGATGGTAAGATGTGAGATGAAGGCAAAAGCTGCATTTAACAACAGATCAATACAGTTGACAGGGAAAGGACCACCAGAGGCTTAACCTCAATAAAGGAAAACGTTAAAGTATAATTTTCTGAGTCACAGCTAATAGATCTGCCAGGAATCAATAAACTTGGAAGAGTCGCCAAAAATCGAGGCCATCAAGATCATATTTGTGTACACATACACACGGCAACCTGTGACTGTAACAATATACCCACCTGTTGGCTCTGTGTCAGAGGTGTTCTGTGACAGCGTTAGAGGCCCCATGTTGTGAACCACATCTAATGTTTGCTTCTTTATCTATTTGTAGAAGTAGAGAAATCAATCGAGAGTTTAAGTGCATCATTGTTCGTATATGATAAATAAGATGAGTATCAATGATTAATACTTTTTTTCCCCAGTTTAATTCAGTAAACCATTCTGGTGTCACTTGATCGTATCAAGCCAAGCACAGCAGGGACTACAGAGTTATGGTAATGGTGTTTCTTTTTCATTATATGTAATGTAAGGCTTTAAGATAGAAAGCAATAACACTGTATTCGTGATGGCAGGATTTGGGTTTCATTATACAACCTCAAATAGCAACGATGAGGGTCAATCTTGCTGAATTTTCACATGCAGCACTGAAAAGAGAACTGAGATATCCCTCCTGTCACTGCCACTGCACACATAAGTTATTTCATTGGAAAAACATGAATGGGATTTTTCAAGAAAGAATAATACATATCATTTGATTTGGCAATACTTTTTCCCATCACTGCTCCACAAACCACTGTGCTCCTCCTTTAATATTGCAGGATACCATGATGATACACCAACGCACCAACACCCGTGTGTGACACCCTGTAAGACACATGATTGCATTTAATGTCTTAGATGCACTTGAATGTGCTTTCAGCAAATACTATCAAGTAAATCAACAAGAGAAACTGTTCTTCAAAACACTTATATGCCATTGATTGGCATTTGAAACACACCAGGGAGAAATCAATGGACATCTAGCCTTTGTTTGTAATCGTGACTCAAAACCACAGGGACAAAAGTTACTTGTTGGCATACTTTACCATCTTGAATGCATTCGAAAGACTTTTATTTTATCTACCTCTATGAAAACGCCTTTTTAGCTGCAGTGCTCACCTCCCATGACATATTTGCAACACAACACCATACTGCCCTAAAAACTAATAGACTGCATTTAGAGCACACCCTTTGGGTAAACGTGTATGCGTACATCTCTGCATATATGCAGGTGTATATCAGTGGGAATGTCATTAGTGAATGATGGAAGAGCAGGTTTGTGTGTATGTGTGTGTGCAACTGTGGAAAGAGCAGAAAACAGGTCACATTCCTGACTGCCAGTCCCCATTTCTCTGCATCTTTCCTATTCATGAAATATTTACACCAATTACAATGAGACCTCATCAACTATTTACAGCAAACCTCCACACACCTCAGAGTACTGTGACTAGTGATGTTAAATGAATAAGTGTAGGAAGACTGAATTATCTTTCTCAGACCATTAATAATGCAGTAATTTACATTTAGAATTAAATAATGCTGGAATAATAATGCTGGAAAGTGCTAATAATGACTCCCATTCTGAATATGTCAATAAAGAGACTATGGCTGTGTCAGTTCCTTCCTCAACTAGAGGACTGAGAATTTGAGCAACTGTAACTGCAAAAATGCTCCTTACTGAAGTGTCCTTGAGCAAGATGAATAGCAACTGAAAGGCTTACATTTGATCTCTGTTCAGGATCAGTCTAGAATTTTCTCTAGTAAAAGTGCAAAACTAAGAACACTAATTACCCCTAACTTAGCCAGGGTGTGTACCTTGGCTCTTGTAGGTTCCAGCTTTTCACAACTTTGATTAGGATAAATGGACATGAAAAGTGGATAAAATTTGATGGAACTGAAATGTACCAGCATTGCAAATGCTTAGAAAAACAGACAAAAGCAATGACTTTATTTTCTTTAAGTGTCATTTTGTGGTCCGATTAAGGAAAAATACCCAAACCATTTTCAGCTCTCGGAGTTCTGTGCTCTTTTCCAAAAAGTCAGGGAGCTTTATATGCTCCTTCTGGCAAAATGATACAAATTATTCGACAACTACAGCAGTGGTATCTTTTTAAGCTGCAATGAAAACTAGGCCATCGGCAGAAAAAGGCAGACAGATAAGGTCTGAAGTGAAGAGGGGAAATCATGTGGAGGGACAGACAGGGGTAGTGACTAAGTAAGAGGAGTGAGGGGAGAGACAGAAAGTGGGGAAGAAGTGGGTGACAGAAAAGACTTGCAGCATTACATAGAGAGGAACGAGGGTGAGTGACAACAGTACGGTAAAGCAGTTTATGGAGCTTGAATGTAGAGCAAGGTGACAAAGTTTTTAGACACTTCTTGTTTCTTTTTACTGTAATAAGAGCTTACTGTGGCCTGCTTCCATTCTCAGCCATGACAGTAAATACTACAGATGCATGCACTCATTCGCTATGCACACAAGCATTCAAGATTATTCTAACATACTACTATGTATGTATGCGCAAATATAGATCCAAACACTGATCCTGTCACGCTTAAATGCTGTCTCGATCTGTGACGTGCAAGCTGCACCCCAGCCATGCAGTGAGATGTTGTATGTGTCCATCTGCAGTGAACATTTATGACAGATGGGAGACACTTTGAAAAGCCATCGGCCATTACACTTCCCAAAGGAGCAACTACCTGGAACGACAAATCACTCCTCTGTTCATTTCTCCTCCTCCCCTTTTTTCCTTCCATCTCCACAGGCTCCTGCCACAGCAGGGGAGAGATTTAACATGACACACCGCTGTAAATGACAAAACCGTCAGGCACATGAGAAGAACAAACTGGAGGAAGGGTGTATGGGAAAAGGGAACTGCAGAGGGGATTTAGATGTATTGGCAGATGAGAGAGAGGCAAAATGTACATGAGAGACTAAGACATCCAGCCGAAGATACCTACAGCAGGTATACATTGTCTGAAAAGAATGAGCACAACTTTGGAAAATCTGGGATTAATCAACACAAGCAGAGAGAGGGTAAGAAAACAAAATGAATAACAAACAAAGAAATCATGAGGTTAAAAAAGTACCTAATTGGGAATAAATGGACAATTTGACACTTTGATTCTTGCAACAGCCAACAGAGAAAACTGGTCTCAGTGAAGATTACCTTAATAAATAGAGGTTGAACTCATTGCCAACAAAGGGAGCGTTAGTGATGATGTCAGGTATTACAGTCTCTGTGGCTTCTCAAAATAAACTGACATGAATGAAGCATACATAAGCCTTTCCTTCTGTCTAAAGCTGTGTTTGTAATGTCCTAATGACATATTAATATCTTTTTAAAAAACACAACTGGGTCCTACTAACAAGCTTACACTAATCAAGGATGCTGAAAATGTAACGGTGTTAATTATTTGAACTTGAACAAAGTAAAAACACCATTTAAATAGAATCTTACTTGAGGACCTTTATTCAATCCATACTGGCAAGTAATCCACCACAACTGGTTAAACAGTAACCACCAATAAGGGTCACTGTAATAAGTAAAGCAGAGCACACCCACAAAGAGGTAATGAAAACTGTACTGGTCACTCTATGGGTTGGGGTAACTTTGACAGGGTCACAAAAAAACTGAGAGCAAGAGCAAAAGTTTTGAGAGCACACAGGACCAACCTAGGTGTGACAAGGGCTTAAACTGGAGCACAGGATATTTATGCAAGCAACAGTTTATCTGAGTGCAGACAAAGAGTTTTGAGGAGGGGCAGAGCAAATTTATGCTTGAACAGGGACTATTTGAAAGAGGGCAAGGATTTGAGAGAAGGCATTACAAAATGAGAATGTGACATGCAGGAATAATGCTCTTGAATAAAGATAGGAAAGAAACTCCACACATTTCATACTTTTCTGCTTGATTAATGATACAGTGCATATGGTTGAGTTATTAAAATTCATGGTAATCTCTTCAGTGCGCTTCTCTTGGAGGACTGTAATTGAAAAGAAAAAAAAAAAAAAAAACAGGCAATTTTTGAATAGGTGATTGGATCAGTGGCCAGAATTGCAATAAGGTTGTGCATGGGTTAACAATAAGCAAATCAATGCAAAGCCTTCACAAGCCCAGCGATTCTTAAGAGTTTGCACGTTTGTGAGTATCATGATGTGAGAGCATGTGACAGAGAGAAAGCAATGGTTGAGAGGTGAAGATGGCCAAAGTGACAGAGACAGATAGAGATTTCAAAAGGCTACCGTTTCTTATCAGCAAAGGTCACTCAAGCAATTACGTGACACATTGATTTATATCCCCTGAGGCAAACACTCCCACAAAAGCAAGCACTACACACAAACACACAAACTCTAATATAGACACACACAGACCCAGTATCAATCTGCTGCCCACCCCTAATTATTATTGTTTTCTGTGGAAGTCTTGTGGTTTGCTGAGATCATTAAGGTCGTGGCCACTGGGATGGGGCTGTTTTTAGTCTCTCCACTTGCTCTTTGCCTCATCCTGACAAGCCAGTCCATTCATTACATAAAACATCCATCAGTCACCCACTCTCCTTTGCTCCTTTGTTTACTGATTGTGTAAGAGAAAGAGAACGAGACTTTTAGCTCTTATCTCTCGGATGTATAGCAAATTATGTGCAGCTTGAGTAGATTTTTAACATCAGTTGCACTAGTTGAATTAGATTAGAGGGAATTTTTAGCCCTATTACACCTGCATAAGAGTACATTACTCCTGTTAATGAAATAAAAGGAAAATCACACAAAATCATGAGGCTTTGATGCCCTTTGCAATGCCAATTAAAGCGCTTTAGTGCGCTTTGCAAATTTCTATTCTCATGTTTGAAATTCACAGATAAATATTGTTTTTGCTCAGATATAACACCAAAATGGTCCTTGGCTTATTATGCATGTAATTGACATTTTGAAAACATTTGGAGAACAATGCTATGAAGGAAGTTGTCAGTGAACTAATGTTTCTACTTATTTCCAAATGCTCACCTCCACTTCCAAGCCGAAATTAAATGGATGATGAATAAAAAAAAAAAAAAAAAAAAAAAAAAGAGATTGAGGTTGAGTTTAGACAGTGCAGTCCTTATAATGCTGGTCCGGTTCCTACCATCTAACTCATCATCAAGAAGTAAGTATCTTTCACCATTCCACAGTCGTAAAATTGTGTCTCAAAGTAATGTACAAAATGTTAGTGTTTTAAAACTCTACTTCCAAGATCATATTTCATGTCCCACAAGTACCTGCAAGCATCACGCCCCCAACAGATCCTTCTGTTGTTTCAACACCGGACTGATTTTGGAATAACTTCTACAAGTGTACAACTGGTAGAGCTAAGAAGGATCAGTGGTTTGAGCTAAATGGCAATGTCAGCATGTTAACATACAATGGCATTTTCAACAGGTAATCAGTGGGTTGACAAGGTAACATTTGGTAATTACCAATAAAAAAAATGATGCTGGCTAGTGATGCCAGATGAGTAAAAGGAGTCAGAAGGTCACAAAAGCCTTCAGGATTGATTCTCTAAGGAACATAAATGTCTATATCAAAATTTGTACCAAACCATTGTATAATGCAGCTCTACAACTCAGAGCTTGTCATACCCAGAGCCACATAGTTAATGTAGCTAAAAACTGTAATGTAAATCATTGTGAACAATGATGCTGTGCAGTCACCGGGCTCACAGAAACACAAAAAGGAGTGTAACTGTATATACATCTTCCTCTGTGACACTATAGTCAAAAGGAAAAGGTTGCAAAAGGATAGCCTTTCAAAAGTGCATTTCATCATTTCATTCAGTCATGAAGTCTTGGGCATTTTTAAAATCGTCTCACGGGTTGTTGCTACAAAATGCCAAGTCTAAACCTTGTCATCCTGTACCATTAGCTCCATATGGCACCACAGTGCAAAACTCCAAGTACCTTCTCCCTGATTCAATCATGCCATTTTCAACCACATTTCTCTGCCACCCTCCCAAAGGCAAAATGTGTGTACTCACCAGGAGTCAAAGTAATTCTACTCTGCCATCAAGCCAAAACTAGCCCCCTGGATGAATGTGCAGAAACACACTCTAAAATACACACTAAAAAGCACATGTATTACCATACTTAAACACACATTTGTGCAAACACTAAAATTTCTTTCTTCTTGCCTATCCTAGCTGCGGGAGAGAGAAAAACACACCAACTTTTATTGTATGTAAGATGTATCGACTATGTGCACGTGTATACAGTATGTGTGTGTGCTTGCATGCATAAACACACCAGCCAAATGGTTTATTAAACATCGCTGTCTCCTGCAGTGAGCCCTGGTTTCCCAGGGCGTCTGTTCTTTTTGGCAGTCAACACACAACTAGCACGAGGGAGACTTTACGAACACACACATAGCCACCTTACATTAGGTGCAATACAAGCAAACAAACACACAGCTTGAGCATTTAGACTGATAAGTAAATTCACCTATTCGATCAGTTGAGACATGAAAAGATTCTGCATTCCATATGAAAAGTGAGGGGAAACATGGCTTAGTTTAGTATTATTATTATCCTTATTGTTTACTCTAGTCAGAACAACTGAATACATATTTTCAAGTGACTTACACTTTGATTTGTTGTAAAATAGCTCATGATGAGCCTTTCTTTTTGGCTGCCATCTTGACAGAGCATATAACTAAATTAGCCTAATTGCCAAATAAACACATACAATTGTCTGATACCTTCATGCAGAAAGCTGTACAAGGATGATGTCTTCCTCTCTTAGCACATCATAGTTGCTGGAGCTTTGGCTCCTCTTACCAGATGCAGGGAGAATCATATTAGCGGTATGGGGTTAAGAAAGCAGGCTTGTATTAGAGAACAAGATCTATTAGCCATTTTTGGATGAAATTCATTGACTAGATACTGACAGTGGTTAAAATTTTTGCTAAGGTCAATTCAGTAGCCCTTACAAATTCTATACATGTGTTTTCAGAAATAACATAAAAGGTTTCACAGATTTGAAAGTGAGTTTAAGTGTTAAGGGTGTCAGGTGTCTAACAGTTTCACAACAGTAAGAGGTGCAAAAACTAGAGAATCGGTCACCCAGTACTGTACATTATGATACCCAAAACTTTACACTAATTGTACAATCGTTTAGATGTCACTCAAATGAGAAATTGCATCTATTTCAAGTCACAAAGACCTTAACTTATGGACCCTGACTCCCAAGAACCACAAGGTTACTCTTTCTAGCCAAACCAAAATGTTTGGCAGGTGTTGGTGCATTTCACGAGGGAAGTTAATGACTGTGATTAATTGTGTATCAAGCCAGTTATTGGCAAAGAATAAGCCAAACATATAAACATGCATATAGAATATCTGTGCATAAAACACAAAGGCAGCACCATTGAGGTACTCTTGAGCAAAGTACTTCTAGATTTATCAGACTGTTGAAGCTAGGAAGCTTTGTGTGAAAGTGTGCAACTATTTTCAGCCAAGGCCACACTGAGCAATATGTTATACTTGTGAGATGATGTATGCTCTAATAAGTAACTTCTGTCTCCAGCTGAGAGAGTTCAGCCATTAACTACTGCACATTTCAAAACTGGCTTCCACATAACAGAGCCTTCAATACAAGGAAGAGAAAATGTGTTATCGATGTTCCCCGCATCCACTTCCCACAAGTGCAATTAAACCTTGTTAAGTTGCAACATCTTAATTAAATTGGTTGAGACACTACACCCACTATACCTTTGTGAGCATTACTGGGCAGGGAGTACAGATCCTAAACTACATGAGCCAATGAGTAAAATGACCCTCCCATTTATTGTTTTACGCATTTGGTAAATTTGGTGTGTTTCACTGATTTCAGCTCACATTTTCATTGATATTTAAATTGTGAATATTCATTCGATGCAAATCAGTGTACATAAATCTTACATTAGCCAACATTAACAGTTCATCCTCGGATTGCGGCTGTTACAGCTATGGGATTGACAGCATGGTGAAGTATTTGCCAAAAAGCCAACATCCCTCGATCATATGGAAGTAATGATGAACTGGCAAAATATCCAGTCACTGGCAGGTTCCTCTTTCAACATATGGCATAATGTTTTGGTCTAAATCAAATTAACAAATTCTACTTAGCTCAAGTGTCTCTAGGCCAGTCATTGGAGATCTACCTGATCCAGCAATGTTCATCTTTGGTCGACTTTCTCTACATATGTGTAGGTACGTGTCACCACCATTCATTCTTACCACATACGAGAGATATTAGCAATAAATTATGATGGCCAGATTGATATTTTCCATAAAATATATAAAGTAGGAGTTGATTAGAAACAAAATAGTGCTCTATGGTATAAGGAAAACATAGAAAGATAATAATATTTAAGTAAGGTTTGTATGTAATGTAAGTAATTTCAAGTGAGGTCAAGTGAGTGTATTTAGTTTGAAATATCTTTAAAGTTTCTGGTGACATTAAAGTGATATAACTCTGAAAATCTGATGATTTTATGTGAAGTACCTGTAGGTGTCATATACCCTCCAATCTGCACCCTGCTCACTGTGTGAGGTGGTGTACCCAGCTTTCCCTGGTCCACATTCTGTTCTCTCCCCTGTTGGGAACGAGATCAGTCAGACGCACTCTGGAGGCTCTGAAGATTGCGCAGTGGATTACAGAGAACTTCATTTATTTTCACTTTGTTTACGAAGCTACATTGATCTAAAACCAGCTATCGTGCCCAGCAGAAGTTGTAAAAAGGATGTTAAACTAGACTTTTGTTAGCCACAATGCTCACCAACAGAAGAGCTTTGGCTGTGTCAATGTAGATATTCAAAATGCTATCTTTTCTAGTGTGAGCCATTCTTTTACGAGTGAGGAAGGTATGCCTAAGAGTTAACCTTAACTGCTAATCTTTGTGAGTGTGAGTGAAGTGTTAAAAGGTTAAAATAAACAAATAAAGATAAAAGTCAATTCAGGTTCATGGTCGTTGTGCTATTTCTAAACACGGTGTGTGCAAACTACTTTGTTGTGATTTGACACCATTATTAGTCATGAGTATGGTTGATTTAATGAAGAGTAATTACCCACATAAAGAGGGAGTGTAAGTGACTAGAGAGAGAATATGTAACCCTCTTTTTTAGCCTATTCAGGCTGTTGTTTTCTCTCTGTTTGGGTTGTATTTGAAAACTGAGTGGTTTTCTTCTGCTCCTCTTAATAGTTGTGGTCAAATAGAGAAGATCGAGCCCAAGTAACTGAAGAGGTTATCCGTAAAGATCTGAACTGCTACTTACATTACAACTGTTACTTTCAGGTAGAACTGATCATTGCCAGAGCACTGGGGGGGATGTTTCAAAGACTGCATCTTTTCATCTCTTTCATTAGACTGACAAAGTGCAGTTATATTTATGTTTAGATTTGTCAATTGATGTTGACATCGAAGAACTGACATCATTTCCATTTAAGAGGTATTTTTGGTAAGAGGGGAAAGGGTATTTTTGTATATTCCCTTAGGATTAGGATAAACACATTGGTTATTGCTGTTGTATGTTTATGTGTAATGCAGTTAATACTTTAACCGCTTTTTGTTTTTAGAAATTACCTGTTGGTAAGTATATGTATATATGTATGTGTGTGTATATATATATATGTGTGTGTGTGTGTGTGTGTATATACATACATATAATTACAATATATATATATATATATACATACACTCATCTGTACCACCCACCCACTGGAACTGAGGTCAATAACTCAGGCACTTCATGAAGTCGAAAACTAATGTGCTGATTGAGAAGCCCCTGGCAATGAATAGAAAGGATGTGCCGAGTGCAGATTCACAGAACTCCTTTTCATATTTTTTTTTGAAATTGTGCAAGAATTCCCCTTAGTTGTCCGGGCATGACACCCCAAGCTACCTCTTTCAATGTTGGGTTTCAGTAATTCAAAACATAATCAAACACCAGCAGCACATAATTGGCACTATAATGAAATACTGTGTAAGTCAACAATTTTGTTGGTTGGCTGAAGTAATTCCCTTCAATAATACTTATAATAAAACGGCTCTACACTGCGACTGCACTATTTGTTGTTATGAGCACATTAACAGACTACGAGGCCCGGAGCAAAAACTGAGCTGCTGGGGCACATTAACCTCCCCTTCCTCTAAACCTCCATCATTTCTAAAGCTGCCACTTACCTTTACCAAGGTGCTTCATGCAATTCTATTGCATAGCAACTTCCCTATAGCTAGGTGCATGTGAAGAGAAGAAAATGAATTGAATTTAAGATTATTACCTACGACCATCTGCTCAATCTCTTCTATTGTGTGTCCAGTGAAAGGGCTTCAGTCCACCAAGAACTGCTGCAGAATTATGCCCACAGCCCACCAGTCTACGGGCTTCCTATAGCTGACCTTCAGGAACGTTTCTGGCATGATGGACTGTGCAGTACAGGCTGTCTGTACGAGGAAATGGACAAGGAAAGAAAACAAGAGATTAACAAGCATCACAACACCTACTGTACACATTTGTTTTTTTTTTTGTGTTTCTTTTTGGTGCTAATTCCTTACCCAACTGTGAAGATGTGTAGCCTATACACCAAAATAGAATAAAGAAAATGGTGAAACATTGGCCTGCTTTACTGAAATTAAAAGCAGGTGCCTGAGTGGGTGTAATCCAAAACTAGCTATGAATTTAAAATCCAAAAAAGGAAAAGTCAAGGAAAACAAAGAATTTAATAGTGCAGAGACAGATTTGTTTGGCTTCACTTGCAGTACTGCTAACTTACTGGGATGTTTCATCTATGGCTAGAAGTTAGCAAACAACAAAAAATTTAATGCCAAAAGACATTTTTTAGCGAACTTTCTAAATGCCACTACTGCCACTAGTTTTGTAGCAGCTCAGGAGATAGTAAAGCACGAAAAACCATTAACAGCTGGTGAATACATGAGTCATTTATTAACACGGATTCAAAAATAAAAATGAGATAGTTAAGAAAAATTAAAGGTGTGCTGGTCTCCACTCTTTCAGTAGTCGCTGGATGTTGGTAGGGACATGTCTCCATACAACCCTTGCTAGTATAGACAAAAGAGAGCACACCTGCAAGTGGCAATGCCTCAACAACCAGATTATAACTACACACACACACACACACACACACACACACACACAGTCTCTTCCAGTGACAGTGACTGTATTTTATGTGACATAATTACCTGAGGCAGTGTAAAACAATTACTGAGCCTTTGAATTGATTTAATTGACTCGTGGAGAGGGCACTTCACTTTCAACTGATTCATTAGTCAAAAACAATGGACAACTAATTGAATTTAAACTTCAAATGCAAATAGGTGAAAAAAGCAATAAGTGTCCATAACTAAGCCACTCCTGCACGCACACATTCACAAAAGCGCTTAAACACAGAGTGGAGTTGTTTCTAGCCACATTTTAATTATTTAAAATTCGTATTAACAGCCATTATTTAGAAGAAGCAATACAAGTGTACATACAACTGTACATAGTGTAACACACTGGGGACCAGATTTAACTACAAGAAAAGCGAAGGTCAAATTTGTGCTTCCCATTTTATATAATTGTTGCCTCATGTACTCTGGCATGCTGGCAACACCTGGAAAACTCCTCTCAGGCACATCCAGAAATAGATGGAGAGCCCAGCGGGTACAGTTGTTTTGTTTGAGATCACCAAGCTGAGAAAATAAATAGTAATGTCTCAATGCTGCGCAGAAGTACTCATTAATGGAAAAACAAGACTCTCAAACATGAATAAGGCCTTTCAGCTCCACCTGAAGAAGAGAGAAAAAAAAAAAAAAACTGTCCAAGGCTCATGAATTCAATTCACTGCTACTAATACAGCACAATAAATATAAATGGAAATGGAAAAAAAAATGTGTTGAGAATAAGACACATAAAACAACTGATCTAAGTCTATGAAAAACTGCACGCAATGCTACAGCAGGTGGTGAGAGTTGACTGATATGGAGTAGATGTTCCTGCCAGAGCAGTAGAAGATGGAAATGTTGCAGATATACCAAGTGCCCAACTATAATGCTGAGCAGCCCAATGCTCAATACAAGTGTCTTAACAAAAAAGTACTAGTGGTAGACTATAGTGATTTCACAGTTCATTGAATGCCACGTTCAGGTTTAATGAACAGAAAAGTACAAGCCTCTTTCCTGTGTGAGAATCTATTTTGGGTTATTTATTGTTCTGGGTAACTCCTTAGTATTTGCCATGCTGATGTTGGGGCTTGTCTTCATGTAGGCACATAGATGTGGTATTTTTGACTATGTATACTCTAGATTTTCCCCCAACCTGTTCATGCGACTTGTTCTGCAGGTGAAGTGCCCATGTTGCTGTGATGACACTGCAATTTCAGAGCCAAAACTGATCATTTTACTGTCTGCTGCCATCCTACTTGGACCAGGTCAACAACAAACTACACTGGATGTTGCTATTTCCTTCATACAAGTTTCTTTTTTTGTTGACTAGAGCGATGCAAGTCTGCTACAGATACTCAGATGACTCCCTGCCCCACAGGTATGAGGTCTCTCATTCATGTTGCAACTGTCTCCAAGGCATGAGGGCCATTATTTGAATTCTTCCATTAAATAATCCAATAAATCCAATAAATAAGGAAAATGATTTCTAATCATCTTTAAATTGCATGGGTAATTAACAGACAGATGTAACTTTAATTAATAAAAGTTTGGTTTGTCTAGTCCTGATAGTCTCCTGAGTAACTGAGAGAAATGCAATCAGTGTTGCAACCGTTCCCAGTCTTTCCTGCAGACCAAGAATTTGCTGCAAAAATCCAATAAACAAGAAAAACTGACAATATGTTCACCTTACAGATAAACCCATGAACACAATTGATTTTCTGCAACTCTTGCATACAATATGTTTCATTTCCTCATATGCAGTTCTGCTGTCTGCTAGTTAATTTCTGCAGCAGATCTGCAAAACACATCAAATCTGTCCATGGAATTGGATTCTAAGTTCAATTTGCTCTGTAGAATTACTGTTTGCCGTCTCAGCTTGGTGGGATTCCATCCATTCCCTTACCCCCCCTTGATTGTGTTGTAATAGAGTTGTCAGAGGGGAGAGTGGGGTTTGGTTCTAAAGTCCTAGGTACATACTGTACCACTGTCTGGTAAACTTGATGGGGGAAATGCAAATTTGTGGTAATACTTTTGAACTTTTCCTCCCATTTGCTGTTTGGCAGAAAACTAAAGAGAACGCTGGATAGACTTTGATAAATACTCGCAAATTGTAATAAATCCCTCTGAGATATAAAGATTTTCTTGTTGCATAAATTCTTTCACAGTTGCATAATTTGTCAAAACCATTATGCTTTTCAGTTGATGTTTGGTTTTTATTTTGAGAAAGTGAATTTTAAAATTAAAATGACAAAAATAAGGCCAAACTAAATATACTATTTGTACTACAGGCATTGTCAAACTTATACAAAAAAATTGTAGACGGTAATGAATTAAATGGATCTATCCAAAGATTCTCTTTCTAAAGAAAATCTGAGTACCATGTAAATATCTTATGCTTTATGTAACCAGGCAGATACATGTAATGTGTGAAATGTGTTGTAATATGCGAAAAAGCATCTGCATATATGATGTTAGTATATGATCTGTGGAGTGGAATAATTGATATTACATGATTAACTGGTGTAATTGCTGTGTCTGTCATTGTTGATTGCTGCAGGAGGAGAAAGCTAAGTTTGATTGGACTCCCTGTACGAAAAACATCCTTGCTCTTCTGTATGTGTGCCTGTCTGTGCACGTGTGTGTCTGCATTCGCATATGCATGCAGCAATAACCAATAACATTACATTGCAGTAATATATATTCAGATGCACTGTGAAATATGAGAGGGGAATAAATCATATTTGATATATCAATCATAACCAGGAATTGACTAAATAAGGGAGAAGGAAGGTAGTGCGATGCATGGATGGGTGAGGACTTTTTCCATTTTATTTTGCCTGCTGTAATTCACATTGCTCTACTTCTTTATGGACATTTCACTGACAGCTCAAGCCATCGTGAGGCCATGCATCAAATAAGGGATCCACTTTCCAATAAAGCCAAATCAATGTTCACTTGGGTATGAATTTGAAGAAGTGAATTTATTGAAAAGCACTGATGCGTACAGGAAAGTTCTTACGTATAATGCAAAATAAATTGGGCTAATAAAGAAATAAAATGGACCAAGTCTGAGGAATTTCAGAGCTGCATACTTTACTCTTTGAGAAGCGTTGTACTCTTGAAATTTTGTATGGAAGGAAATTGGATGTTATTAGCAGATTAATGCAGCCATACTGAGATCTATGCAATGTAGCTGAATTCCACCAAAAATATAAAAAAAAAAATAAAAAAAATTAAGGCTACATTAGGCTTATAGAAAAGTTCCCTACAAGTCTGATAAGACCATTCATCCATTCGCCAGGCTGCTTATCCTTATAGGATCATGGTGGGTAGGTGGGGTGGTGGAGGGGTGGGGGGGTGGGGCACTGGAGTCTGTCAAGTCCTCGATGATTTCCCTGTCTCTACTCTCGGATCCAAATAGTAACAGCATCATGGATTTAAAAAAAAAAAAAAAAAAAAAATGCTCATGAAATAAAGCGATAACATTGAATGCACAACTTTGACCTGACGTCCACCTTTGCTACTGTTAAAATAAAAATATTATAAAGTCATTATAAGCTGCTAGATGACCTATAGCATTATGCTTTTTAGCCTGCTCTGTATTTTTAATTTTTTTTTGGATACTGTTATTTGCATTAGCTAATTAAACATTCAGTCCAGTATCCCAAACAATTACATCATACTGGATGCCTCAGTAGTGCACATTATGAGGCAAATGCCAGCGTTTAGCCAGTAGTGTGCCTTTAATGAAGCAAAGCTGAAAGTAAATATTTGAAGATTGAGGTTATGGGCATTGTGTAAAACAAATAGCAGTGAAAGCACTGTGTTATTTACTCAAATCGTGATTAAGACATAGAGCTAGCCTGATGGTGACCAAGTTCAGATACAGATGCAGTTTCATGTAAACCTAGCTCATGATTATTTAAACCTCCTTTGTCAAAGTTTTTATGCAGGGGTGGGGGGGATTGGTGGGACTAACTCAAATAAACCTAAATCTTAACCAGTAAACATGCTTTGTTGAACCACTGTCAGCAGTCATTTAATTTCTGCCTGTCTGGCTGTCATTTTGCTTAAGTGATAAATTCTGCTAAAATATATATATTTAATACAAAATATGCACACCTTTCCAGAGGCAAAAGTGTAGCTCTATATGAATAGAATGTAAATGGTGTCTGCTGGCTGTTAAGAGAAACGAAGAGCAAAAATTCATTTGAATTTGAATCTGATCATCACCAGTGCTTTTGTAATATTAAAGTTCTGTTTCTTGTTCGTGCATTTAATCATGGAGCAGAGACGTGATTACAGGAGGGGCCTTGTATACAGTAGAAATGAATGCATATGAGGTAGGTAACCTCCTATAATATGCAGATTCTGTAGACTTTTGATCTTGTTAAAAAAAAAAAAAAACATACTAGTCAAAAAATAAATAAAAACATCATTCATGAAAATTTGCTCTTTTAGATGGTTCAATTAAAAATCCCTATCTTGAAAACATATTTGCAGAAATTTAAAAACTATTTTAAATTTTAAAACTAATTAGGGACTAGGTAGGAAGGGGATCTGAATAAACAGAATGAATAATAACAATAAATGTTATTTTAAATACTTTTGTGCCTTTCATCAACCAAAACTTAAGATATGAATATAAGGAAATTTTAATAAAATATGTAAAGGAGGAAAGTTCAACAGCTGAGACACCCAGGTAGCAAAGGCCGATAACCTTTGTTGACAAATTGAGATTAATCTTAACCAGATCAGCAGATCAAAGATGTAGGCAAGAGCCAGACCCATTTATGGCTTTGGAAAAAAAAAAGAAATTTGAAAGAAATCAAGTCTAAAACTCACATGTAGCCTAGGATTGGTATAATATGACCCTCTTTGTATATGTGAACTGCAGTCTTTGGATGTTTTGCCTGTTGTTACAATAGAGCACATTCCGTAAATTGAATCTGCAAAAGATAAAAGCATGGGTGCATTTTCTAAAAAAGTAGCTAAGTAAAGAAAAGACCACATCTGGATTACCTACCTCAGTTTGGCAAAGCAGGTCTGAACAGCTTTAATCACCTGAGCACCAAATGACAATTCTGAGTCAAAAATAACACAGAGGTTGCAGGTTTTGAACATTATTGGATAAAGCACCCAGACTACAGGAGAGATTATTAATGCTAGTGCTGGGGCCACAGGGGGTAATTATAATTACCTCTGATTTGGAGTCATTCAGCTGCAGGAAGTTTTTAGACATCCGATTTTAAATTTCAGCCAAGCAGGACAAAATACAGGCTGCATCCGCACGGTACCAGGCTTTATCAGGTCATATAATTCATGCACATGGAAATGGAAACCAATGTCATGTCAGCTACACAAGATTTTCCCCAGGGGTAGCAAGTATTTGGTAAATAAAGGCCCACAACAGACCCTTGGGGGACACCACAAATAGGGGAACACTATTTGTACTCTAGCCAACAAACTTCTTCAGACAACTGATGAAAATCTCACGTTCCACTGTATCACAGGCTGAACTAAGGTAAAGGAGATTTAAAATGAAAATATAAAGATTATGGATATCCCATTGAACAATGGTCCTACACATTTTATTTTTCATTTCCACTTCAATAACAAAAGTCTAGGATGAAAATATGTATATATCATGGCGCATACATCAGAGATCTTTCAATTTGTGAATTTTTTTTTTCTTGATTTCTGACAGCCCAGGGCAACAGAATACGGTAGGTGTAGCAGTGATTTGGTTTATTACAGCTGTCAGTCATCGCTGTAATTATCAGCAGCAATAGGGAACTGCCTGCACACACCATGACACACACACACACACACACACACACACACACACACACACACACACACCTACACGTGCACACACACTCAATCATGTGTAATTATGGAGTATAGAGGGAAATATCTTGCAGTCAGTAACGTGTCAGCATAGTGAGTCACAGTATGACAGAATAATAACCATCATTAAGGTATAAAGACAGAGTCTCATAGTTCTAACAAATCTCGCTTCCTCTACCCATCATTAACTCAACTGTGTAGGTGTGTATGTAAATGTGCATGTCCCGGTGTTTCTGTGCGCTTGTTTGAGTGTGTATAAGTTTGAGCATGAGATTCCGCATGTAACAAGTAACTTTAATTTGTGAGATTTGTTAGGACCATAAGCCTACACTTCACAACTTAATATAGGGATATCACTGATATATCTGTTATCCTGACATGTTCTCATGATCTCAATGTTCATGTGGAACAAGCTAAAACATATTTTAGTTGCTTTTCTGCTGTATGTCGAGTTGCTTTCTTCTCATTTCCCTAAAGCAAATAGTGGAGAACATTTTCATATGATATAAATATGTTTTTGGATCAAAATGTTTGCTAAGACATTAATGAGTATTTATAGAAAAATAAATAAATAAAACAGTGGAATTGTGTGCATGGTCAGTCACACAGTTTACTTATCTCTGTTGCTATGTTACTTATTTGGATATCTTCTCAGTGATTTGTGTGTGTGTGTGTGTGTGTGTTTGCATGTGTGTGCATTTGTTGAAGTTTGAGTTTCCCTTTGTTGGACATGAAGGGTAATTGCAGCTTTTGTTGACTGTTGGAGGCAGGTGGTGAGCCATCTGGTGACGGCAGGTAAGAGAGAAGGATGGAAGGGCTTTGGGAACGGAGGAGTGCTGAGTGGCGGAAGAAGGGATGGATGCTCCCCTCCATCAATCACACATGGATGAACAGCAGGAACAGGGGCAATGGGAGGGATTGGAAGGAGGAGGGAGGACAGAGGCAAGAATGAGAGATAGAGATAAAAGAGGTGTTGAGTTACTTTGAGAGTTGACTGATTAGTATGTGTGGACATGTGCAGGTGTGTGGCTATGTGTATGCTTTTGTTACGATAAAGGGATAATGAGATAGAAACAAAAAGGAGAATCAATCTCGTGCACCAACAAAGAGATAGTCCACACTGATAAACACTGGAAATATGGAAGGTTACTTATTGTAACCCTAGTTCAAGCAGAGCAATGAGAGACTTGATACAATTCTCATCCAACATACATGTGTTAGCCACACCATCAGGATGTCGTACCACATTTTTGGTTAGGGGCCATCTGGTTAGACACCTGTTGATACGATTCAAGTTATAGGTTTTATTTCATTTCACTGAGTCAACGCTGTTTTATGGGGTCCAACAGCTCCAACATCTGCTGTGACACCTAACGAACGTCGCCAAGTAGCGTTTTACACACCGACTGATGCAAATGAGAAAAACTATTACAGTTATTTATCAGTGCAAAGCACGCACCAAAGAAGAAGCAAACTTACTTCACTTTTGCAATACAAAGTCAAAGTAAATAGGTCATGCAGACAAAGTAGAGAGGAGTGTGAGATCTTTAATTTACACTGGCACGAAGGCATGATGTCCCTGGAATAGTAAGAAACAAACCTGACATCTACAGTAAAGTAATGAAATAGCCACTGCTATTGGCTGATCTTTGGAATTGGGTGATGATGTGCACAGACTGGAGATAAAGCTTGCCACTAGTTACTTAGTTTTGTATTTGCAGTTGTGTGAAAGTTTCTTTTTTTTTTTTTTCGCTTTTCATTTTCTTGTACAAATTATATGAAATTACTTTTTGTGCAAGTATTGTCGAGGGTACAAATCCCTTTTCTTGTCTCCTTTCTTGTTCTCGTCTCTGTGACAGTGCAGCAGACCTAAAAACTGATGCATGGATGTTAACTGTATCTACTTTAAGGTTGTGTGAAAGCTACCCTGCTCTGCTAACTGTATCCTATAGCCACATGCGTGTAGCAGGAATATGTGTGTGCGTTTGAGCTGTTTCAAAGATGTTGCACAATGTAGCATTATGTAAATGAACTATTGCAGTTTTCCTTGATTTATACATCTTTGGAGCAGCATGTAAATGAAGGTACTGGCATCTAAAAAAAGAAAGAAAAAAAAAAAGATTAAGCCAATGTCCATGGTTTTTGCATGCAGTATATTCACATACTCTAGTAGTATTTCCTTGTATTTGAGTTTGAATGTGCGGCAGAGTAGAACTACCATGTTTCTGTCAGTCCTTCAGAGATAAAGGTCCCTTTTCTAGACACAGTCGACCAGGTTAAATTAATCTAATTGCAAGATAGGGTAGTACAAAAATGCCACAAAAATCTTCAACAGCAAGAAATCTTGAGATCAAATAGTTCAATTAACCACTGTACTCTGACTGATGAGCACAGAATTGCTGTAATGATGTGAAAAAGTAGACTTTTGCATACCTATTATTTCACAGACAATTACAGAAATCTGCACAACTACTACAACTACAGATGCTGCAATCCTCGCAGCTGCGATGGCATCATTTTTGCACAATGAGACATGAGACATCAATCTCATGTTGGCAGATTTGGAGTGCAACTGTGACCCGAAATTCTGGGGATGAATTTCCATATTCCTCTGGAAATGGTCCTGAGTCCAGTCAAAACAAGCCCTGAAAGTTTCAAGTCCTAGGCAGGTCACGATAAACAAATTATTGCCCATTTCAATTTTTAACAATGTAAAAATTATAACTTGGTATGTAATGAGTACCTTTCCTGTCACTAAGGTTGGGGCTGGATAGCATTTTATAACATCTAAATAACTGAAACCCAAGGATTTAAATGAAAGCTGCACTTTTTGTTGATCGAAAAGGCAGTGTTGAGTGGCAGCATGATTACTGATCATAAACCATGATAAAACCAGAAAATTAGATAAAACAGCTGAAAATATAAAATATTGATGTGTCTGACATATTAAGATGACAGTTGTACCTTACTGACATCTTATTTTTTACATGCTTAATCATCCAAATACTGATTAACAATTCTAAATTTGGTCATCTTAAAATATTGATGAAATTAAAATATTTGCTTTTCTTTGCCCAAACTTTGCTTTCATCAAAGAGTGGCTTGTTTGCAGCCTTGCAAACCTTTGGCATTCTAGCTGTCATTTTATGTATTATAGGGAGAAATTTCTCCTTGTACATGCATGGATCGGTTTGGTCAGCAATACTCATGTATCATATGGTCATATGGTCAAGCTACTCCCACAACAGCTCAATAGGGGTGAGATCTGTTGTGGGTCTTTGTGCTGTTGTTGGAGGAAATTGGCTCCAATCAAGAGGCACCCACGGGGTATGGCACACTGTTATAAAATGGAGTGATAACTTTCTCTTTTCAGGATCTCCTTTATCCTGTACAAATATTTCACTTTACTACCTCCAAAGCACCCCAAAACCATCACATTTCCCCCACTATTGCTTGACAAATGCTGTCATGCATTCTTCATCTCTATTTCTCACACATTTTCCTCTTTTTGATCCAAACACCTCAAACTGATTCATCTGTCATAACACTTTTTTGTCCGTTTTCTTTTTTCTCCCTGTCAAATGTTCTTTTGCCCATCTTAATCTTTTCTGTTTACTAGTCAGTCTCAGACATGGCTTTTTCCTTGCAACTCTGCCTAGAAGGAGAGCATCCTGGAGTCACCTCCTTACTGTTGGCCTTGACACTGGTGTCCTGCTGGTACCGTTTAATGAAGCTGCCACTTGAGAACCCGATAGGCATCTGTTTGTCAAATGAGAGACTGATGTACTTGTCCTTTTGCTCAGGTGTCTATTTATCTATTTGTGTGTGTTGTGTTTTTTTTTTCTTTATATTGTAGGCTGTGCTTTATCAGTGGGGAGATGTTTACAGACTGTCAACTGCAGGTTGCTGCAGTGCTTTTGATGGTAGACTAGGCTATATCTTGGTCCTGTTGTTCGAAGATGAGAGGTTTAATGATTTTGTCCACGTGTCATACTGAGGGAAAGAAAGTTAGAGAATGACAGAGCAGCTTTGATTAAAGCACATTCAAGCTCAGACTTTTTCTGACTGACTAGATCGCCTGTTAAGATGCTATTGACAGCTGTTACACTGTAATTTGCGATCAGACAAATGTGTCATTTAAACTTGCAAAAGATACATAATTGTGATAAAGGTGTGTACGCAACATTCCCCTCTGCTTGTACAGCACGATTGGCTGTGGTGGGGTTGATTTATCATCTGCATTGTCAGATCACTGACAACACACTCTGTGGAGTCTTTTTATTGCCTGATTTTGACAGGTTTAAAAAAAATTAGGACAATTTAGTTAAAGTCAAGCCAAAGTCATGTGACTACAGTCTAGGGTTGCCATGATTCTGTATAAGTAGTGTTATAGTATTAACATACACACTCATTACTCCACAGCACCTTGAACTTTTGGTTGGATTCCTCAAACCATTCCTGAGTCATAAGGGAATACCGTTGCAATGATGGGGTGTATTTGATCTGCAACAATGTTTAGGTAGGTGGTACATGTCAAAGTAACATCCACATGAGTAGCAGGTCACCCAAGGTTTCCCAGCAGAACATTGCCCAAAGCAGCCTCTGCCAGTTTCTCCCATAGTGCATCCTGATGCCATGTCTTCCCGAGCTAAGGGATGCACAAGCACCCTGCAATCCTCATGATGTAAAAGAAAACATGATTCATCAGACCAGAACACCTTCTTCCATCGCTCTGTGGTCCAGTTCTGATGCTCATGTGCCCATTGTAGGCATTTTGGAGGTGGACAGGGGTAGAGGCACCATGTCCATTCTGCGGCTACCTAACTGTAAACACATCAAACTTTGATGTACTGTTTGTTCTGACACCTTTTCATAAGTTTGTGCTACATTAGCTCCTTTATTGTGTCAGACCACAGTGTCCACCGATGTCCACCGATGATCCTGTCACTGTTTCACCAGTTTTCCTTTCTTGGAACACTTTTGTTAGGTACTGACTACTGCAGACTGGAAACATCCCACACAAGCTGCAGTTTTGGAGATGTTCTGACCCAGTTGTCTAGCCATCAAAGGTTGGCCCTTGTCAAAGTCACACATCACATTTTTCAGGACATGTTCACTTGCTGCTTAATATATCCCACCCACTGGTGCCACTGTAACCAGGAAATCAATATTCATTTCACCTGTCAGTGGACATAATGTTATGCTGAGATATATATATATATATATACACACACACACACACACACACACACACATATATATACATACACATATATACACACACACACACACATACATATACATACACAATACAAACACTGCCTGCTTCTTTTCTTTTAAATGGATTTATAGTACATATACTGTTCCTTGGAAGAACCTTTAAAGTAACACATAAAATGAATGCTTTTCCCAAATTGAGTGAGGTGTCACCAATCAGGCGCGTGTTGACACCAGAGGTTATTTCTGGCTTTATGCAAATGCAGCCTAGAGATTTTTGGATTTTAGCGGTATTTCACTCTTGCTGAACTTTGTATGGCGGGTCTTTGATTGGCAGGGCCCTTGAATAAATATGCATAAAAAAGTGTCTGTTCGGACTGCTGGGCAGGTGAGTAAAGAGGAAGGAATGGGTGGGTGGATAAATAGGTAGTGTAAAGTAAGGAAAGGAATAAAGAGAGAAAAGGGGTAGGGGTGATAGTATACCTATCATTTTCTACCATGTCAATTAAAAATTAGCTTAGTGTAACAGTTGATCATTATGTTATTTTAAAGGTTAAGTCACAATTATCCCAGGTAAAGCAAAAACAGTCCTTGGGCTCTATTGATAACGGTCCAAAGTGCATGGTGTAAAGTCCATGACACAAAGCATTTAGGATTTGTCCATTTCCGATTTGTTGGTAGAAAACAGTCGCTGCACCAAACAGAGTTTTGAAGGGTTGTACTGATTACTCTTACTTAATCGTGGGAATATTTTGGGTATAATATGTAATAAACAAATTAAGAGTCCCAACTCCCATTCCTATTTTAAAAATCGCAACTGCATCAGGCTGAAACTAGCAAAGATAACTGCATTGCACCTTGCACTGGTGTAAGATACTTTGAGTCCAAGGCTATATTTAGATAATATACAATAGGTGTCCGTATTCATTTGAAGAAGAAATCCTGCTGATTTGCCTCCATGATGCACTTTGATAAGCATTATTTTCGATCCATAGATCTATATATGCATCCCCAGTACAGCTAATACATTCATTCAAGTCTTTACCCCTCCTCACTGCCTCCTCAGCAGTGGAAATATGATTCAGTAGATTCTCTAGCTCTGATGTGCCAAGGGGTATCCAGAGCAGACAGCTCCCATATGTATAGCCTGATAGTTATGTATCCCCTGCTTCCATACAGCTGTCCCATGGTACAGATGAGAGAGATAAGACAAACCATATGGGAAAAGTTATGACACAAGTCATCATCAAACAACTGACTGGTTGCATGAATGGCTCTTTGTATATCTGTCACAGTTTTTTCTATCTGCCTCCATCTTTGTCTTCCTTTGGCTCTTTGTCATTTAGTTTAGCTGTATGCACTGTATGCACGTATTGTGACAGTGATGCTGCACACCACACAGATAAACTACACCGCCACATGCAGTTCACACTTGTGGTGCATGAGGGAAATGAGAAGCTGCCACATGGGCCATGACTAGCAGCACATCAGCTCACTCCATTGACAGCAATCCTCTGTCAGAGCTACAACAGAAGACCACCTACTACAACGCCAAGGGAGTCATGGCTACATATTCTCTACTATATACCACATTTGCCCTCTATGCATATGTTTAACTACTCTTATCTCTGGGCTGCTTTGTAATTCATTTAATTAATATAAGGCCCTGGGTTTTCATTGCTATACAGTCATAAGTATAGAGTTTATGAATGAATTTCCTTTCTGCTATTTACATCTTTGACCATATTCAGTATTACAGCAAGATAAATACACATGTAGGTTGCCACATAAGTACACCTAGCTAATCTATCTAGGTCTGAAACAACAGTCTTAAAATCCTTGTGAACCTTATTATATTTTCAGATTTTGTTGAGATGGCTGTGGAAAAATGTGGATTCTGCTCTTTGGCCACTTTAGAGGCTGTAGATTGCAACACTGTGCACTTGTTTAGAGTAATATTGATTGACAGTTTTCTAATATTTTGTCAGCCATAATTTAGAGCAAACCGGATATTCAAAACATTAGAAATTCATTGCAATATAATGCAGTAACCTTTCAGTATAAGCCCATCCGATTCAGTTTTCTCCCACAGTTGTTCAGTGGAAGAGCTTCCTCCTCTGCCCCAGCCTCCAGCCGTTCAGTGGGGGGTATCGTGAACACGCAGTAAATGGAAGGTTGCCTATAGCCTCAGGCTTTTCTGCCTGCTATCTGAGAGTTCACATCAGTCATGTGGTAGAAATGAAGTGTGTCTTTAGTGACCAGATGGACTCCCTTGTTGGGTCCCTTACTTTGTAACTTTCTAACTCTAGTTAACTTTTTGTCACCCTCATCTTCAAAGCTGCTTTAATGTGAGACTCCAAAAATCAAACACAAACATGTACACAGTCCAGAATATAATTACACTTTCAACTTACTACTTTAAAGTGTCAAGTCTCAACACTAATTTGAACAGGTTTATGTAAACATAGAAAGAACTGATAAGTTATCATTATGAGGGGCAAAGAATGGCAAAGAGACAATAATCAAAAGATAATGATGCTTAATAAAGCAAAAACTGTGTCAGAGAGATATCAAAGATACAATTGTTGGAGTTCCTAAAAAAGCAGGATCCACAGGAAAACGTGGAAATGACAATACAGGTGGGCATGTCTCCCTGACAAAGATCATGACCAAACTAACAGGTTGGGCCAGGTTATAGTTCATATATTTCAAATATATATATACACACACAGAAAAAATAGTACATGGACTAATGAAACATCATTAGCCTCTATCGTCACGATGGAAATAGGAAACTGTGGAGAAAAACACAACAGCTCATGCCCCAAAGGCACCACCTCATCTGCCAAACGTGGTGGTTCTGTTATGGTTATGACTGCCAATGTAACTGGCACACTGGTTTTCACTGATGATTTCACTGCTGATAAAAGCCACAGCATGAGTGCAGAGGTAAACAGCCAAATGCATCAACGCTCATGGGATGACATGTCATCATTCCGCAAGACAATGATCCTAAACATACGGCCAAAAGTCAGAAAGACCTTTTTCAAGGTTAAGAGGTGATCTTAATCTCTTTTTCCACTGTTGAAGACCAGAGTAAAGGGAGACACACCTGATAACAAGCAACTGTAGAGCTAAAGGTGACTGCAGTAAAGACCTGGAAGAACATCACCAGGGAAGACACAAAGGGCCCTATTTTCATGCCAGTGTAAAGACCAGTGCAAGCAGAGCTCTGACTTTTTATTCCCTGACCTTGAAATTTGTTTTTCCCGTCTGTGTGGTGAGTTGGTGCCAAGTGCAAAGGACACAGTGCACTGATGGGAGGAGAGGCGCAAACAGGTGGGAGGTTCATTCAAATGAGGCAGCGCATGTTATTTTTGGTGGAAAACGTGCCTTAGACTTTGCATTCAGAACAGACATCTCAGAGCCACGTCAATCTGCGGCCACTTTGGTGATTTTATCAACAAGAGCAAACAAATACAGAGCGCAAATGTGCAGCATTGATGGAATAATGCATCAAATGTAAATAAGCCATTTTAACTCATTTTAAATCACTTTCCAGCCAGTAGAGGCATTTAAATCAGCATATAAATGACTGTTTATTGTGTTTAAAGGGAATGTTGGTAAACCAGTGCACTTTCATCTACAAATTAGTATGAGTGATTCTTATAGTATCTGTTGTCCACAGCTGCTTCACACTGTATGAAAAGCTTCTCTCTCAGTTCATTAAATCCCTGCAACATCTGAAGGCAACAGGACACATATGTTGATAAATCTCCGCCCTCCAATTTGAAAAGTGCTGCATCAGAGCGCTGTGCCATTTCCCTCTCCACTGTGTTTACTTTTATTAAATCACGTACAAGTGACACCAGACTCACACAAAGTGACCCCACACATTACTACTCACATCAGACTGATCCATTATGACTCTGCATTCTGTTGTTAAAGAGAAGTTGGATTACAGCTGCTCATTAATTCCTTGTGCCCTTGCATTTTCAACTTTCTCTTTAGCAAAAGTAGCAATTCAGCATTTACAGTATGATGTGACCATTTATGATGTCAAATGGAATAGAAATAAAACTGAAATAGTGTTGGATTGATGTCATATAAATGGACTTGTTAACATTTTTACAATTTATTTATATCATCATTGTACAAGTTGAATAAAAACTCCACACTGTCTGCCTCTGGCTACATATTTGAGCTACTGTGTGTTCAGATTGTGCCATTTTTTACCATCCAGGCAACAATAATAATTTCCTGGACACCCTCTTTCCATCTGTTGAGCTGTTGTCATGCATCACTGTGATTGGCAGTGGCGTTTCAGAGCAATGACACCGGTGATGTGACTAGCTAAGCTGGAATTTATTAATCACCACACCCTGTGATTTATATTCTACCTCAGACACCCCTTTTTACACTTTGCACTGCTGAACCTACGTGACCCAAAATAGTAGGTACGTTTGGAAACGCCCACACAGTCTGTGCATCCAAGACCTAGCGCTCTGCACTTGTCCTGTCAAATTAAAGCTGACACTTGGCACTTTAATGTAGAATCCATTATTTTATTTCAAATTTAATATGCTCACATAGCCCGTAGGACAAAAAAATGTTGAACTGTCCAAATACTTACGGGCAGGACTGTAATCAAAGTGACTGAATAAATCCTGATTATTTCCTTTAACAGCAAAACAGTGAAAAGGTTAAGCAACTGTTTCATTGGTGAATGCAGGATTGACTATTTTGGAGGCATTGCCTTTACTTAACAATGCAGTTTTCAGGCTCAGTATTAAATGACATGATGAGATACACTTTAGTGCAGGGTACATATACATGTGCATATGCACAGAAACTCATACACACACTCCAGTCCAAGGGAGTTAATAGAGTTGAGGGTTGATGGTGGCAGTCAGTGTATATGTAGCTGTCACACAGCGTTAGTGTTAGCACTGGGGTCAAGCGTAGCCAGAGTGAGCTCTGACTTCCTCTGAGTTAACACCAGCTCATTAGTCAAGTAGAGCAGGGCAGTCACACCTCAACACACACACTAATTTCCTCTGTCTCTTTCTCTGCTCCTTGCTCCCTGTCTGTCTGTCTTATGTCCATGTCTCTCTCTCTGTCTGTCTGTCTCTCACACACACACACACACACACACACACACACACACACACACACACACACACACAGGCATTAACCCTTACTACACAAATAAAGTTTGTTTACCAAGCACAAGTAATGCACAAAGCATTTAGTATTAGTTAAATGAGACGGAAACTGAAAGTATTAGAGTAACTACTCATAAACTACTTAATATTCTATTAACCAATTTTGTCTCTTTCAGTAGCAGCCTTGAACGAAGCAATAGCTCAAACGTGAATTATTCCTCGTAAGCCTGCCTTTCTAGCCCTTGATCCATATTTTCATGCCGGTATGATTATTGTCTATTAGCATAATATATGGTTTCTATGGTTAATATGAAATATTCCATGGAATCAGCACAGTTTGTCCTTGTCAAGCTTTGTCTCAGTCATTTAATCTTCCTCTCTCTCCTTTCTTTTTTTAAGGTCAATCACGCCAGCGCATTATAAACTGTATAAACCCTTTATGTTTACAGTACTATTGTCCTCCATTATGTTTCGGTGTTCCTCTATTCGTCCACGCACCATCACCAACATCAAGGAGAGCTTACAGCCTAACTCCAAGTTCATCATCTAACCTCCATGAACTCCATGAGAATCACTCCCTTCTTAAACATAAAATATGAGTCGCTGCCAAATTGTTTTATAGCATATACATATTTTTGCTCACAGACCGATACAGATAGAATGATATTAAATAATACAGTCAATTTGCTCGCTAGTTAGTTATCTAATTTCTGCACTCAGTGAATACAAAAATGAGCCTTAAGTTCTCAATTTTGTTTCTTGTATTTTAATTCCTCTTCCTGTTTTCAGTCTCTTCCACAACTCACCACCCTCTCTTCTTTTTATCTATATAGCTGTCTATTTCTCTCTCTCTCTCCACTGCATTTTTTTTTTCTGTCTCTCCATCTCTTCCCTCTCCCAGTGACTTTGCTCATGCTAATCCCAATAGGTAGTTAATTATAGACTGCAGGTCTAATGGCATGAAGTAATTATAGAACTCCAATGAGAATTCACCGGTCACCCCCACCTTGCCTTCCTCTCGCCAATACTTTTACATATTTTTTTTTTCTTCTTCTTACATCATTCTCTCTAATGTCTACTTCTCTTCCTTTATCACCATTTTAAGAAAAGTGAACAACAAAAAATATCAGTAAAACCAAAATTTTGGCAGTGGGTTACAGTAGTTATGGACAGTAATGTAAATGTTTTCAAATTTTTGGCCTTCATATTGTTTTATTGAAAATGAGAACCAAGGGCTTGTTTTAGGAAAATAAAATGCCATTTTCATTCAAAACAACCAGGTATGATTCACTGTACTGACATTTAATATCAGTACAGTAATACCAAGAAGAGTCTAAATTGGAAAGGTTTCATCCTTTGGGAAGCATCAGTGCATTCAATAACAATTCATTTGTAGAGGAATCTACAACAACTGGAAAACGTGGCCTGTTAATGCCATAAGTAGAAAGGTCAAGGGGTGCAACAAAACATTAGTATTACTCCTCAGGGAACAACAAATATTTGCAGCTAATGTCATAGCCGTCTCACCGGGAGATTTTGAAATATGCTCTGGAAAAGAGTATTAGATGAACATAACCCACTGAAATTAATCCTAACCTTGGACCAGTAACACGTATTTCCATACATTTGAGACACCATCAAGTGCTGTATATAAAGTGATCATTAATGATGAGGCATAGTGAAACGCTGATAACAGTGTGTTTTCTCTGATTGGAGATGTACTTCACACTCTGCCTTTGAGAAATGTGGACTGTTTGTCAGGCTGCACTTGTGCTGTTGACAATGCCGCTGCCATCTCACCTCATCACCACCGTAAGTCGGATAGATGGATTCATGTTTCTTGTTGCTGCACGCCAACAATAATGAGGTGAAATAACAACAAAAACAAATAGCTAGATTCTTAGTCATCGTTTGAACTCGCAGGTTCCAGCTTTAACAATCCCAGCTTCTTTGAACTTGTGATACGCTGAAGTCTTTAATGAGACGATTGTCCTTGTTCGGATAGTCGGATGCTGCATGTTTCACATTCCAGAGCCTTTGGTCAGTATTTGCGGGCCAAATTTTCAAACAACCACTGTTGGTATTCAAATAGTTTTTTGACCAATTAGTCATGAAAGTCAGTTAGCCACAACGCTTTTAGGGGACAACAAATAACTGACAACTTAGGCATCTCCTTGCCAAACCTTGCTATGAGGAAAATCAAGGTTGCAAGACTAAGTGGAGTTGGCATCTGTAACTTTTTAGTAGAATCCAAAGGTATGGAGTGTTGTTTCTTTGTGTATTACCATGATGGTCCTGGATACTGAAAATAAGAATACGTTAAGGAAAATGATCTCGTAGTGTAACATTTAAAGCAGTGGAAGAATAGTCTTGTTTATCAAAATAACAGGCCTATTTATCTAAAGAGACTGTATTTGACTGTGACAGATTTAGGATGAATACATAACATAGCTGGGCTGTCAATCTTTTTAATAACCTGACATTTGGAAGTGTGCATGTGCTCCAACACAAACACACACTCACACACAAAGAAACACCTAGATACATTTTAAAACTTAAGTTTGGACATACATTAAGCTGTTAGTCTGGATAGTCACGCCAGGGGAACTCAGTCACTGAAAGTCACTGAAGATGGGGTTATAATATACTAGCAACGAGCAGCAGTGGTGCAAGAGTGTTAACAGTGTTTCCAGGATTGTTTAATAACTGCCTTTTGACAAAAGTGTGTAGTAAATGCAATATATTTCAGCCAGTTGTTTACCATATGTGGATGTTACATGCCAACTGTGTTGTCTAACTGAACTTGCAAGCATGCAAGTTGTGGTCCAAGTTGAGGAATCTAAAAAAGGAAGAAGCAACACTAACATTATTATCACCTTTAAGAAATGACAGAGCTTCTCCATTTTGTGTTAAGAATGAAATTAATCTTACTTTTTATTTATTTTCTTAACTGTCTATACTGTGAAATGAAATGCAACTGTAATTCTGCCTCCTTTTGCAATTCAACTATTCTTCTTCCTTCTTCCCTTTTCAGCTCATACCAAATATTTATTTGGTATACAGCAGTTTAAAATAGACTGGATGTCAGTGGGCTTTACTTACTCATTATTAGAGTTACTCTTAACTCATCTCAAGCTGCACAGGAAGCTAAAAACATCCCCCCCCAAAAAACATTGGATGGCAGGGGAAAAGGAAAACACCTCTGCAGAGAATAACCAAAAACTCTCTCTTAATGAAGGTCTCTTAACGAAGGCTAATAAGGAAGAATAGATTAATTTTGGGTTCAAAAGAAATTTGAATGACTCCTTTGAAAGAGAGAAGTGTCTGTTAGTGATAAAAAAAAAGGTTAATTACTTGGATTCTTTTATATTATTTTCAAGGAATTACATTATGAATCACTTAAAGGGTTGGTAAATAATGCATTCATCACTTAAAAGAATTAGTCCCACTGAGAGTGACATCCTTTCAATATAACAATATGTAAAGTCACATTCGTTATCTGTCACACTTGATTTTCACCATGTCCTGAATGAGCAAGACATAAATGGTTGGCAGACCAGAATTTCATAATAATGAATTCCAAGGTACCCATTCTGAAACAGTTTAATAGATAATTTGGTTATTTTAGGAAAATACATCACAATTATTGAGATATTGGAGTTTAATCTGTAAAAATTAATATTTTAAAATTGCAAAATGCTGTTTAGAACTTAATTACTCCAATTACTCTATTATTTTGCTGAAACTCATAAATAAAAAGCATTATGTTTTGGCACTGCAGTATAAGGTGAGATTCTTTTTTCTTCTCATATTTCCTCTTTAATGGAACAGAGAGCTCGGTATGAAGCCTATATGGCCACCTGCAGTTATTTGCAGGGATTATCACGGGTTCCTTCCTCAGCATAGGCACCAAAACCGAGAACGTCGAGCACCCACATGTAGGAGCGTGAGGTGGGGGCCAAATTTACATTGATTTGATAACTAACTCCAGGTTGGTGCAAAGTTGGATCAACCGTAGAGACTAAGCTGCTGTAGTTGTTTTTGCCGTCAGGCTTCTGCCACTACCTGTAACCACCAATCAGAAAGCGCTCCTCTGATTGATCCAATTTAGCATTTACCACACTCTACCAGGTCCTGTGCGTGCACGGCATAGTGTTATCCTTCAGTTTCATGTTGTGTATCGCTAGTTAAACATTTAATCTCCAATCTCTTATGTGTGTGTATGCGTTGGTTGTTGCTGTTAATTTCCTACGGTACTGAAACATGTCCATTTCACCACCTTTTTCAAATCCTCAGTCATCTAGGCTGTTTTTTTGTAGGTTTATCGTGGGCATGCATGTTCAGAGCACCCACTGGCAGAAATATAAATTGGCGCCTATATTACTAAGTATTTGGTTCATTTGCAACACAAAATGATGCCTGTAAAAATAACTAGCTGGAGTTGTGTATCAGTTTTGTTGCTGCTGTTGATTTTGTCTCAAGTGTAAATGCTTGATTGTGATTTGGTAAGACTTCACTCCTGGGGTGAGACCTACCCTGGGTTAAGTGGGATGTCTCTTTCCTTTCCCTGTGGGGAAGAGTTCAATGATGCTCAACTCTGAAAACTCTTAGTACTTAGTGCGTATCTGTGTGCATGCATACACAGAATGTATTCAACTGGAAATGAACTGAATTAGATCTGACACAGCACACTTTTGAGACTTGGATATGTGATTTGTTTGACTAAAGGACATTTTCATGCACACCTAGCTGCCTGCTTACACTGCATAGCATAAAATTCAACAGAAGAATATGCAGTGGCAGTCCTTGTATAATCCCATGTTAACATTGTTAAAACTGCACAATTTCTTCACTAGTTACTCTTTTACTCCTGGTGAATCATTACTGCGGCAGAAGTGTACATGTCCAGGTGAAAAACAGTACTCTTAAATGTCACCTTCTCAAAGAGTTGCCATCAATTAATCAACCTCATGAGTTTTATTTCACTGACCTTTACAGTTAAGGCCAATTAAAATGATTAAGGTATGATATATATGCCTGTACCTCCTACAGCAGCATGCTGATTGATCATTTGTCTTTCCATGACACTTCCATGAAACAGATGTGGAATCTGGCTAACTAACAGTGCATGTTGAGCTTTGTAGCATGACAGAGATGTCTATTTGTGTACCCACTGCAGCAACAATTTGCCCGGGAGCTACCTGGTTAGCCTGTTAGCAATGGTACACAGACCAGAGAGCTGTTGGTTTGAACAATGACTGACTTTAAGTGAATGAATCCTCATCTATACTGACAGGTGACATTTAAACTTTCTGTTAACTGCCGACAGCTAACTAACTGTTGTCTGTCCATTTGTTGACTGGAAGCTTCAAGTTGACATCAAATACAACATTTTCAGATTGAGATGAGCTTGATGGCTCAGAATAAAAACCAGTCTGCTTTGATTAATTTCCTTATAACAGTACTTAATGTATCTTAGCTTAATGGAAGTAACACTTTATATCAATTTATTCTAACAGTACTCTATTTTGATTAATGTAACTTTATAGCAGATCTTTATTTAACTATACTGTAACAGTATTTTATTCAACTTAATTACAAGAGTGGCATTCTGAGTGTTCCTCATTACATCAGCTGACCTAAATTCACTGTGAGGATAACATCTACTTCCATCATATATATTTGACATAGAATAATAACGACCATTGATGATTTGTTGATGTTTAAAAGTTGTGTTTAATAGCCAAATTTATTTCTAAATGTCTCACGCCAATGTCATCTTGAAATGTAAAATATTGACATTCTAGCCATGAGCAAAACATCACAATGTCAATTAGTCAAGGTTGGGTTTCGCAGTCACCAGATTTACAATCAAAAATTAATGTTGAGTCAGACAGACGCCTTTCTAATGTGACATTAGCATCTGGTGCCAAGGTAATGACAGATTTCTCATTAGCGCAGCTTTTAAACAGAGCCAAGGGTCTTATAGCAATAATACTGCTAAAATAATGTGATGCGCATTGGTCTGGTAGTGTATGATTCAAATTTTCCCTAGTGTTGGAAAAGTAAACAAAACAGCATCAAATCATCCCTCTAACACAGGCTTGGCCCTCTGGACATACCTGGATGTCACTACACACACTATTACGAGACCTCACTGGAAACTTGTAATATTCCCATCTAAAAATTACACATATAAAAGATGATGCCACTATCTCCAACATCCAAGTATTGGTGTATGTGCTCATTGCAGGCCACTGTATTCGTTGTCAATCTAGATTTAACTAATTACTATTTAAAGGTACTTTTCACAATTACAAATACTGTTGATCACTTTTTAGAGCCATTTTTTCAGCCCTTTAGCACCTGCTTCACCAAGGTCTCAGACTTGAGAGACAAACGAATGTACTGTGGTTAATGCCCTGAAAGAGGTTTCAGACTCCACAAACTTGCCTCATGCTAGAGCACACACACAAATACATAGACACACTATATATTTAAATACACTGCTCTACACAGAGCTACATATATACAACATGCTTGAGGTTCAGCATGTAGAAGGTAACAAGAGAAAGTTAGTTAGAAAACAGAGCTAGTACGAGAGAAGTAGACATCAGTTGCATGGGACAATCATACTGTATTTCTCTTTTCACATACAGTACGATTGTTCCCATGTGTGAACATACATTGAATTTACCCTCCACACAAAAACACAGACATGATATATTCTCCATCCTTCTTAGCTCCTTTCCTCCTCCCTACAGCCCAGATTTGTGTGGTATCCCTCTATAATTCCCATTATGGTGGTGTCAGGTTTGGTGCTGAAGCATCTGAATGGCTTAGCTGTCTTAGCGGCAGCAATCCAAACCAGCTTTACTGTTCCTCTCCCAAACTGAGACTTTGGCTTGTACTGTGTAGTACCACCCACAGGCCAATACAAGCTTGTCAACTATGGTAACATAAGACATTTGTTTTGGTTTAGACAGACATTGATATTTGATTAATTAAATGGGAGACACTTTAATTAAAAATTAACAATTTAATTGTAAAATAATGTCCACAAGGTCCATTTGTAAGTGTTCTGGAGGTTTTGATTGCATTGCACAATCCTCTTGCAGTTGTTGCATCCTCCAGTAGTTCTTGATGCGCCCTTGTGTTGAGATTGTTTGGTCAACCACTGTTTCAAATGTAACAAGCAGTTTAAGCTGTCAAAGTAATGTCAATTTCAGCATCTAAATTTCTGTGGTAACTGGGAAACTAAACCCGCGGAGGAACATCATGGGATGTGATCAAAAACTCCAGGGGAGCTACTGAGGTCACCTTGTGGTGACAAGGTTTTGTCAGCACAACCATGGTTGACTTGACTTACCTTCTTGACCCTCACCATCCCTGAGCTTGATGTGATTTGGACTGTTTACCAGTCATATTGTATAAGCTGCAAGGTTTTGTCCTTAGCAAGATGTAAGCGACATCACAACTCCTTCCAGGATCACTGTAAACAGGGCTCCTGAGTGATATCTAAAATATGAGGCGTGTAAAGTGTTCCAGCAGGATTTCATTTTCAAATCCAGCTCTGTACCACTGTCCCACATATGCTGCTGCTGGCACTCACACCTACAGAGGATGATAATAAGGCTGTGTTGTCTCCAAATTTTTCCTCAGTCTTTTCTGCTGAGGCAGCATCCTGTACCTAAGGCATCCGAACGCCTATGTTGGTGAGGCAACATGAGTGGAGTGAAAGATGGATGTTGTACACTTTATTCTAGTTTCTGTCTGAACATTGCTACACGCTGTGGGAAGAAAAGGCTGCTGTCAGTAACTGATCTTATCATTTCACCTGATACACTGCAAAATTCAGGGCTGAGTGGTCTTGAAGTAGAAGCATATAACTCGAGCTGACCTGTTTGGCAATTTGGTCTTTTTCTGGTGAAAAGAATCGTGACAAAAAGCCTCACTGTTGGTACACTGTCACTGCTCCCAGTCACAGTGACTTCATGCACAGATGCGGGGAGGACTGTCCTTTGATTAATCCTCCTATTCTACATCTCTAGTGATATGAAAACTGAAGTTATAACCTTTTAATATTGATGAAAAAATACCAGTCTTTAGACTTGTTGCTATTCCACCAGATGAATTTCTCACATCTTTTTATGAGCGATTTCAAATTTTCCAGACAGATTGTTTTCAAATGCTGCAGTTTAGATAAAGCTCAGAGCTGTGATTATGAAATTCTTCACCAAGAGCATGAATGAAAGGATATCTACATTTCTCTTTATTGGCATCAAAATCTGAAAAAGCAGTGCATAGTGCAATGATAATACTAGGAATAAAGTAATAGACAAGGTGTTAAAATTTATACAATAATCTAATGTGTGTGTGTGGTAATGTTTTTAAGTTTATGTGTGTGTGAGACAGAGATGGATGGCGTTTGTGGTATAAAAACTAAAGTTAAATGTCACACCTGTCTGTCACAACACACCTGCTCTCACTGTCGCGTCGGCTTTGACAGGCTGACATTTACACACCTCAACAGACCAACACGCACAAGTGTATACACACACACACACACATATATATATATATATATATATATATATATATACACACATATACATAGTGCTGCTTGAAAGTATGTGAACCCCTTTTAGAAGTTTAGATGTTTCTGTTGTTTTACCATGATTTTCTTATATTATCATCACTAGTTTTTATGTATGAAATGTCAGATATATGTTTATCAATTGTATGTACTTGTTTAGTGGGACTTGTTTAAGTAGCCCAAAAACTACATGAAAGATGGAATTAGTGTATGTGCAAAAGTAAGTGAACCCCCAGCTGCATTGGTAAAGTCCAGCAGGTAACAGACTCAGGTGATTATTACATTTGGGTGCTTAATTAATCATTTAATCAGACCAATGAAATGAGACGTCCTTGGGAAAGGGTTTGGCCTGCATCTCTTAAAAGAGAGAGGAAACCAACCAAACCACTTTGGTCCCATACATATCAACAATGCCCAGAGCAAAGGAGATATCTGAGGACATGAAGAAGAGGGTAGTGACAGCCCATCAGTCTGGGGAGGGCTATAAGACCATCTCCAAACGATTCCAGCTCCATCCATCCACTGTAAGACAAATCATTTACAAATGGAGGGCCTCCAACATGACAGCAACTCTGCCTAGAAGTGGACACCATCAAGCACCATCAAGCACCAGAAAAATAATAAATCAGGTAAAGGCCAACCCACACATCACCTCTAGAGAGTTGCAGACCTCTCTGGTAGCATCTGGAACAAATGTGCACGTGTCTACAATCAGACGAAAATTGAATAGCCATGACATTCATGGGAGGGTTGCTAGAAGGAAGCCTCTGTTCTCAAAAAAGAACAAAGATGCCTGTTTCAAAAAACCAGAGGCCTTCTGGAAGTCCATTCTTTGGACAAACGAGTCCAAAATAGAACTATTCGGTCCCAATCAAAACCAACATGTTTGGAGAAAAGCCAACACTGCATATGAAGAAAAGAACCTCCTCCCAACAGTGAAGCACGGTGGTGGAAATGTGAAGGTCTGGGGCTGCTTTTCTGCATCTGGACCTGGACGACTACATATTATCCAAGGAACCATGAATTCTCCGGCATATCAACAAATTCTTGAGCAGAATATCATGCCATCAGTCAGGGAGTTGAAGCTGGGACGAAAATGGATGATTCAACAAGACAATGACCCAAAGCATTCCAGCAAAACTACAAAGAATTGGCTTCAGAGAAAGAGGATTCGTACTCTGGATTGGCCCAGTAAAAGTCTGGACCTTAATCCAACTGAAATGTTGTGGCGAGACCTGAAGAAGTTGGTAGATACCAGATGTCCCTTCAACCTCTCTCAAATGGCTGAGTTCTGCAAGGAGGAGTGGGCAAAAATCCCCATAACCAGATGCAAGAGGCTGATTAGTGGTTACAGAAGAGTTTGGTTGAAGTAATGGCTGCAAAAGGAGGAGCCACAAATACCAGGGTTCACATACTTTTGCACATGTTAAATTTTCAGTTTTTGTGAAATAAACCACCTTTGTTGAATTAAATAATGAAAATATCTTTTTGTGTGTGTTCATTATTTAAAAGGTGTGCTTTACAAATTGGGATTTGGTTTTACAAAAACAGTGACCAGGTCTGGAGGGTTCATAAACTTTCGTGTGTGTGTGTGTGTGTGCGCGCGCGCGCGCATTTGCAGACAACAACCCCTAAAAGTTGAGTCACTGTTCATGACTTATTGCAGACCACATCAGGGTTAAATTTTATTTTTATCTTTATTCCCAAGATCTGGTGGCCCCAGTCATAATCCACTTCAAATTATCTTTACTTCCCACAATCTTTAATGATTAATTTGGTTTTTAGAGCTATTGATTATATATGCTATTTCGCAGTGCTGTCTTGTCTAAGCAGTCTGTTGGTTACCAGTTTTTCCTGCCATGATAGGTCTAGAGTGTGGTTCAACACACATCACTTCTTGGACACATCTTTAAGCAGCCAGGTGAAATGTATTTTTAGACATTTTTGGGTTTCCTCCTTCAAGTATGCAAATATGACTGAGGATATTTGCTTTTATGCCTTATATTCCCATGAAATTTTTGTTAAAGATCAGCGAGCAGTGGAATGATAAAACCATTTAACTAAAAACCAAACATACTTCCACTTCCACTTATACTTCCACTTCACCAACCAGAGTGCTGCCTTTGACCAAATTCAGTTGTCTTTGTTGGCATATTTTGGCATTAGTTCTTCAGCATGGTTTCAAGCCAACCACTAATATCAAGTCATGCAAGTGCCCACACACTAGCAGATCCCAGTTTCTTTTTTCCTTTTTGAGCCACATGCAGCAGTAAAATTACTAAGATGAAGGCAATCGCTTTTTTTGTTCGCTTTGTCGAATTCAGGTGGCACTCGAGCAGTGTATGTATCTCAGATAGCTCTTAAGGAGCAACCTTGTCAAGACTGATTTAATGCTTAACATTATGGGAAGAATTTGAACCTTTGAATCTGTTGAGACAATCAACTAAACATTTCCTTTCACTGGTGTGGCAAACCTGTGCTCCTCCATTGTTTTCTTGAAGTAGTTTAGATTGTCATCTAAATCATCCATTTCCTCTCTACCTTCAGGCTATGGTGAGATCCTGTATTGTGGCAAGATTTTTCCAAACTGTCAAATAAGATGAATGATGCTTACATTTATTCTAAATGAAAACCCTTTGAGGGGTCAGCCGTAATGTAGTCACAAAAAAGAAAAGACATAAATGCATCCGTTTCAACACAAACATAGATATGCACAGTCATGTGAGTCATGAATCATGTTCTATTTGTTATCAAAAGAATACGTCATGCCTCTGTGTTTTTACTAAGACAGGCAGCACTGTCATTTGCTGTAAAAGGATATGACAGCTGCCGCAATGTTTTAATCTCTCACTATCATCATGTCTCTTTCTCTTCTCAACCTATATAGTCTTTCATGTATACGCTGAGAGCCAAAACATGTTATTTAATGTAGGCCTGCCTGGTGTCCTTGGGACTTCTGAGAATGCTGGGACTTCCATTGTGTGGCTATTCTCATAGATATAAACAAGTAAACACAAGGATTAATAGCAAATAAATTCACCTCTTATTAAAAGTGCAACCAACATCTCTTCCGGTTGATAAAACACTGGTTGAACCTGCTGCTATTGTTCTCATTTTCAATGTAAAAGAAGTGCAATATAAAATAAACAAAATTAAACCATTATTTCTTCAGGTTGAGTGAACAGTAGGTTAACGTGCTTCTTCTGTTGTGATTTTTAGTATAAAAGGAGTGCAATAATAATATGCAATATAATAATGCAGATAACGTTACACACAGGGAGAGTGACCTGTAACCAGAGTTTACCATTTCTTTACTATTAAAAGTGCTAAAAAAAATACATCCAGATAAAGTTTGTTGTACTACAAGGGGCAAAGTCTTACCAATACAACTGATTATTTACCTTGCAAATCAATTTTAGACCTATATACATCCCCATGAAGGACAACTTGCTGAGTGCCTATCCATATATTATAGGAAGGCCATAGGAATATAAATCGATACATCGATGTAGTCGATGTACACACCCTTGTATTGTATGTATTGTTACACCCCTAGTGATCAAGCTTCTGTCTTTATGACACTTTGTGTTGCTTCTGGTCCTTTCTATCAGATGGCCAAGATGTAGAGTATCAAGCTCTCATCTTCTTTGGGAATAGGGAACACCGCATTGAATACATTGTCATCCAACACTGGCATAAGTTTCCAGATCTGAGAGGCTGTGATGTTTTTACCAAATGATGCAAAAGACTCAATACCAAATGTAGGTGGGAACACTACCCAAGACAAAAGATTACTTGCTTTGGATACTTCAGTAACTAGTAACAACTAGTATCAGAAGACTTATATCTACAAACAAAAGGAATCAATAATAAAGACAATTTTCTTTAAATAAACTTTGTGGAAACATCACTGCCAAAGAGAATACACTAATTAAGTCTTTTAGGCTGGATTAGAAATAAATGATGGATGGACTGTGCTCACAGTAGTGCTCATTAGAGGGTTACATCAGGGCAGATACTGCAGCCTGTTGGCAACCCTATGCCACTCTCAGGTGTCTGTCTGGCTGAACCAGCTGGGTCTCTGGCAGCACATGGTGAGGCTGACAGGGACCACTGGCAGGAGTTGGCGTCACAGAGGTCTCAGCTGGCAGCAAGCTGCTGAATCAATGTTCAGGGAGGTTCCCTCTTGGGTTTGAAATGTTGTTTTATGGTCTAATAAATGTGTTGGAACGGCCATCTTTTGCTCCTCTGCAGAATAATGTTCATCACCAGACAGAGAATTATTGAAATTATATTTGAACCAGTTACATATCAAGTTACTGTCTTAAAAATATATTTATGTCTCAAATTTTTCTTAATGCAATTGTGACATCATCTGTTCCCCAAATGTTATGGGTTGTAGTGTGTTTCTTACATGCTGTCTATCTTTGGACTGCCCTGTCTCTATTATAGCTTGATTCATTGACATACTCACATACAGTGTGGCTTAACAGTTTTGGTAACTGACAGGACATCATCAGGATATGTGTGGGTTAATCCCATTCCGGTGAGCGACAGTACGTCATGCAGCATGTCAATACTTCTTATGAGCATATTTACATTCCCTGGTGTCACAAAGAGCTTATGAGGAAATAACTGATTGTGAGCATTATTAATATTATAAGACAGCAAATCCACCACATGTAAAAAAAAAAAAAAAAAAAAAAAAACACACAGAGGATGAAAAAGAGGCAACAGTGTGCAACAGTGTTCAACAGCTTTCGCACCAGCCTTAACAAACTGTCGCAAATGGGTTACACACTGAGGCATATACATGTCTTTTTGTCACTGCTTGACTGCGACAGAAATAGACAATTATGGAACACAAAAAATATGGGAAAGATTAGAAATACAACACAGACGATTACATATGCAGTCGTCCGTCTACCTAAATCCCCCTTACAAGTCTATATATACTCTATGTACCCACTTTACTCATTTATAGACCCCAGTCACACCTTTAGTTAAGCCACAAGACTGTTTCAAGATTTCACTGTGGGTTGCTGCCCTTCCTCCGTCCCCTCAGTTGACTAACACCAGCTGTTTTTGGATCCATGGCTAGAGAGAATAAATGTGTGAGTAATGTGTAACTGCTGTGGTGTCACTCTGTTCTGAAAGTCATTGCTTTAAGTGGATTTGTGGATCTCTTAAGGCTGATCGCTGCTTCCTCATGACTGCTCCCGCCACAGTATGCCAGCACAGCTGTTGCTGACTGTTGTGGTCAATATCTCAGTACTGGTGAACATTACCACAGGGTGAACACGGGCAGGACGGCAGGACAGAGTGGCAGGGGTATCTTGCATTGCCTTCCACACTATCCAAGATTTGTGTTAGGAGCCTATCCTTTCTGCTGAAAAGACATATGTTTAGGCTTCTGGAAATGGTTCAAGGAAAGATGAACCAGTTTGGCTCTTTCTTGTGGTTCTTTCTAATGAGTGACGTTTCATATACTATATGTATCACTATAGTATTTCATCTACTGCCTCCAATTCTCCTTAGTACAAACTAAATAGTTTGTACTGATGCCCAGACTGTTGACATTGTTTTCTGTATGTGAACACTCTCTGGTGATACATCATGGCCATAACCATTACAGAACTATCTTTGACAAAGACATTTTACCTGTCTTCCTAAGGGCAGAACAGCAGGAAATGAATCCCTTCTTTTATTATTTTGCTTGCAGTGCAAACAGAGGCATTGATATTTCTCTTGCCATGAGTTTTAGGATGTACATTTCTAACCTCTGTTAGTGCCTCCTTCTTGCTTCTGATGGCCGTGTTTCCATTGCCTTATTATAAATAACGATACCAAACATACAATCCTTTCTGAAAAGCAATACACTGGCCAAGGCATGAGTGTGGAGATAATGCAAAATGTTGAATTACTATATCATTACGATATCATTGTACGAGTACCCAGTAGCCTCGGTTTTCAACCACCCAATCCTCTTAGTACTCTTTCTTCATCCCAGTCTCAGCTACACACCGGGAAAGTTCAGTGACTATTTCGCACAATTGACAGACACCTGCCAAAGCGCCTCTGTTGTAGCTCCCACTACTGTTGCTGACTCAAGAACCACATTAGACAAGACACACATACAGACAGACAGACACACACACACACATACTCACACACAATTGTTTACAGTCACATTTGCTCAGGTCTTATACTTGTCCATCTCATATTTTCTCCCATTGTTGTTGTTACTATTTATTGACAACAACAGGGTAAAAGCTTTTTTCCCCTGACCCTCTCATTATCTCACATCTCTCACCATGACACAGCAAAGGTCAGAGGTGAAATTATTCTGGCCTTGATACAATATTGCAAAGACAATATTTCATTTCTTGTCCTTGTGCTTTACACCTGGTTAATAGTTTACATTTCACAACATATTCATATGTTGTGAAATCAGAATTAGTTAGATGTTAAAGGAGTTAGTTAGGAGTTAAATCTTGATATATTAAATGTATTTTTCCTTTGTGCTATAGTCATGGACTGTCTTTTTAAAAACAAACATAAGGCATTTATTATGCAAGAACGATGATGCAATTTTGGTACCATATTGCTTTTCCTAATGACTGTTAGTCTCTCACTGTCTCCATTTCCCCAGCGACTCTCTGTAATGACAACATGCCGTCTCAGCCTTCTATCACCATACTGCTTCTGTGCATGTGTGTTTGTGAAAATGAAACACACGGAAACAGCAACAGCTTCATGGGCACGTAAATACATAACAGAATCACACACACACACCATGTCACTACGTTATGATGCTGTGTGCACTGCTGTCTGCCACAGTGGCTTTTTATATTACCACTGGGGGGCATTGATGTTGGTAATATTCTAATTCTAAACATAATGCCTTTAAATATATGCAATTTTATTGTTCTGTTATATTGATTCATTCTGAAAATCACAATGCTCTTCATCCCCACACTGACTACCGCAATAAATCATGAGTGCTGTTGCTGTGTTACTAGTTACATAACAGTCATTTTAGTACCTACAATACAATTAAATCTATCTTTCAATTGTAAACATTCAGTCGGAAGGCAGGAGGTTGTTTTGGCCTGCCATAAACAATCAACTTGACCTGTGATAATGTACACTAGTAAGCAGGAATAAGTTCACAGACCTTTCGGAATCAACGCATCAGGTGCAACTCTCACTCTCACCACAGTCTCTTGGCAATGAACATAGCAACTGTCTGCCTCACCACCGATAACATTTTTGGCAAGTAGCCCGGCAAAATGGAAGGTCAGAAGAAAAGGAAAGGTGGAGCAGAGAGGGAGAGAATAAAAAAAAAAGCAAGAGAGGCCCTTTTCACAGACGCGGCTACCTGTTCGCAACAGTTAGCCGTAGGCCACATGTACAAAGCCTTGTGCAGGATTCATACTGAAACATGAAGTATGCACAAATCTGGAAAGCTGCAGACAGCGCAGAAAGATATTTGAGGGTTTACCTATAGCATACTCTTACTCTTACTTACATACTATTGGTAAGTCCCAGTATTTTTTATTTTGTAATTTAGATAACTTTGCCCCAGATGAAAGTAAAAGCAAAGTTAAAACCTTCTGAAACCTGTTGCATCAACAAATAGGGTTAGCCTACAAAAGAGAAGTCTTTAAAGTCTGGTGGTTTGCTTTACTGGGGCAGAATCAAAAATGCAGCCTGAATTATTGGTTCAGTGCACTCCTTCAATAAACAAACCTTGGATCACAAAGCACCTAGTACTAACCCTGAATGGGGGGGGAGATTCTTCTCAGGCGAGGTCACAGCCAAACTTGAACCGACAAGTTGTTTTATAGAATCAGCTTTGTGTGCGTCTGACCCCTTCTTCAATTTGCAATTTCAACCTGTGAATGTACATATTATAAAGGCCAATATGAAATAAAGCACTGGGCACTGATGGCACCTTTTGCAGAGCTGAGGCAGCCAGACATGAGCCGATCTGTCTAAGCTGTTCAATGACTGGCAGAGCACCATGTCGTGATAATTTTGAAGGATTTCATGCTATGTCCAAAACCTCAGGTAACCTTACTTTTGAGAAGGACTAACACCCTATAGCTTTTCATCACTGGTGATGAAAACCTTTCAAAGGCCACTTAGCAAGATTCAGAGGTGGTATGTCACAGCTCTTAGCAGCACGTTTCCCAAAAGTGTCAACAGGGGCTTGATGATGATACAGTACTCCAATTACAGGCCACCTACTTCTCACCTCGAGAAGCCATGATGATGCTCATATTAGAGTTGTTTTAGTTGACTAACCTACTGTCTTTCACACAGTGCAGCCTCATTTGAATTGACAAAAAGGTGCTGAAGATGGATTTCCAGTCCACACCTTACCCTCTGGGTCCTTTAATTCATTCTAGACACACAGCAGCTGGTTAGAGTTAATGTTCTGCTTAGCTCTATCTGGACCACATCTACTGGATCACCCCAGGTCATCTCCCCTGTACTCCTCACCTTGTGCACGGGCAACTGCGAGATGCTTCTCATTAATTATTGAGATAACACTGTCATTGTGGATACTAGCAACTGTAAGGTGTTTCTGAAATGGATCCTCCAAGAGCAAGTTGTATGAGCACATTTGTTCTGAGGTAGCACAGTCATGCAACTTCTCACTTTGCTAATTTTGTAATGTTTTACATTTTGATTGCAGGACTTGCAACTCTAGTGTAAAATTGACTGAAACAACACGGAAAAAGGCAGGGTTAGCAGGTAATTTTAGGGCCGCTGATTATGCTAATGACCAAATCTCTCTAACACACACCTCGGGAATTAGGAGTGGTATTAATCAGTCTACAAGAAAGTCTAGGTCAAGGACTTTTGCTCTGGCCAATTTAACATGCAGGCATTAATAATAAATGACCAGACCATAGAGCAAGTAATTAATATCAATAGCAAACTCACCATCAAAACCAATATTCAGACCCGACTTCTTCTTAAAACAGTGCTGCTTTTGCCACAGACACTTTAGAAAGGCTTACGATTTGCTCATCTTCAAAGCATGGTCTGAAACACCCCTACTCAATTAGATAATTAGGAATTGCAGTGAAGTCATTTGCAAAGATTTTGCAATGATGAATAACTACAAAGAGTTGGTAAAAATGCATCTGACACCACACACACAGACTGTACGAGCTTTTCCCCTCCATGTTCGGGTACAGAACCAGTCATGGACCAGGTGAGCCATAACTTGTTTTATGTCACCGTACAACTAAGTCATTGAGGCAGAATGGAGTGGTCACTTCATTTAGTATTTAGCAATCTTCATTAAGCATGTTTAACTCTTCAAATAATTTTTTATTTTATATATTAAGTAAGCTTTACACCATTTTTTATTTATTTTTTGCTAACATCCAAGATGAACTGCTTTTAAACTGAAAGAAAAAGGGTCAGCTGTATGGTATCTGGCTGGTGTGTGTGGATTTGATCCTATGAAAGATCTTAATCTGCCCTCTTCCCTGCTGTTCTATTGGTAACCAGCGGAAATGGAAAGCATACTTTATGGAAATGAATGATGTGTTTATGAAAGATGAGTGTTTAAAGGGAGGACACACTGAGAAACAGATAACTCCTGTCTTATCTGGACCCAACACATGTTATCCATTTCTAGGGATATCTGTCAATGTGATGTGCATGGACTGTGTGTTTGTGCGTGCGTGTTAGTGTGGATAGAGACAGAGAGAAGACAAAAGAAGAAAAAGAGGCCCACACAGTGAGTGCCTTTAGTAAGAGGGATAAATTAGAAAAATATATCATTGAACCAATAAATAATTGCAGTAATTTAACTCAGCTCATTAGTATGACTTGTTATTTCAACTTTCCTGTTTAGCATAGTAACAGAATCTTTTTGTCACCAAGGATGAATCAGGGTTGGATATAGTGCAGCAAGTCAGTAACACACACACACACACACACACACACACACACACACACACACACACACACACACACACACACACACACACAAAATAAATATTTATTATAATAAATATTTACGAGCCACACATGCCTTGATAAATTTACCTAAGAACTATTTTGAAAACACTTTCCAGGGGGATTTTCTACTCAAGTATGGGAAAGCATTTTCCACAAGCCATGTTCATCTCCTGCTGGGGAAGATTTGAGTCACTCTCACAAACAGTGAGAGCTTTGAAAAATTATGTTCAATCACATAGTAATACATTGCAGCTTTCAATATTGTTACACCGCAATGCTGCTACAATCTAGCTTTGTTGGCTGCAGATTAAGTGCCTTAACACATATTCAGACAACAAAGCTGGTAATGCCAGGTGTACTAACCTATCTTTGATATATACTGTATCTTATTCTGTGATCCTGTGGCTGCCTCAGTAGACAATTACAAACTTGTTGAGTTGTAAAAGCGTCAGGATTTCTTTAACACATCAGGTCTAGTTGGAGATATTGAAACGTAAAATTGCAAAGAAAAGATTCCACGTTTATTCATTTTTCTCCATTTATGCCTCTTTTGCAACTGGGGAAGTGACTGTAAGACAGGAAGGCTAGGGAACAGAGGGGAATGACATGCAGCAAAGGGCCAGGCCGCTTCAGTAAGGACTGCACCTTGGTAAATGGTATGTATTCTACCCGATGAGCCACCAGGGTGCCACGACTCTACATTTACTCTAAGCCGATGATTCATATGCTGTTTGGGCTGTTAATGTGCACCAACACAAATGCTTCAGGCATCACTCACGTTTCATTTGTGGCACTGTATTTTAAATTACTCAGACATGGGAGTTCAGTGTGTGTGTGTGTGTGTGTGTGTGTGTGTATGTGTGTGTGTTTACTGTAACAATGACAGAAAATGTGCTTTTAGTTTTATTTATCTTAATGCCAGTGTGTGTGTCTCTGTATGTGTGTCTGAGTGTGTCTGTTTGACAGGGGGGAGAGGGACTGAGTGTGTGTCCCGCCAACCCGCCTGCCTTCAGCCATGTTTTGGATCAAACATTCCATCTGCTCACTACTGTCCTGCTGTGTCCTGCAGCAAATACTCACACACACATACACACACAAGCGCACACACACACACACAGTTTTTCCTCTTCCGCCTACAACCCACCATGAGATGTACACACACTAGATGGTCCCAAATCACAGTACACACACACACAAACATGTCAATCATCCATCCCACTCTATGCAGAGAGACAGCCACATATTGAGCTGCAGCTAGCCAGAGGGCCCAAAGCCAGCCATGGGTGGACATAAAAACACACACACACACACCGTCCTGGTACCCTATCCAGCCGTCACCCAGCAGTGACTCAGATGCAACTGGCCTATTTCTAGGCTCTGGGGATGATGAGCCCAATCTTCACAAAGAGGAGATATGAGCTCTGGGAGCTCTGCTGATCCACGTCAAGCCTCTGCTCGAGATATCTGTTTGTCTGTGCTCAGATAGAAAGAAGAACCGTGACGCATTCATAGCCTATTAATACTTATAACTAACTCGTCATCTTTTCTGTCCCCTAGTTTTGTGCTTTCGCATCTCTCTCCTCTCTGCACCTGCCATTTGCAGGTATTTCAGAAGCCGCTATGTTTTCACATTTGCCTTTCTGCTCTGTGTGGCTACTTCAACTTTGTTATTAGAACTTTCCAAACACAAAGCTTCTGTAAGGACTTGGATTTCTTTTATGGATCCCACGCACCCAAATTATTAAATGTCAAAGGAAGACAAGGAGGCATTTTCCATCTCCTTCTCATCGTAGCCCCAGGACACGGACCATCGCTGTTCAAGAAAGTGAGACACATGAAAGAGACCAGGACCATCATTCCCACAATTCCCTACTCTCATGCAACACAGGCCATGCGGTCAGGGAAAGTACAGCATCCTGTGGGGATGATCCCTGGAGACAGAAGAGTGTGTTCAATAAAGCATTTTAAATGTGTGTGTACCTGTGTGACTGTGGATGAGGTATATAACGGCAGGAGGGAGGTGAACATTTATATATTATGTTCTGTTACCTAGACATCTTAATTAAATCCATAAAAGCATGAGAACGAGGGTGAATGTGGTGCATAATGTCTGTCTTCATAGGGCGATTTAATGATGTGCTAACATGGTTTCATCTCTTACTTTGTGGTTATCAGATTTTGTCCCCAACTGGGAAGTCAATACACTTGAAGGCAAAGAGGCCAGGTCCTCTGTCGGGGGCTAGATCTGCAGGCTCAGTGGTAAATTCCAAGACTGGGCACTCAAGAGGTTGACAGCACAAATGGTCTGGCACCAACCACCCACAGCCACACTCACTGGCAACTGACGTAGCTATCAAACATCCTACTTTTGAATATTATATATGGATGAAAAATGTCTCAGGTGATTTTTTTTTATTATAAATTAACTGTATTTTATCAGCAGAATTATTACAGATTTTTGAAATTAACCAGCTTCACTCTGAACAGTAGAGAAGGAACAAGTTGCCAAAGCTAAATGGCTGTTGGATTAATGGAAGTAGAAGTCTAGAAAGTGCAAAATGGGTAATTGAGATGCTGCCTACACTATTACATGAGATTAAGAGTAGAGATAGACCCTACATTGGTAACTTAGGGGGTGGGGCAGGTAATTGGCAGAGGCACATATTTAATTGCATTCTCACACAGAAAAACAAATGAATGGCTTTAAATCACGAATAGACTTCCCATGGCCGCTAAAATGAGTAAATAACAAAATAATACAAAATTAGGCTTTCAACTTTAATTTGTCCCAACTAAAATACTCTAAATTGACTTTGAAGTACCTTTCTGGCTGATAGCTCGAGTATAACAAAATTACAGTGCTCACCTGGGCTCCGTGCTGTTAAACAGCTACAGTCAAGTACTTGTCAAACACATCAGCATTAACAGCACTGGTTCTCTCCTTCTTTCTAGGAAGGTAGAATCCTATTATTTGGTGCAGTTACTCACGTCTGAGACTTTAGCAATATTTTACGATGTAAAACAGAATCACATGGACAATTAAAGACATGTTGATGCGTTAACTTAACTTAAAATTAAAAATAATAAAAAAAATAATCATAATAAGTCGCTCGGGTTTCAGTGACATGTTATAATAATTTAAATATGTGGTTTCTTCAATTGCCTCATCAGTAAATGATTCTGAGGGATTAAAAACATAATTGAATTTTTCTGTAATAAGTGAATATAATTTACTCTAATTAACGGTTGGATCAAGCCAAAGTAAATATGAGTAACTTGAGTTCATTTGATTTATTATCTATTATTTTCTTTGAATGGAGAATAGTTGCAAACTTACTTACATCTACAATGAATATGGTATTCTGCACAACTACAGTCAACCCTGAAATACTGCACCTCCCATTCACAGGTCAAACAAGATTAAATCTCTGACGGTCTTCACTCAAATTACCCTTTAATTACAGATGGGCAATAAATTAAAGGGAAAAAAAACCTCATGAGAAAGAGGAAATCCAGACACCTCCATAAACGGCACAAGAAGTCACTGGATGGTTTGATGAATATGAAAACAATCTGCATCATATGTTATGGCCTTTGCAGTTAGTACATCTCAGCCCAATTGAACAGCGATGGGAGATTTTCATCTGACATATTAAACAACACTCAGCGCTGTCATCACAAAAAAGCAAAATAAGGGAATATCTTTGGGAAAAACGTGTTTGTCATAAAGTTCAGAGACTTGCAGAATTAAGTCTCTGAACTTTAACTTGTCACCCATCTGTAAAGTAAAGCAAGGCACTAAAAAGGTCATGTTAAATCCCGCAACACCTCATTTCCAACATCAAATGTTTGCTTGAGTGAATTATGTAGGGTCTTGAGGAAGCATTTCCTTATCATAAAAGCATTTTGCTGTCTCTCCAGAGGGCAACAATCAGAAGAAATATAGTATTTAAACAATTAAATACAAGCAGGAACTTTTCTTGAACATCTGTTGCTGAATGGTACAGTTATCATGTACAAACCTATGTCTATGCACTACTTCCGTAAATGATCATTCATATTTACTTTATTTTGTGGTTTCTATTTCCCCATATCAATCAAGTAGAGAAAAGAGGAAATAAAGAAAATGGCATGGGTATTAATGAAGACTAGGTTAATGAAGAAATTGTATGTCAATGAAAGGATGGACAGACAGGTGGGATGGTTGGAATTAAGGATGGGTAAAGGGGAGCAGTTGAGGGAGAAAATAAAAGACGGGATTAGTCCCTGATGGAAACGACTGTGGTTTTCCCATCTGTTGTGCATCTTTTAACCTTGCGTGTCCCAGCCAAAAATAGATTAGTTTGAAATGTTTCATGCATGTGGATGTACATAGAAGAGCGAGAAACGGTTGAGTGTATGAAAGATAGAATGAGAAGGGGGGGGGGGTTTTCTCATCCTCCTACCATAGCGAATCTAAGTACCTGCACCCATGCATACATTCAGTACATTATTCATATTGGCATAGCATGTCTGCACATGCGAGTTAGTGTGTTAGTGCATCATAAATAAATTTGTTGCATATGGCATATTTGGTTCTGGTTAGTCACTTGTCTGTGTTCCCACCTTTGTGTCATGGCGAGGTTAAGCACAGACTGTAAGGACCAGGCGGTCTCATTACATTTTAAGAAGAGTAATGCTTGGCAGCGGCTGCTACAGTTCAACTTTACCGTCCCTGCTGCATGTCCTCATCATCTCTGCCATCATTATGGTCGCCATTGTCATTGAAACCTTCATCATTTTCATAATTATAATCACATCACTGATGTTGATTTTTTTTTCTTTATCCTTGTGATTGCAACCACCATCATTGCTTCATTTGTCATAATTATGGTCATTCTTCTATTCTATTCTAACTGTCACCTCAATGACCATCTCTTCATCTACATTCTCATTGCAGAAGTCGTAATTATTCTGGTCTTGTCAACAAAACCATCACTGTCATTCCATCATCATTACTGTCAGTAATAAAATAAGCTAATTTCTATTACTATTTTTTATTAATATTTATCATGCAGTATACCCCTTTTCTCCATCTTTTATAAAACTTTCTTCTTAAACTAACTTACCTCCGTACCTACTTATAAGTGTGATCATTTCTGCGCTGAATACAAATTTGGGCATCTGTGGAATTCCCTGCTAAGTGTTCATGAGCTTAAATTCTTTCACAGTTTCAGACATCATAAAAAGACTGGTGATTTGTTCCACTTAAATGCTGTTTCATAAGTCTTTGCAAAAATGCGCCTCATTGTCTTGAATTGAATTTTATCCCCCAGAACAGAGCCTTACGGCAAGGTTTATTGTATTAACATCTTTTCAGTATTTTGGTTGTTTAAAACTGTAGTTACAGGAATTTGAAATGTTGATTCAGCCTCAGTGAATGAAATGCGCACTATATTCCCCCACTATATTCCCGGATTTGACCTTATATTTTACATGTCATCTATTTCATTTACACGTCTTTGTATGTGGATGGTTTGATTATCCAAGACCCACTTCCTGTTAAACGCTCCTTTACAATAGTTTAAAACAGAAGTCTCAGCACAGGTGACATGACCTCATTCAAAATACATAAACTACGACTACATAACTCCAGTGCAGAGAGTATGTGTTTTAGGTTCAGATTTAATTCCAAAGTTTCAAAGTGATTATTTTCTCATAAACTAACCCCTCTCCTTCTAACATTTCCTATGGCCATGTCTACAATTTCCACTCTGCTTCTCTTGTAATTTACAAATGCCGCGTGGGCCGCTTGGAGAATTTAGTAACATGACGTGACAATTTTCCCAAAAACATGAAAAGCCACTAAGTTTCACAGAGAGCGTTATCCGCTATAAAAGATGTACAATTTTAGGGGAAAGCAGAAGGCTTTTGCATAGCTCATCCTCTCCCTGCAGTAAAACGGTGTTTTTATGAGTCTGATGAATATTTTAACTTTTGGGGCAATTACATGACTCTAAATGAGACGAAGCGTACTTCAGCCAAGCTAAAATATGCAGGAGTTGTGAAAGACATGATGAGCAGCACCAAACAAGTGGCATGTATCTAACGTAAACACCTCTAATATACACTCCGTCGACTGACCTTTCATTGTGTTTCTCTGTTGATTTGTCATAACTTCATGCACCAATGAATGGGTTGGATTTTGGTATTTGCACTCATCTAACTCTCCCTTTCTCCGTTTCTTTCATTTTTACACCTGTTAGAGATTGAAAAGTTTACACTACAAAAAAATCACGAGTACAGGGTTATTTACAGTTTACCAGCTGTTCATTAGACTCATCTACATACTCAGTGTTCTGAGATTGTAGATTTGCTATTTATTCTCTTACAGCTTCATTTTGAAGTGTTATTACTGATAACTGATAACTAACTGCCACAACAATTAACAGCTCCTGCACTCTTTATTCAGTAAATGGAAATATTTCCCTGAACACCTGCCATCGTATTTCCTTCACGAACTGTGCTTCTCTCTCAGAACAGCTTGCACTTTACGCATACTGTAGCTTATAATGTAGCAGGCAATAACTGAAAATTATCTTACGGTCACATAACTCAATATAGTGCATAATTTTAATTCAATAAACCTCTAACACAGTAAAAAAAAAAAATACAACAAATTTATTTAACACTTTTTATCCCTCCCTTACTGAGTAACTGTCATTCTTTTTCCCCACTCTTTGTCTCTCTTTTTAAAACGCTCACAAACACACAGTGCAAAAGCAATATTGTTTCACTGTTTCTGGGTCTGCGGCCCATGGGGTTCTTTGCTGACCCGACTGTCACTCATATCTGCAACAAACAAAAAAGAAACCTCAACAAAGCATCGAGTAAGCACTTTCTATTCTGCTGACCACAATGCCCCTGCACTAGGGCCAATCAGACTGGGATGAGTTACTGGATGTCATGGACCCACACAAACATGCCCAGCTCTGTGTGTGTATGCGCCAGCGCAAAGGGATTTGCTCTATGTCGAGACAAAAAGAGATACAGCATATTGTTTGTGTGGATACAAACACACAGAGTAAAACTTATGCTACCTCACTATATTATAAAATTGTGATATTGATTTTGTTGGCTTTTGGGGTTATGCTGGATTTATTTTGTTGCGTTTGCAGGGTGGAGATATTAGCATAATCTGGGTCAAAGCCTATGAATGGAGATGTGGATGCATGTTTTACTGTATTCCCCAAAGACTACAGCACAGCCCAGTTCATACATAATTCACTTGACTACAAGTATTTCTAAGAAGAGATAGATAGTGAGAGAGGGAGAGAGAGTGGGAGAGAGGGAGAAAGAGGGAGAGACTAGCACTAGCAAAAAAGAAAATAGCAAGACTTTAAGACAAAAGGGCAAAGGTCTTGTCAACTGGGGGCAAAATTAATGTTCATTTCACATGTACAAAGATATGACAGTTCTAATTAAGAAATAAAAGGAAACACTAGTCAAATATTGGTCACTGAAAATCTCTTTTCTAGTTCTTTTCCTCAACCTGAATTTCACAAGAGGTAAAAGACCAAAAGGTCAAAAGGTGAGGTCAGCCCTGGGTTTGTAAACAACCCACAAACCCCTTAATAATGACAAAATGACACAGCTGCAAACCAAAAAGTTGACCAAATGAACCACTGCACATTCAGTGTTTAATTTTTTTCCTGTCCCCAAATGATTGTCAAACTGCGATCCTGATCGACTGAGGACATACACACCTATAGAGCCTTGTTATACTGTGTCTATATCTACAATGTGTGAGTGTAGTATCTATGGCATCGATGTAAGCATTGTTAGTTCGTAATCCATAAAAATCAAAATGGAATGTTGAGAAATTTCTTTTTCCTACAGAATATATCTGCACTGTGTTGGTCAGTGTCTGTTTTAAAGGTTGGAGTTACTGTTGGTTTTATTATAAATAAATATATATATATATATATATATATATATATATATATATATATATATATATAACAATCTCTATTCTATGTGTGTGTGTGAGAGAGAGCGAGAGAGTTTAGATGTTAAAAATTATAGCAATTTGCATGCAAAACAAATTCTTTTAACAGAGCAAATTCAATGTCAGTCAAAGTACAATGCACATACTTGATAATGCATAGTATGTGTGTATGTGTGTGCACAAATAAGTCTGTGGGTTGGGGGAGTGCATATACACAGATGAGTGTGTAAAGGGATGAAAAAAAAAATCTGCTTATTACAGAGAAAGGAAAAATGTCAGCAGGCTTTTTTTCTGCACCCTGCTGCATTTCTTAGCCTTTTCTGACCAATATTAGATTTCTGCCTCCATTCAAAAGTAACTGCAAAGATCTTCCAGGTCTCCTCCTTTTCAAGTGAAAGTTTCTGCCTGCTTGTATCCAATGTTTTGAAGCTATCATGGATGGACTCCAGATTCGAACTGGAATTCCTGCAGAAAAGGATTTCAAGGGCAAAAAATAAACAAATTTTTTTTTTTTTTTAAAGAGATTTTTACAGTATCAACCTTTACTCTGTATGTGTTTGAGCCCTGCTACATAGTTTGTCTGAGTGCAGTTTTACAGCAGGTTTACTGCATGTGTGTGCATGCATATTACAATATGCCTGTGAATTTATGTTCAGGATATGTATATTTGTGTGTAGTGGGATGAAGGCACTATAAATAGCTCTAAATCATGCTGCATGGCATGGAAAGGACAGCAAGTCATCACATATAAAATATTCTGAAAGGAAGAGGAAGCAAGGCTGTGGCACCAGCACATACACATCTGACCAGAACACACTAAACACACAGATGTCTGTCTAAAAGATTTATACTTAGTGTATTTCAATGAATATGTGGAATCTACGGGTGCTCAAGTCTGCATGCGTCATTGGTTCATGCATATGTGAGGGGATGTGTGTGCACTGGACAAAGTTCCCAAAGTCACAATTTCTGTAGTGGCAAAAAAAGAGTAAGTGAACCCTTATATATATAATTTTTCCTTTTGGTCAGATCTTCACCTTAGTTACAATATTAACATGCATGGTGTAAAAAGGGAACTGTTAACCAACATGAAAACCTCATCCCAACAGTGAAGTACATCAGAGGAAGCATCATAATCTGGGGCTTTGCTGCCTCTGGGCCTGGACAGCTCACCATCAATGAGGGGAAAATAAATTATTATTAAGGTATCTTATGGAGTAAAATCATGGTGGCCGTGTGCCAGCTGGAGCATGACAATGACCCTCCACACTTGAGTACATCTACTACAGAATGTCACAACCTCCCCTACCTGAGTTACCACAATGAATAACGGCCACAAGTGAACATTATGATGTTACAGTGAAGTTGACCTTTGACCTTTTAGATATATAATATAAAAATATATATATAAAATGCCACGACATTCATAATTTTATCTTATTGTGTTGAATTGTGTCATAATTACTTTATGTATGAATTTGTGAGAGTTATGGTCAAAGTGTTTTTTTGTGAGATTAGGGTGACCCTGATCAGTTCATCTTTGAGTACAAGTTTGTTTCAGATGCAATGATCTGGGCAAATGTGTGAATGGGAGGTCACTATGACCTTGAACTTTGACCGAGTGAATGTGCCAAATTCAAAGAAATTTTTCCAAGGTGTTAGTGAAGTATCCTGTTCACAAGATTGGAATGAGCAGATGGACGGACAAGCCAAAAACATAATGCCTCTGGCCTTGGCTTGCGCAAGTGCGGAGGCATAGAAATCCACCTTTTGAAATTGCCCAGTCAGGGTCCAGACCTTAACTCAATAGAGATGCTGTGGAATGACCTAAAGATCACTGTTCACACTAGGCATCCTAATTGAAGCAGCTTTGTAAGAAAAAAAATGATCCAAAAGACTTCCTGAACTTTGTGCTGCTCTGATCTACAGCTACCAGAAACGCCTGTTTGAGGATACTGCTGCTAAAGGAGGTTCAGCCAGGTATTAAACACAAGGGTTCACTTACTTTTTCCAGCAGAACTGTGAATGTTTAAAAGCTGTGTTCAATAGAGGCACAAAAAATTGTCCGTGTATTAAGTACATTCAGATCAGATCAGATACCATTTTTGTCCAGTCAAGAAAACTAATTAATGCATTGGATTCCTTTACTATTTCTTGCCAGTGGACATATAAAAAAAAATAATAAAAGACAAATACAGTATGGGAATGAAAAAGATGACTACAAAAAAAAAAAAAAAAAAAAAGTTTATGCACACCTCTGCTTAGCTCCATACATAGTTATACTGTATGGTAACTGCAATTCTACAGCTACAGGTGTCCCTCACAAATGAGTGGACATGAATGAAGGAATGAATAAATGTATGTGCACACATCAGGGCCAACAAAAGAAAGCTGCTGTGGAAAAGACATTGGTCTAACACGATGTCTGTGGACGACCTGTATTTCTTCTACTAGCCTGGATAGAACACGCAGTCACACAAATAATAAGCCTAATACAATTCCTGTTTCTTTTAAGATCTTGTTCTGCAGCAAGTTCAAATTTGTGCGTTAATCCCAGCATTAAATGTATCTTCAAGTTATCGCAACTTTATGACTAAGCTCATACATACGGAAAGAGTGGGAGCGTTTATTCACACCTAGATTAACCTATTGTTTCGATAGCAACACTAGAATTCATGCATGAACAAGTTTCTGGGCAACTGATGAGTAGTGCAATATTTATTAAACCTCAACAACCACCTCCTGATGGAAATATTTGCCTTTATCTATTTGGCTGCTATATATCCTCCACTGTGTTAACCACCAATTCACCCATCCTTTTTTCATAATCAAGGAGTCATACGATCCACTGCAATATAAAAATATTCTTACAGCTGCTGTAACTTTTTCCATCAGGTCTTTTTGGTTGTTTATCTAAGCTTAAGTATGTGTATTTCAGATTAATTATAAGACTAAATTGCTGGTGTTCCTTAAAGAACAGAATCATTTTGATTGTCAGATAACGTTTTCTGACAACTGTTGTCTCCAGTTTGGTAGCAGATAACTACTTCTAAGGGAGTTGGATAATCAATAACAGCTGTCAAAACAGTGACTTTCTGGAAGACATTCAGAAAAGACAGCAAAGGCAGAAAATGACAGTGGTGTCCATTTCCCTCTTGGCCTTTTAATATGTCATTACATTCAGCCTGTCACTACAAACGTAGGCAGCATACCCACCTCCCCCCCACCCCCCAGACATGTAAGAAGCCTCCTCTTAGGAGAGCACAAATCAGAGCTAACCTGTAGCATTGGAGTAACAGTCAGGCTGCAAGACAGTGAGCAAATGCAGAACAAACACTTGCCTTCAGATTATTTGAGATCACTCCCCACAGTGAATATCTTTTGCATGAATTTCTCTCATACACAGTGTGCAGGAACAAACTCAAGCAACAGACAACACATCCTGTGTGCAGAGACGTGAAAAGACATTGATTTGCAGTTGAATTAGAGCTAGTTAGCTGGTAGGCAAACAACGGCAAATACAGTGCAAAAGGTAGGCGTGCAGGTGTGTGTATGTGTGCAAATGTCATGTCTTGAGGCCTCTGTCATTGTCGCTCCTGTCCATTCCATATTTCTCCTGCCTATGCACCTGGGACATTTTATTTTATTTGCCTGCCATAGACCAAGGTCTGGATGATTGATGGGCTCACATCAGCCTCTGTCTGCCTATTTATCAGCCACCCAATGTTCAGGGTAGGTAAGTCTCACGCACACACACATACCGAAATGAGAATATATATGGCAAAGAAGGCTAAACCTAACTCTTAATGAAGCTACAACTCAATTCAAGTTTGTGTAGACTTCCATTTTTTTGTGTGTACTTTGCATATACAGTCACGCATATATAGTCTCTGTAACTCTAATTCCACTGCCCCGGTGCCAAAAGAGGAAGCTTAGTTTGGAGTCTTGCAGATGGAATACATTATAGCATCTCTGTTCTAAATGCCAAGTGTTTATCAGCATTTACGTCTAACAATCTACAGTTCATCACTATAAAATCTAAACTGCGAGCCAAAGCTGAGAGTGATATTAAAATGGAGGGTGAGATAGAGATAGCTTATTAAATGTGTTTTTTTTTTTTTTTTTTAAAAAAGGCAACCAGTAAATGAGCTTTACGTGTGGCACTGCATTATCCATGATAAATTTCAAGTTCACAGTCGCGCACATCACACAAACATGGAGAGCGAGAGAGATGGAAAGACAAAAACAGAGTTTGTGAGGAGGCGGAATAGGGAGGAAGATAAACATGTGCAAGAAACGTTGCGGGTAAATTTTGTTTTCAGAAGATATCTCACTTAAGATGTGTGTCTAGATAAGTATCAGGTAGCATGAGAGATGCATGAAATGTGAGCTAAGTGTGACTAACAAAAGGGAAAAAATATACAGGTGGGAGGAAAGTAGCATGTCAATAGTATGTCAATATCAACAATGAAAATAGATGAACAATTCAGATTGCACACCAAATGCAACAGCTTTTTAGCATTCACAAGCTGTGTCAAATAAGCTGCTTAAAGATTGGAGAGTGCAATATTTGTAAGTACAACAACGTTCATGCTAAGTTACCATTTAGGAAACGCTGTGCTGTCACATACAAATTCCCAGCATCTACACAGTCACTCCCCATCAGCACTTAAGAGTTCAGTGCTGTTAATGGAACGTGGTTTGTCCTGAGGTTAAATGACAGCAGTATTAGTATGTAATGCTTGTCATGTTCTATGAGTGTGTTTTGACATAAAGAGGTGCAGAAAAGGTGCCAAGCAACAAATGCGAGTCAACAGGAACAGGGGAACTGGCAGTGTTCAAGCAGCCACTTAGTGTGAAGAGTCATTAATAGGCAATGACAAGGCTGCATAGAGTGGATCTCTCCGCCTGTGTCACTGGCCTGAAGGAACGTCGAGCTGAGCGTTTATATACTAAATTACTTTATACAGTTAGACAAGCAGACAGGAAAATTCTGTTCGGTGTTATTATGGTTTTGTCAATGTCATAGTTCTGATGAGATGATCCCTCATACTTAAACGGATTTGTGGTTGACTATATGGGATAGAGTGTAAGGAAAATAGCTTAAAACTGGATAGCTGATGAAAATGTTTTGCAAAGTGAAATTTTTTCATTGAGAACACGATCACACGATCCCCCCATCTCTGTTCAAGGACGGGCAAAGACTCATGGCTCAGTTTTGGTCAGGTGATGTTGTCTCTGTCAAACTCTCACACAAATATGTCTCCTAACCACTGTGATTTTATGCTGCAGTAAGAGTTAAAGCTAAGTGTCTGTGAAAAGTTACAAACTGGTTGTTTTGCTTGTTAGATATGAACCATCTGCAACTAATTAACTAAGCAACCCTTCCAATTACAATTTCTGGTGGCACTAACTAACCACCAGCATGGACTCGCTGTCGAGTTGTAACTCATAGCCGAGGAACTTCGAGGGCTCAAAGGAAATGGTATTAGCTAACATAAGTGAGCCACATGACAAACTCATGAGCTCTGATCCAAGGCTGGATTCTTTTTTTTTTTTTTTTTCTAAGTTACAATTTTTTTGAATAACAAATTTTGAATAAGATTTTCTTACTTCTGGAACTTGCAGTTTCACTTCTATTCTCTACTGACAAGTCATTGACATTGTTTGTGTGAAGACAACTGTAATGCAGGCTACATGGTGAAAATATCTAATGAGGCATTGTGACTAACTTATGATCAATAATCATTCTTCTTAAATATACTGCTATGCGATATAAAGTACACTGTTAATCATACGTCTAATTGTGTAAAATATATTATTGTTGCTCTCAAATAGTGCAAGGGTCTTTATTTCTTACATGACAATGCAATATCTGCCAGTGGTAGGTGATTTATGTGTCAGTATAATCTATGTACCCAGACGAGATGGGTATTTTTTGTTCACCTGCGTGTACCCTTGAAAATCCAGTTGTTTGCAAGGGATTCACAGACAATCAATAGGCAGAGTAGCAGGTGGGCAGAGATTACTCTGGATAATGATGACAATAAAAGGATTGAGGAGAATAAAGATAGTGGAGAGAGGGTAAGAGGGAATGGGATAAGACAGGATGGGGGCACGGGGTGCTTAAAAAATTAACAGTCTGGAGTCAAAGTCACCTTCATTACTCCATTGTGTTCTTTGTTACATAAATATACCCTACCTCCCTTTATCAGGAAAACGGTGGGGACTTTTTGTCAGAGCCTCTCACTCAACCAGAGCCAAAGAATCAAAATCTGTTTGTGTGTGTGTATTGCATCAGCGCTCTTCCTTTAGGTTTGTCCTTTCAAGTTCCTTAAGGTTATATGTTTAGTGGGTTTCAGTTGCGTTACTCTGAAAGCTCTGTTAAAGTTAACAGCCTACTGTGTCTTCACAATATCAATTTTTATTCTTGGATTCCTTTAAAATCATTTTTTTTGTGTAAATCTTGAGCCCATGAAAATATAACTAGGGATTGAAGGAATATGGCCTCAAATAAAATGCAATTCTCTTCAGTAAAATCCAGTGTGCACACATCAGCCTCCACAAGCAGCGATGACGCTCTCACCGTTGTCAGCGTCGAGACTCGACCCTCAAACAACACAGGTGTCTTTTAGCTTAATGCTGAAACAGCGCATTAAATTAACTGTAATAAACATTAAGAGCGAAATTCGTTTTTCAATACCATAACAACACACAGTGCACAGACATGAGCTTCAACGCAACACAAATGCACGCATGCAACTCACCTACTGGGCTTTAGCTGAGCCGCTTAGCTTAGCTTCTAGGCCGCAATTAAGCCGAGAGAAAATGGGCGGCTAAAAGAGCTCATTACTGTGAACTGCAGCATAACCACTGAACATTACACACAATACCCTGGATGGTATTTGCTCTATGACATCCCCGAAATGAAATAAAACTGTTTTGGATGGAAATCTAATTGCTAACCAATTATCTCAGGTAGCTAACTCACCACCATCAGCCATGTTAATTGGGAGGATACGCCCGACGGAGCCTCTCCCACAGGTAACTTCTCTCTCAGAGCTGGTTTTCGCCTCCTACCAGGTTTATTCAACTCCACGCCAACTCTTGAAAAACTTACCACAACATATCTTAAACTCTCTTGATCTAACCGAGTGTTTTTCCTGCACCTGTCTGAGCTACTTACTCCGCAGTTGCCATTGAGAGTTTTTTTTTTTTTTTTTTTTGGGTAGAAACTTTGCTTGAACTGCGCCAGTTTTGCGGGCGTTGCATTCAGGGCACCTCTGAAAACAGAGTTACAACTACAACTACAATCCGCTTGCAGGTGATGCATTTCATGAACACCTGTAAACCTGGTTTACACATGCATGCCCGTGTGCAAAGCTGCTTTTCATGTGAGCCTGGACTGTATCGTGTTCATTAGAGCTCATCACACTGCAAACTGTCCCACCACATGTTGTGTGGGACTGTTTTGCATATTGGTTTTTAACCAGTGACTGTAAAATCTTTTTAAGTTATGAAGTTTACTCACCTGTGTGCAGTACTTGCATACTTGCAACCTCGGAGTGCAAAAGAACAGCTGTGCATGGGACATCAACTTCATTTTAGCTCAAGTGTGCGTAATGCAGCGATTCAGTTTGCCACCCTGCATGTTCTCCTGCAGCTTCTCCCCCCCCCCCCTCTCTCTTTTTTCCCCCTTTTGTCTTAACACGTCTTTCCCTCTCCACTTTCATCTCACGTTGGCTGGCACATCATATCATATAAAGTTCATCTTATGTTTTTGTTAGGTGGTTCTAGTGCACAGCATGTTGCATCGGTCCAATACCTACTCTTGTGTTTTCAGAAATCTGTCTGAATGTGTCACTGCGAAGATAGACTGGAGAAGATAGAGACATGATATGAAAACAAAGGGTTTCATCATCACATTATGTTTGAGGGAGACACAGATGCATTCAAGTTGGAAAACAGATCAGTAAAAAAAAAAGTATCATCCAAAGCCTTTTTGTTCTACATTAGTGGTGGTGTATTTTGTTTTCCACTGAATTCGACGACTCTTGCCAACTAGCAAAATAATAATAATAATAATAATAATGCTGAGAGTTTGGGAGTAATATCAGCTATGACCTTCAGCAGACTCACTCAAGTAAAACAACCTTGGAAGGGAAACCTTTGATGTGAGACAGACATATCAGCAATAGCAAGGGAGATTCTGCTCTAATAAAACAATTTTTTTGTTTTTTCCTTTTTAAACCCACATCTCAGTTTTAAAGTTCCTGCTTTACCACCTGCTAATACTGTTTACATTATTGTTTTAACAAATAAATACAAATTCTAACAGGGTGAAAAAAATAAAGCTGTGTAAAGCTGGAGAGGCATTGAGTGTAATTACTATAATGTTTTGCTTCAATAATTATTTTGTGAACTTGATGTAACAGCTTTTGCATTCTTGTGATGTCAGCTTAATTATTTTGCAGTCTCAATAAAACAGGCTTTTTTGTTGTTTTTTTGTCTTGTCTGTTGTTACAGACACAAGACCATTTCTTCCAGTGATTACTTACTGCAATTACTCTCCACGCTGTAAACAGTATGCCACTATAGCTTAGTCATATTACATGAAAAACAGTATCTATTATGTTTAATTTTGCTCCAATAGGCTATTTTAAATGAACTGTTCAGGTTGAGTGGCACACTAGCGCTCCCTTTCAGAAAAACTGCAGGTATCCTTCTGGCTGGTTTGGATTCCTCTAAGTTTCAGAGCTATCTGGAGAATAGCTGCCTCGATTGAGTTGACCAGGTATTTATAGTACAGTGGGTATCATTGGCGAGTAGCCTGACCTCCTGCACACCTGCCTCCGCACAGCGACAAAAAGAGAGAGAGGGAAACAGGGAGGAGGGAGAGAGAATGGGCGCCAGCTAAGAGGGAGTGGTGGCAGAAGCGGAGTGCCTGACAGAATGACAACTTATAGTCCGACGGCCATTTATACAGCCAATACCAAGAGGGTTTGTTGTGTTGCTCTGCAGAAGTGAGCCTATAAAGCTTGTTAGAGGAGTGCCTGCACTAATAAAACAAGGGTTTCAATGCATAAGCAACACAAGCTAGACAAGAATTACTGTGGAAGGAATAAGTAATGATAAATATACCATTAAATATATTCTCAAAAGGGGAAAAAAATCTCTCCCTTTCTATCTCTTTCTTGTAGTTTATTTATTTATTTATTTTTTTACACTTCCTCTCAATGGCTCTGCACTGGGACCAATCAGTGTATTTTTGCTGAAGTGCAAGACTGTGTGTATACGGGTAAGTGTGTATGTGAGTGTGTGTACTGAACACTCCAACACTCTAGGGAGTTGTTTAAGGTATCAGAGGCGGGAGCTTTCTGAGCTAAACCCTTTGAAGTAACTCATCTCGATGTCAGAGGACACCATTAGATTGTCTAATATGTGTGTATCGTGTGTGTGCCTACTGAGTGGATTGGAGAGCCGAACCTCACAAGTGTACATATAATTCTTGCAGTTTGTATTTACATGCATGTCTGTGTGCCCTTGTTTAAATATGTGCACCACATGCAGCAGTGCATTCTGTGCGATGGGCGTACACTGTTTTACACTTTGACTGTCTGCACCTGATTGTATGTGTGTGTGTCTAAGCATGGGCTCAATAAGCAAGCTTTTCTTGGCCAAAGTAGCCTTTCAGACTCTTTTTATTTCTCACATTCAAAGCATCAACACACTTCATTCTTTCAACTGCAAAGTAAACTAGAAAAAGATTTTTTTACAAGGTAAACAAGGTCTTTGGTATTCATCATGATGTTAAATCTCATGATAATAAGCATCATATTTGAAATAGACCTAAATAATGTTTTGAAGAGGAAAGCTCTCAGGGTTGTAAAAGTATGCTACTAATATACCAACTCCTTTTCTAACCTTGTTTTCTGTTATACAGATGAAAGCATAATAATAATAAAAAAAAAGTGAATAATCAGCCACAGTTTCTTTTTTCAACTCCTTGTCTAATCTTGTTTATTTTGCTTGAGAGCTCCAACCAAGTGAAATCGCACCATCTTTTCCGTCTGCCTAGATCAGTTCCTCAAACCAACCCCTGGTATGATAAAAGCAAGCCCACGGAACAATTTAGCATAGCCCTGGCTGGAAGAGGCAACAAACAAAATCAAATAAACCGCTCTCATGTAAGGTGACTTGTGCTCCTTTTAATTCTTTGTGGTTAAATGCATAGCATTGGGTTGCAGAAAAAGAAAACATGTCAACGGTTGTATTTCTGTGCACACCACAGTGTAACCTTTTTTTTTTCCCCCTTCAGATTCATCTTGACACAGTTTTTCTTTGATCTAGATTTCAAAATAACCTATTCAGCAGATAATCAAAACATATTACCAAATTGTAATCATTTACCGGCTTTATCCTTGAGTGCCCTTTAGTCTGTGCTTGTAGTGAGTGTATGGCAGGGTGATCTGCACCTGTTGAAAATGATGACCAGGAGTCTGGGATTACAGTAATATATGGCTCAATAACCTCAACAGCACCTTGATGTTTATGTTAAAGGAGCTCTCTACAGCCGTTTTCCCCTCCAACAGCTCACTACTCGTCCAGTGTTTGAGGAAAAATATCCTGCACTACTTTAAAAATGAAACATTTGTCAGCATCTATTACATGGCAGAATTGTTTACTGATTTTGGACAATATATCCCACTGGAAACACCTACTTAGTACAGAAAACCTTTTAGCTGAGTGCAATATATAAACTGCTGTCACAATGGTTTAGTCTGTTTGTAATATACTTTGGCTTAAGGCAGGCAGTGCACAGCAACAGCACACAAGCCCACACACATGCACGAAGAGCATGGGGTTTAGCTGTGTTATTCCCACCACACCTAAGGAAGAGTATCATTGTTGCAATAAGTTTCATGCTACTGTCTCTGGTAATGCAAAAATACACTCGGCAGAGGGAATATAAGCATAAGTCATATATTTATATAAATCATCTACTTCGTCTTCTTCTTCTTTTAAGTAATACAACACCACGTCACACCATCTCCCTCTCACCTATGCGGTTCAGGTCACAGCCACTGTCATGTAAGTCCTGTTTTGATAGACATAACTTTGTTGCCATGCAGTGCGCACATCCTTCACACACACACCTTCAGATGCAACATGCTGAGAGTGAGTGAACAGAAGTAGAGTCAATTAAAAGTGCAAGTCTTTTTACCAGAAAGAAGAGAGAATGAGAGGCAGGTGCTAACAGACAGACACAGGAAAGAAAAAAGAAGGAAACATGGAGTGAGGCAGCCAGTCAGACGGGCATCAGGGAGGTAACTAATGCACAAAGAAAAAGGATAATTCATGCTAACACGAGGAAAGACAGATAAAAGAAAGATGAAAGAAAAATGAAACAAAGCATTTGGGAAGACAAAAAAAAAAAAATACTGATAGGCACCTGATCCTTCAGGTGTATTTGCACAGTGAAGTGAATCATAGCCCCAGACTACGGTGGTGCATGGTCTATTGCTGACCACTCTGTGAAGGCATCTTAAGCCTGGGGGAGGTGAGAATAGACCCTATATCCACCATAATTACTGACCAAAGCCCATGGGAGCAGAGTGGGCTGGAGAGAAAAGGAGAAGAGCAAGAGAGGAGAAAGATGTGGGGGTGGAAGCTGGAGGATAGATGTTCTTAATAGGATATTTGCTATATTAGTTAAAGTTGATGGTTTAGATTAAAGGGAGGGGGCACACTGTGCAAGATTAAAATGACTATACATCAGCTGATTGGAGAGGTGAAGTGAGCAGGAGGAGGAGGCAGCAAATCTATAAGATGTGATATGGTTGGGTGACTTCAATAATGGAACCATTTAATACATAATCTAACTGGTTAATTAGTGCACTGATTAATCTGATAATAGATAATAATTTTAGATCATGTGTTATCACTTTTACACTATTATGTATACGTCACCTGGGGTTTAGTGAAGCATAGCTGCATGTATCTAGTGTCTCACAACTTCTCAGCGTTAAAGTGAAATACCTGTCAGTGCGCCTGCAGAAAACAAGCTTGAAACACACTCTGTGAGAATACATGCTTAATTAATTGAAAGCAGCTCAAATGGGATAAAAAGACAAAGGTGTGGAATCCCAGTCTAGCAAAAAATAATTTCTGTCGCCTTTCTGGATACTGTAATTAACGGGAGCGTAGTAATGTAGTCTGTCAGAGGATGTGAGCTACATAAACACAGTATATCCCAGCTTCTGAATTAATCCACCTGTAGAATTTAGCTCTTACACAGCATAACAAACTCTATGTGTATGTGGGCAGGATATGTCTGGAGGAAATTGTTTCACAGGACTGTACTTGCTTGTAATGGATGGCAAACATGTGTCTGAAGGTCGCCATTACAGGATTGCACATTCTGAGACTTATCACTCCATAATAACTAATAAAAAAAATGGACAGCCACAGGGGCGGGGGTGAGACAGATATTGAAACCAGTGTGAGAGAAAACATTAACACAAAGAGAAACAAAGGTGAAAGAGAGATATGAAGAGAAAAAGACACAGTGTGAGAGACTGAGACAGAGTAAGAGGGAAAACAGGAATGATGTCCCATCCTATTAAGAGTTCCTGACTAGTAAGGCGCTAAGGTTTGGCCTGTAAATTATGGATAGAAATGTATTAAATATGGATGGGTCCCTCCCCACTGTACAGCATAGGGGTGAATGAGGAGTGACTGGCTGCACGCACACACACACACACACACACACACACACACACACACACACACACACACACACACACACACAAACATCAACAACAAAACTGTGTGTTAATAGGAATCAAAAACTTTTCAACTTTATGTTTCACAATTCATGAAAAACTATATAGAAATAGAAATACAATGAATAATGAAGATAAGTCACTGAACTGTTAATAAGGAACAAATCTCTGATTTGCCACATTTGACAGTGATTTTGGCATTAATAACCTTGTTTCATCTAAATAGTAATGCATAGTAACATAAATAATGTAATATTTCAAAAGCTGTATTTTCTAGGTTATTGTGCAACGTTACAAGGGCAAACTGCCAGTTCAATCTTTGTGTGCACTCACACTACACAAACCGGGATGAAAGGTGCATGGTATTTAAAGGCAATTCTTCAGCTGGAAGACATGAGTCCATGCCCATTTTTTTGTACCACTGAGACCAACAAAGACGAAAAGTATTGAATTTACCTTTGATAATGCATTCCACAAATCCTTCGGGCAGAATAACTCTTTTTTTTTCAATGAATTTCCAGTTACAATTTGAAGTTACAATTACAAGTTAAATACAGTTTGCAAGGCTGTGTATAATCAGTCTGTTGGTACTTATGCTGGAATATTAAACCAAAGTAAACTGAAGTAATTATTTGAAATTAAAATGAATCCGACTGACATAACATAGCAATTATTCATACATATGCTTGTGCAAAAAGCCACCCCAAAAATCTATTTGAAAGACAATAGCCCAGAGGAGCCACGGCTTAGTATGGTCTCTAAAATGTTCTTGTTCTTTTTTAAAAACCTATCATTTGATATTAACAGGACATAGAGGAAAAAAGAGGAAACAAGGCTATAGGTCTGCTGCTGTACTATTGGCTCTGTGAGCACCTAGGGTATATCACTGCTTTGTCCTGAGTGCTAACATGCTCACAATGGCAAGGTTAACATGCTTATGTACGTTTAACATGTAAGCATGCTAACATTTGCTAATTAGCACAGAATAGCACACAAGGCTGATGGGAATGTCAGCTTTGCAAGAGTTAATAATGTAAAAATCATTAAAAAAAAAAAAAAAAAAAATATATATATATATATATATATATATATAACATTTTGACCTTATGGTGGCGCTAGACAAAAGGTCAGGGGATCACCAAAGTAATCACAATTCATTCTGTGGGGCCCATCTCAGGATGTATGCACCAAATGTCATGGTAGTCCATCCAATAGCTGTCAAGATACTTCATTAAAAACAAAAGTGTCAACTGGGGCACAAAAGAAAATGTCAGGGGATTACCAAAGTCAGTGAGATTCATCCTCTGGGATTCACGAATGTCTGTACAAAATCCCATTGTATCCCATCTATTAGTTGGCAATATATTTTGGTCCAGACCAAGTGACGAACTGACTGACAGACAGACTGGCATTGCCATGTAGAGCACACTCTGCTAGCATGGCTACAAAGTCAAGGGACAAATCATATTAATATTAAATAGGCAAAACTATATTTGGAGAGTACAAACTATTTGCTGGAGATCTTTTGCTGTGACACATCATTACAATGTTTTTAGTGTCTTCAGCAGAAGCTCAACATTGTACAATGGATCACCAAGTATCAATAAGTGACAAGAAAAGCTCAGAGAATCAAAGTAATGGGTCTGACATTACAATGCTTATTGGTGACATTTAGTAACGCTGTGGAAATGTACATAATCTGCATTTCCTATGAAAGCCAGTGATATGCATGTACCAGATATTTTGTTTGTCCCCCGAATTCCTCTGGTCTTCGTTTGGCCTCAAATAACAATTTGAGACTCGCCCACTGGTCAAGTGCTAGAATTTATAGTATGTCCAGATGAAATGAAGACATTACCTTTATTGCACACTTGGTTCACACACCATGAGGATAATATTTGCTCATCACAATCAATGGTTAATTATTGCCACTTAAATATACAGCAGAGGCAGAGAATAAGTCTGGGTTGTAATTAAACACTGACCTCAATGTAGCAATTCACTCACGGTTCCTTTTGACACTTTATCTCCAACATTGCTGCTTTCTCCACCGTCTGGTCTTCCCCCAGCTTTCTACTTTCATGGCTTCTTGCCAGAGGGAACATATGCAATTATGTCACTTAGCACTCTCATAAAATGCTGCACACTTTCCAGTTACATATACTGTACAACCAGTATGTGTGTATGTGTCGGGTGTGGCACAGGCTGTAAAAACAAACAGATAAATGGACCATATACTGTAACAGCAGTTCCATTCAAAGTTTCATACTTTTTATTATTTTATCACTCAACAAAAATACTTTATTCTCTCCTTTGCTGTTTTGCACCTACTGGGTATTCATTTTTAGAATCACTAAAATGAACAATCCTAACTCATTAACATTGCTATAAAAGAAAAAATAAATAACTTCATAATTTTTCAAAGGCAATTAACATTTACTTATTATAAAGGTCAAATATAATGTTCACAACTCTGCTAAAGTTAATGGTATTAAACTCCATAAATCGTTGACTAATTTGAGACAAAAAAAAAAGTAGGAGCAGTAATTTCCTTTTAAGACCACAAAACAATGATGATGTGTTTTATGCAAAAAAAATAAAATAAAATAAATATATATATATATATATATATATATATTACCCCCAAAAAATGAAATAAACTGCTTTGTTCTTTGCCTCAGGAATACTATTAGAATAGCATGAGAACCCAGCAGGTAGCACTGTTACTGGATTCTACAAACTTAAGCAATTTGAATTACTGCCTCACAGTTGTACATTTCCGCCAACCAGTCAAGTGGCAGAAATATGGTCTGAGTTTCCCTATTTGTTCCTGAGTTGCAGCATTAAAATATGGCTCCAAGTGTTTTTGTAGAACATTAAGATGTCACAGTGAGGTTGACCTTTGGGATATACATAAAATGTCATCATTATATCATCTTATCCTATTAGTGCATGAGTTTTTGAGTTATGGCCAAAATGTGTCTCGTGAGGTCACAGTAACCTTGACCTTTGATTGCAGTATTTGGTTAATCAGTTCATCCTTGACTCCAAGTAGACAATGTGCCAGATGTAATTAAATTTGTTACATAATTCGTTCGCAAGAATGGGACCTTGCTATTTCACCACCAAAATCTAAATCAGTTCCTCCTTGAGTCCAAGTGAGTGTTTGAGCTAAATTTGAAGAAATTGTCTTGTGGCAGTACTGAGATTTCACATTCACAAGAATGTTTTTTGCAGGTAGACTAAGGTATTCAATGCATCATGTCATTTAAGCTGCAGTCCAGTAGCACAAAAATATGAAGTGATAAAAATTTACACAATTTCTTATATACAAAATGTCAGTTGTATATAATTTAAATCATAACAGATATAAAGATACACATTGGATGATTCAGATTTCACTCAATTGAAATCCAAAATTTATGGATTTTCTGTTTATGTTTTGTTGTGAACTGGCTTCAGGCTGAAACTAAAACTGTATCTTATATACATAGCAGAGTAGTGTAATATAAAGGGTAAAATCACTTAAAATTATACACTAATAGGTCCTTTCATGGGCATACGTACATACTAAATAGCTCACTGTTGGCTATCACCACCAATCACGTCAATCTATCCAATTACAAGCTTGTTCTCTGTCTCTTTAGTTCTTTCATTCTCCATTTACCAATTCTTTGTCACACTCCCTGAATCCATCCCTAGAACCTGGCCTCTCAGAGGAATAGGATAGGCAGGGAAGCCTGAGTTTTCCATCTGTGACTTGTCAAATATTGATGTCTGCTCTGTGCAGTCGATACCTGCTCTACATTCCACTCGTGACACACGTTCTGTATGGTTACTACTCCTGTCATACGTGTCATTTATAGCTTATCTATGGTTATGTAAAATACACAACAATGAAATATTCTCAAGGCCTCATGTCAGTCTGCACACTACTGGGGGAAAATAATCCTACTCATTCCAGCCCTCGACACATGAATTTCCTGGGTCTGGGGAGATGGTCATCCACACATTGCCCATGGCATGCTTCTATCCCTATTAGGACTAGAGTCCCATGTTACATACGGTTGTAACATGTCAAATCAATTTTTTCTTTGGATACCACTGAGTGGTCGTTCTGTTATGGCATCCGCAAGCCATGCAAAGATCAGTGGAGTGTGGAAACCAAAATGATCATCTGTTGGCCTCACTTAAAATCGTCATTAAACTTGACTTCTTGTGCTCACATGCTATGCACAAATCTGTAAGGTGTCCTTCAGCTGCTGTAGAATTTGATTTAGATGTGTGTGTGTTGTGTATATGATTATGTGTGTGGCCCACCACCCCTTACTAATGTCACATTAACATGCAGCAGATATTAGCATTTTTTGATCCTCAGATCTTTGTCAGATGTGCAGGGCGTCTTCTCTCTCTCTCTCTCTGTCACTCTCTGTCTCTCATTCTCTCTCTATCTTTCCTTCTCTCTCTCCCACACAAGCAGATGCACACACAACAACACATGCATGCACTATGTGAGCATGGACACATGGCAGCTTCTTTCACAGGGGCTTTTTTGGAAAATATGGAATTGATTGGTAATGGCACAGCACCACCTTGGGGTAGGCACTGAAGTAATAGCGTATAAACTACACACACACACACACACACACACACACACAAACACACACACACTTTTTCATAATTGAAGAATGTGTGTTGTAATTCCTCATCACCAAGCAAATAATAGAGACAGAGAAATAGGTGGGTGGAAAAAGACATAAAGAATGACTGAAAAGAAAGAGAAGGCAGGAGTGCATTTGAATTACTTTGCATGGGTTATGAAACCTCACACACATGTGTACACAAACTCTGAGACACTATGCGCACAGGCACATGTGCACACATTCACACATTCAGGACTTAAGTCCTTTTTGTTTTCACCTTTCTTCTTCTCAACACATCACAGCCACAAAAAAAAGGCAGGAGAGGAGACACGTTAAATTCTTTTCGAATTAATTTTCAAAACCTGTTACTCCTGTCAGGCTAAAGAAAAGAACAGCAACAGCAACAACAACAAGTGTTATTATGCACAATTTTTCACACGCTGTCTTCTAATGTTGGCTGCATCACAGCATTGCATTGTCCCTCGGCTACAGGCTTCTGTCTTACTTCCTCCCCTGTGTGTTGTCAGAACTCTATACACACTTTTATCTGTCTCTACACGAGGGATATTTGGGTATGTTCTTTCCTTTTATTGCAGAACAGTCGCATTGGAATGGGAGAGATCAACCGGAACACTGTTGCCAATCTCAATCTGACCTTCCGATACCGGATGCCTGCGGAAATACAATTATAATTAAATCTTTATCTTCCCTCCTGACTCTTGCAATGATTAAATTGCAGTTGAGGGCATGTAGTTCTGCGACTGTTTCCGTCTAATGTGATGCAACCTACTTCTACGTTATTTATTTATAAATTCTACCCTAGACAGTCTGAGATATATTCTTTTCCTAGAGTTATTATGCCTCATCTTCCATAAATGAGTTGGAATGGGTATCTAAAGCTAATTGAGGCTACAATAAGGATACTGAATGACTGGCCACTCAGTGCCAACAGTTAATCTTTTTTTCATGATGTAAGAGAAAGGTTTTAGAAGTCAAAACTCAATTCAAATGGTACTCAAATTGATGCTGTGAAAGACATGATTATGTATTGATTTATTTATCCAACTAGTATCTGAGAATGACAAACAGCCCTTCACTTCCTTTCAGTGTAATTAACGACATTGGTGTCTTCTGGCCCTCCTAACACTGTATCCTAATCCCAGATGGTAGTGTGTACCCAGAGTACTGTAGAAATATCTGCCTGAAAGTGTCCAAGGAAGCGACATGACTGCTGCCCCCCAACCTGATTGTTGGACTGTGTCAGGGCAGTCAAACTCAGTTAAGGTGGTCCTGTCCTAATGCCCCAACCATGGAAGGGTGCTAGTGATGGATCACATCTTCATGTGACCCAAATCCATGGCTTTGTGTTATGCTGGTGACACAACAGGGAATGCAGTGCTTCACCCTTTTTAAGCCTATAGCTCTGTCAGAGGGCAAAGTCTGTAGGAAATGGAAGGATGGTTAGAAATTGTAACCTCACTCCTTTGACCTTGTCATCCTGCCTTTCTTGAGTTGATGAAATTTGACCCAGTTCAAAGTTTGGCATTAATGAAATGATTTTCTGTGTCTATAAACAACAACAAAACAATGCACAAATATCTAAGGTCTGCTAATGAATGCAAGCATAATGGTGTTTACATTTGTGCAAAATAGCCAGGCAATAACTGTGCGCTATGGAGGTGTGAGACAATTAAAGTTGGCTGGAAGAGCACCTAATCCACCCATTCAATTTCACCCCGAAGACTGTGAGTAATGCACCCAGGGTTATTGTTCTTATACGCTCCTGATTAAGTAACATGATCTATTAAATAACACGTTCTTTGATTTCACTGCACACATTAGTGTTTGCACAATAGCATTTGTATTTTGCTATTCACTTACAACAAATTTATGATTATTAATCTAGCATCATATAATTTAGAATTATTTAATTATTTAATTTTAACATTTTGGGTTGTTTTTACTAATTTACTTCCTCTTTCCCAATGTGTCACCAACCAATTGTAACAAAACAATTTCCCTGCAAGGCTCAATAAAGTTTTTTTGATCCTTAAGTACATTATGCTCGATGGAGAGCAATTTCAAGGCAATTCACTTGACTCCTTCATACATAATCCTATTGATTGATTTTCAAGAACCCTCGGTGACTATAAGCATGAGAGTATTTAACACACCAGAAGAGACACGTCCCCAACAAACATTCAGGGTGGAGCTATGTGGTAAATGATGGCTGACAATTGAATGTAGGTGATAGAGTGATTTTCTCAGCCTTGACGCTGAATGTGAAATATCTATCAAAGTTAACAAAGGAAGAGTTACCATCTGGGGATATTGTGTGCTGTCAAAGACATACACGCTTCAGCTACGGCACAGGCCCGCACTCGTCCACCCCTCTAAGCCCATGCCTATCTCTATCTTTTCCTCTTTTCTCTCAATCCCTCTGTTTCTCGCTTCAGTCACACACTGTCTCTCTCTCTCTCTCCTTTTCTTTCCCTTTGTTGCTTTCCCTCCTCCTTTCCTTCTGCTGCTGCCAGGCGTTGAAGAGGAATGATTACTAAATGATTGCTGGCTAGATGATTGAATGGCACGGTTGACATTTTCCCATCAGTACTATACAGTGGAGGGGGGAGAAGGTAGGTGGGTGGGTTGGGTTGGGGGTGGTTGGTGGTGCACTGACCTTCCCCTTCAGCATATTTCTGTATTGTGTGCCGCTATTGTAGTTTCTTTTCATCATACTTCTGTGGGACATGGCTGGTGTTATAGGGCCACTGTTGTTGACTTGAGTTCCTGCTGCGTGCGCCTGTCTGCTGGTGTTGTTATGTGTTTGTTACTGTATCTGTCAGTGTGCACTGGCCAATATCTATGTTTTCCTTCCATACACCGTAGTGAGAGTTTTAAAAGTTTGCAGTTTTTGCACTACTTCTCAAAGTATTCTGGCAGAGTTGTTTTGTAACTAACTGTGTGGGCTGGTTGCACAGGACAAACCTCGAAACGAGTAGTTGTTGCGTCCTGAAAAACAAGCCAAGGTAATTCCCTTGGCTAGACAAAATAAGAACACAGATATACAATATGAATAAATATAATGCATGATAAAAACAAAATATATGTGTGCTTTTGAATTACTGTTCCCGTTACATATGATAATCACTTGTTTACTCAAAATATGTGTCTACAACACATCAAAGCCTTTTTTTTCTTAATATTCTGTCATCTTCTGTCAATACTTTCAGTCACACATCCTGTCTACTTATGAAATCCCCACACATTCACCCTCCGTCACCTTGCTCTACCCAACTCCACATATTCATGCATTCTTGGTAATTTTGATCCATAGCATTTCCTCTTAAGCAAATCTGTCAAAGCCTGAGGCAAAATCTGTTTCTCTGTCCTGTCTGTGTAAGGAAATGAAACACCTCTTCCCCTAATTATACTAAACATAAGTTGCTAACTTTCCCTGAGATGTGTTCCATTTTGACACACATTCGAAACTTTTATTATATACCCGAAAAAATAGGGAGGAATTCCCTAGCTGCCAGGATATGGTTTATGATATTGTTATATTGTTTTACTTTTGGCCCTCTCCACTTGTCCCTCTCCACTGCATATGGGAAGCTGTGTGTATTAATTACAGATTGTAAATGAAGCTGTAATCTATCTTTTAAATGAGCAGCTGTCCTAAAGCCTGGTGGGATGCTCCCAGGTGAGTTTTCTTCATGCCCCCCACTTTATCTGGAGATATTTATTCAATTGGAAGACAGCAAAAGATGATACAAAATCATCTATCATTATCAACATTATTTTAAAGCAAAACTGCGGAACTCCAGGTTTGAAGCCCACGTTCTTATAATGAATGCCTTCTACAATATCAGCAATACGGCGGGTGAAGTTTAGGGACAGATCATGGTTCTGGTTAACAAAACAGGAGATTGTTAATGGCAAGTTTGTGATCAGATGGTCACTGTTCTGTCCCATTAAAGTTGGAAACCACCCACCACCCTCTTGTTATTACATGGGCACAACTTGCTGCATTGGCACTAAACTTTGCCATTGGACAAGATGCAAATGTTCTTCAGTTTGTAAAATACACATATTCTCTTTCTGGCTAGGTGAGAGGATCAATACTCATGTTTGTACTGTACAGTAAATATGAAGCTACAGCCAGCTGTGGATTGGCTTAGTACAAAGACTGGAACTAGGAGAAATGGTGAGCTTGGCTCTTCACAAAATTGCTAAGATCTCTGATTAATAGCTTATATCTTGTCTGGTACAAACACCAGTAAAAAAAAAAACAAAAAAAACACCAATCAGCCTTTGAATGTGCATTTATGTGCCAGACTACTTCTTGGCCAGGCATAATAACTTTCCGGCATCTCTGCAAGGGACCCAGAAACTGCTCAGAGCCCCAATAAAGATCCAAGAAAAGGACTGGCACATAACCCTGCATTTAATGGCAAAACTTTTCTAAAATGTTGAGATATTGCTTTAAATTTTGAGGCATGGAAATCATGTTATATGGACATACTTTATAGTAATACTGTGCTGTGCTCGTAGGTTTCTCTTAATAAAGACGTTTACACCTATTTCTGTTTTGCATGCTGTATTTGCTACATATTAAAAAGCATGTGCATGTACATTTGGTAAGTGTTTGTATGTATATTTTCGTCTTTGTCTGGCGTCTGCTTTATATGCTTATCAGTACGCACACATCTGCATGTCTCCTTATGTCATTTAGTATTCTAGCTTGAGTGTGTCTGTGTGGCCCCCTTCCTTCTCCTTCTCCTTCCCTTCCCACCGATTTCCCTTATCTGACGATGTTATCCGATGAACAGCTAAATCTCCAGTAGTGCAAATCTACCCCAAGGGAATCCTGACACCTTGTTATCATTGCACATGCAAAGCAGCCACTATAGCATCCTCTCTACATGACATTCTCTTACCTAGGAGGAGACAGAAGAATAGAGTTCAGAGACAGAGGGTGGGAAGAGAACGAAGGAAGCAGTGTTTAGTGTGTGCAAATGAGAGAGAGAGCGAGAGCTGTTTCACACCTCCATTCATGAGGTACACATTTAGCCTTCACACGGTGGCCTGGAGGGATTTCGAGGCCTGGCTTTCTTCTCCTGTCTCTGTGTTCGCCTATCCGCGTTTGTTCTTCCTCTCTCCAAAACTGTCCTCCTCGTTTCTCATCCTTCTCTACCTCTTCTCTTTTACCCTTGCTCTTGATCTTCTCCTTGATTTCTAGCATCTTTGGGCAACTAACTTGGCAGGGGATCATTTTTTTCTGTCTTAACTCTCTTGTTATTTGTTGTTTTTTTTTGTTTGTTTGTTTTTTTATGTCCCATCTAAATATGGCATACCGTCCCATTCCAAAAACCCACCCACCGGGTTACCATGAAAATCTAAAACCCAATATGTAAATGTAAAGCTAGCGTTCGTAAACACATTTATGTTTTCTTTTTCCAACAGTGTCCCACTCTCTTTCTCTTTCCAGTTCATGTGGTGAATTCTGATCGGTCCAAAATACTAACCATCTGTCATGTTTTTTTTTTTTCTTTTTTTTTGAGGGTTTGGTTTTGCTGATGACTGAATTATACCATATCAGTTTCCAGGTAGTTACAGGCATCGTGTAAAAGCCTTAGTAACCCAGAACGACTCCAGAAAGAGAGCCAGTTCAGCCAATGCTGACTAATATCCTCCATCGCTTCCACCAACATGTCTGTTTATTCAGTGCCATTTCATTTCAGCCCCAATATGACTGCCATCACACATATCTCTTCATCTGCTTCCCTGTATCAATCAGTCTGTTCTTGATTTAAGTTGATTCATCTTCAGCATGTTAAGAGAGTGTCTACCCATTCAGGCCTCAATAAACAATAATGCCTTTTTATTACACAGTGACTCATTCCTCTATTATGTGTGCCCTTTAACAGACAGTCATCATGATGGGTATTTTGCACTGAGCTTACATTTAAACCTCCTCCATTACCCATCAACCAAACACACTACTAGTATTTTCAAGCCAATTAAACACTCTTAATATGAGAGAAAGTGCCTCTGGTGGACCCAACTTTAACAACAAAGCCCTGATTAAAGCTACACAAAAGGGATAGGCCTTCGACAAGTGCAGGGGTGCAAAAAGGGAAAGAGAAATAAGGGTAAAAAGACGAGAGAAAAACAAGAACAAAATGGGAGGATTACCATGGCACCCCCGTCAGCAAAATGTTTGATTTAGTTTGGTTCTGGCCACTTAAGCCCCGTGTTAGGCCTATTGTTTCCCTAAGCCAGTGCTGTAATCCACCCCCGCCCGCTCCCTCCACCACCACCACCAACTCCTGCAGTGGTGAGAGAGGTGGAAAAGGAAAAGAGGTGAATCGGAGAGGAGATACATAAGCGGGAGTTTAGGCACAGTTTAAAAAAAAGAGAGAGAGGAGTAAGAAGGGTAAGATGGGGATGAGGAAGGGCATCCCCAATTAACGAAAAAGCAGAGTGCTACAGATACAGACTGAAGTACTGCCTCCACCCCCAGTCTGTTTTTTTCCCCCTCAAACTCTTTTCACAGTCACTGTCATTCTGTCTTTGTTTCACCCTCCTTTCATGTCTGTTCACTTCATTTCATTTCTGCCAAATGGTAGAAACTAGCCCTTCTTCCTGTCTCACAACTACAAAAGCTGCTAGAAACAATCTTCTCCTTCTTTCTAGACTCTTGTGCCTTCTTTGGTTTTCTTTCTTTCATTTAATGAGGTTAATCAGTAAAACTCAAAGTAATATCCCAGCTAGAAGTAATTAAATTGTCAAAATAGGTTTCTTTAAACTTCTGATGCTGCAACACTCATTCTCTACCTCCTGCTGGTCCATTAGCATAAATATAACCATTAGCATATTTTTTGTTATCCATCATTAACTCAGTGTTGACACATTGTTCACTCCCCATGCATGTTTATGTGTGAATTTATTTATTTATTTGTTTTGTCTGTCCTCATGTCGACCCATCTAGTCTCTGGAACCTAATACATCTGCATTGAAAACAGTGTTACTGACGCAAAGAGATAAGGATGCTCACAGTGCTCGGTGACCAGAGAGAGGCCAAAGATGAGAGAGGAGAGGGAGGCAATGAAGAGACATAGGAAAGAGAAAAGGAGGAGTAGAGCTGGATAGCACAGGAAAATTGAGCTGTATTAAACCATAATCCGGTTAGCGACGGCTGGGTGTAATCTCGCTCATTAATAACATTCTCCCGGTCTAATCTACAAACCATCAAAAGAGAGAAAATTTTCCATGGAGCAGTTCGGTTGCTTTTAGCAAATTTATGAGGGTTCTTGATGCCTCATTTTCTCAGATGTCAAACGTGAGATGGGTTGACAGTTTGGCAGGCGGGTAAGGAAAATAAATAAATAAATAACACACATTGGAATTACAAATACCCCTGAATCCTGATTCCCAGTAATTAAGGGGGATAAACAAACTGTAGCAAGATAAATACCAACAAATAAACCACTGAAAAGTGAAGGGTTATCCTTGTGAAGGACTCAGAGGAAACATAAACACTATGCCTAATTTATTTTTTATTATATATATATATATATATATATACCCACATATAAATGAGTATATAAGTGCAGAAAATATGTAAACAATTTCACTTTAACTTTCTCAACTAATTACTACAGGTACAATACGATCACAGATTGTAGTGCAATTTTGTATTATTTTAAAAGAGTTTAATATTAAAACAATTATTATGTTTATTTAGGACATGTATTTGTGTATAATAATATAATAATAGGGTAAGTCATTAAAGGAAAATGGTTATATATATTAGTGGTATATAAGTGGTTTATTAGGCCAGGAACACAGTGGTTGCTCACCTAATTTTCAAGCTTTTCACATTGTTTTTGCTGGCATTAGCGGTTAGCATGAGCGCTTCTGAAAAGTTTCTTGTCCTATTCATTCTAGCATTAGGGCTCAGTTCAAAGCTGAACCGTTGCCCTTTGCTGCATGTCCTGTCTGTCTCACTAACAAAAAAAAACAAAACAAACAAAAACAACAGAAAATAATAATAAAAAAAAACAAACAACACATACAGCTGTAATTTACCACAAATAAAATGTATTTTTCTTTTACACTGACTCGTCTGTTTTTATTCCTAAATGTGCATTTAAACTGAAAATCTTATTTGTTCGTGCTATTTTCCACACATTCTCTTAAGCATTTGTTAATGAATAGTTTTCTTTGTACTTTTATAAAGATTATTTCACCTGGGTTTAATTTGCCTCTCTGAATTTCACTCACACATTTATACATATGCACTTTTGCCTCACTTCTCTCTCACCCTCTCTGTGACTCTCCAACCTATATGCAGTAATCCCATATATAACACAAGAACTCCCCATGTTTATGCGTAGTCTCCGAAGGTGATTTCAATTTCATTCCTCTGACACAAATTGAACTTGTCCTCATAATACAACTGCAAGGACTCACTCTGGCACGGACACACAAAAAAACAGTTGCCCGCCGTGTCTCTCTTGCATGGGCAGGTGCACGGACACACGCAAACACAAATTGGGCTTGTCTGTAACAAAAGCAGTCCAGATGCGAGCAGCACAAGCCACTTGGTTGGCTGTAGGCATTAGGAAATCCAATATGGATGCGTTAAATGAACGCTAGCAGAGGCGAGGAGAGCGGAGGTGTGGAGGGGAGGGGGCAAGCGAGGGACACAGACAGGAAGGCAGGCAGCTTGTTGATTACTCTGGTGTTTAACATTAGAAAATGCCAGAATGGAAATGGTGCTCATATCACCCTGTCAATTGCCTTGTTAGCTACAGCCAGAGAGAGTGAGAACAGGCGACTGGGTGGAAAAATCAGCTTTCTGAAGTGGTTGGTTTAAATTTCCATTTGTCTCAGCAGGGCTTGGGAGGTAGGGGGTTGGAAAGTGGTTATAATATGAAAAACCTCTAGCACAGCCCTCAGTGCACATGCTCGCACACATGTATCCGCATTCCACATAGAAATATGTACACAGATGCACACGCACAGATCCCCACAAACAGCTCACAGCACATGCCCCCAACTGGGTACACTTGCACACAATCTACCCCTCGCACGCCCGCGCTCCCTCCTCCGCTGTCTTGCCAATCTCTGGACTCAATTCCCTGCAGTTCATTCCGCTGTGACACCTGTTGGTGAGGAGAGGTGAATTGAGCATCGGAACATTCCACAATGAGAAGAGAGAAAAGAGATAACCGCCGATTGCGAGCAGAGAGGGGAAACGTCTGAGCGTCTGCGGTCATGATGAGGTCACTGAATACCTGCCAAAGCAAATCTGCCAGACTCAATGTAGCGGTGGGAGAAGGGCACTCAAGGTTTAATGGATGTGCAAAAATGGATTCAAGCTAAATCTTTGGTAACTCACAATGGCAAATGTGTCGTGAATGAAAGCGCTTGTGACGTGAGTTGGGGATGTCTGTGATGAAATAAAATCTTACGATACAATTTTGCATGTGGCTGTGGACACACCAATAGGACCACATGTTTGGGGGCGATACTTGGTCAGTTCATTAGGTACACCGACAATTGCTAATGTACCCTATAATGCAACAGTTACCTGCAATTAATCTGCATTTCACGATTTTTAAAATGCTTTTTGTTCTTTTTATAGGTGTTGAATATGATTTTTTATAATGAATTGCATTATATACGCAGATGTTTCTCGTATTTTGCCCACCACATCTATATCAGTGAGAACAGAAATACCCTCTACATAAAAATATTGTTGAACAGCTCCACAAAGTATGTCCTCCTAAAAGATCATAAAGTTAAAGTCAGCACCTTTCAAAAGCAGTTTCAACACAAACTGACCATTACACTCATCACGATGGATGAAGTGTTGTATTAGACCACACTGGTGTACCTATTAAACCGGCAGCCAAGTGTAATTGTTAATAACATAAAAAAAAATAATAAGAAGAAAAAATGTGTATATTCAGAAATAATGAATGAAACTCATGAATAAATGGCACACTTGCCCACACCCGCTGCACTTTCACCCAAAAGGTCACCTGTAACTGCTCTGGGTGCTGCAGAGTAGGAGAGTTACATATAATGAGCTTCTGTCCAACTTCAAAAGTGTGAAGATAACTTTTCACATATAAGTGAAAAGAGGTAAAGTAAAAAGATGGACAAAGAGCAATATCCCTGTGATGATGCCGTGTTTTACATAACTGTGACAACTCTCTAGGAATAACTGATTTTTGTTAAATTGCTGCATTATGACCTTTGTCTGTGTCAACTACCCCATCTAAGGCCTCTGGGGACAGATGTTCATAAACATCACAAGGACAACGGTCTAAAATAATGATAACATGATGGAGCACAATCTGCCCTGTGGGCTATCCTCTTATGACAAACCTTAGTTCCTAATTACCCTCAGGAGGTAAAGTCAGGGTCTGGAGCAGCGCTAATAAATGTCCCTGGCATTAGTAGCTATGACTGGGAGGGGACACTAATAGCCCCTTAAGCAGTAATCCTGCCATCAGGATAGGACCTCCAAACCTCAAGGGGGCAGTAATCATGTTGACTCCAGGGTAATTATGATATTCCCATTACTTTTCTCTTCCAGCTACAAGTGTCCTTATCATCAAGGCAAATGTTTTTTTTTTCTGTTTCTGCTTTTCTTCTTCTCAAGTTTCTCATCATTCCTCTCTCATTTTTGCTGTCTTTCTGCTCACTGTTTCCTTCAACATACATAGACTGATGCACACTCACAGACACATGCGCACACACAAACAAACAAAACAACAACAACAAAAAAACAAAACAATGAAACGAACTGCCAATGAGATAAACACAGAGTGATAATTATGGATGTGGTTTGCTGTGGATGTGACACCTGTGTCCCGCCTCCTGTGTCTCTTTGGATTGGACAGCTGTGCTAACACTGACTACTGTGCCAAAGTGCACACACGCACACACACACACACACACACACACAAAATAAACACATACAGGGTGGCACGGTCTAGAAAAAGCATGTACAGAACACAGTAAACATATCGAGAAACAATAGGAACAACGGGAACTGTCTTTCCTGTAAAATATGCAGTGAAAGCTGCACACGACATGAATCGACAGAGGAACCATTCCTATTCAAAGTGATTACAGCAACCACACGGGTCTGTAAGTTCATCACAGACCATTTGAATTTTTTGTATTCACTTCCTTTCAGAGGTCTATACATATATTATCACTGCACTTATGTTTAAACATTAGTTTGGTTTTGGGCCATTAGTGTGTTCACATGCATTAAATAGCTATATATAAGCTATTGGTTTAGATCATTCTTTTGTATGACTTTCCAAACCTTGATATTGAAGTCCTTGTTAAATCTGCAGCTGCATCACTGAACTTGGAACAGATTGTTCTCACGAGCTTGATTATACTTGTGCAGCTTATCCGTCCACTGAGTGTTACATTTTATTCAGTATTGCTACACCTCTATATTTTGTTATTCATTTACCTCTACAGAACATGACAGATGTGAAAATAAAATGACAACTAAAATGTAGCATACAGTATATTGTCCCCTAAAATTGAAGCGCTTGACATATGGTTTCCCATTGCTGGATCCATGCACGCACAAGCCTATTTAGACAAGAAAAGAATTGGTTTTTGAATTGAATTTGTAAGTGTATTTCACACGCCCAGTTAGGCTATAATTTATTACACCAGATGCCAGCCATTCAACAATGCAGTGCTCCCAAAGCCTTGGCACATTGGATCACATTAAAAATGTCACGTTTTCATGAGAAGGCCTGGGTGGAATTTTCAAATAGTAGCTTCAAATAATTCAACCACATGGTTTGAACTATATTTAGCATAATTAGTTTTAAAAAACAGAACACTGAGGGGAAAACTAGATTTATTAACAATTACTTAACTGACTGTTGATATTTCTGACTTTCTGAGACCTTTCTATGTGGCACGGGGTAGATGACACAAGATTAATTTCCAATATCAAGCGTACCTGCTCAGCACTTGTTCTCATGTGTAGCCTCATCATCCATGAACCCACCACCCGGTACAACATTCATGGATTAAATAAATCAATTCCAGGAAGCTTATGCTGAACCTATATGCCTAGTAAAGTCTTAGCTAATCACCCTTGTTCATGTGTTCTCACACACATACTGTTGCAATGGGCAGCTAGAACACTCTGAGAATATTAATGATATTATAATATAATGACTTCTTAAATTAAATGAGTGAAACTTAAGATGACCATCAGATGACATGTGAAATGCATGTTCATGGTTAACTCCCACTGGATTTTCCTTGTACCTATACGTGCTAATTTCATGTTGACCTTGATGCACTGTGCAGCACTACTATTTCTGACATATACTTTAACCAATGTATAAACATCTAGAAGATGAAGCGCAGGGCTACCAAGGGCTGAGCATGAGATTCACTCAGTGGATATAATGTCACGCCACACATACCTTTTCTCACAGCAACCTTTTCTAATGCCTTCCTCTGATGACAGCCATCACACCACTGAACTCAGAGAGGTCCGGCCCTCAAAATAACTAATGTGATGCTGCAACACTATTAGTCACTATTACTTAACACCACGATTCTTTGATTACGTCAACAAGCAGCTAAATCCGTCATAGTGTAACATAATGCCAGTACTTTAATTCCCAGACATCATGTCGTGATACATGCTGTGCAGTTGTACAATGTTAAACAGTGGGTGTCCATCATGATGAGGGCTAGTTTCACTTGAGTGAATTTTTATTAACTAACCAGCTAGTTAACATGACATTTATTCGATCCATCCTATGACAGACTCATAAACATTCAAGAAAAATGAAATGCTTTTCTTTCAATACAATTTTTGTGAAAGGTTGAAATGAATGCTGAAATTGAGATCCGTGTATATTTTTATTTTCATTGCAAAATTATCCCAGTGAGGCCGGTAACATTTGCATATAAATATAATTTGACCCTGTGCATTTTTTTACTGACACGGACAAAACTGAAAAGACTGCATCAATCAAAGCCCAGGAGCAGACTGAAAGAAAAAGAAGAGTGTTTTGGAGATGAGAGGAAGAACAGGTACTGCCCACTGTGACCAGGATAAGATTAGCACTGTGTCCCTGAGCTGCTCCACAAAACCAAAACTGATCACATTCAAACAATGTAAGTCTAATTGCTACAGAGATACCACACACACAAAACTGACCCATTGTTCCCATGTTTGGTTGTGATTAGATGGTGTCAGTGGTGTGAATTAACTTGAAAAATGTAATCAAATATTGTCAACATTCATTTTCAAATGTTTCGAGATCATTTTAATGTCTTCTGTTTTCCCAGATTGTAGCGTGAATTGTTCATCGTAACATTTGACCTTATTTGTACATTATTGCTTGACAATTTATTCTACTTCACAATGACAGTGTTTTAATGTTGTTGTCACGATTTAAGCATCATCATTGTGACAACAATGATGATGCTTAAAAGCTGATGTAATGTTGAGTTAAGAATGTTTAGCATGTTGACATGCTAACATTTACTAATAAGCCCTAAAGGTAAAGTACAAGTAGGACTGCTGGGAATTTCATTCGCAGTAGGCTAGTTTTAATCATTTAAATAGAATAACCAGATGTCCCCCTTTTCACCACCAAAAACGAGGGCTATCCTGCAAAAATGAGGACTGTGTGCAATAAAAACAGACTGGAGAATAAGATAGACAGCAGATCAGACAGGCAGGCTAGTGTTATGTTTGTTATGCTTTGGCCACTGCTTTGGCTACTAGCAATAGCATTTTCAGAAATTAGATAACCCATCAAAATAGAGTTATCCAATCTTTTTACAGCACAATTACCAAAATATGATCAAAATACAAAATGGTCAAAAAGTATGAAATCGGGACTTTTTTCATAGATAAAAACATAGGGTATTTTAATGATACATTGACTGCCAAAGCAGAAATGTCTGAAATCTGTTCTCCATACATTTAAACAACAACAAAAAGAAAGGATATGCCAGTTTATCACAGCATTTAACAGCTGAAGGTTATATCTCAACAAATTAAAAAAAAAAAAAAAACTTTGTAAAACAACTACTTACTTGAACCCATCTATAGCTCCCAGAGAGCATATCATATCCTCTTTATAGTGCCTGCAATGAGACCTTGCCAAAGTCAATCTTCAGAGTAAAAGAAAGTGAAGGAAATGAAAGATGACCTGACTCAATACCACAGAAAAGACTGAGAAAAAAATTAAAGGCGGAAGTGCAATGCTTTATCAGAGAACTGTGCTTTTGATAACAAGAACTTAATTCACTATTTTGCGTGAATTCTCCTTCAAAGTAAGGTCAAAGTGGATTTGAAGACTACTGTGGAAATCTAAACCTAAAGAAGTCTCTCTTTGAAAAAGAAACCTGAAAAAGGCAAGGAAAAAAGAGAAGCAGACCCAATAAAAAATAGTACAGGCTAGTAGCAGTCATGGTAGTCTAGTTATTTGTGATGAAAAGCATTAGATTTTTGAGACGGCCTGAAGAAAAATAGGAATCTTTGTACATAATTGGAAGTAAGTTGCATAAGTTGCATCAGAGAGAAGTTTGAAAGTTGCCCTTTTTGGGAATGCAGACAGACAGACAGACACAAATTCTCCCTTCAGATGATTTGACAACATAAATTGTCTGGTAGGAACTGCCCCTGTGTGTGTCCTCACGCTCACACGAATACATTTAATCATAAATCCTTACCAAAAGTCAGGTAGCTATCCCCAAAGTTTTAAAGCAGCTTCCACAATGAATGATTTAGGATACAAAACTTCTCTTTTAGGACTACAATAAAACCCAAGTGTCATTTCCATCAAGCAGCCTGGCTGGAGCCTGACAATCTCCCTACTACATTTAGCATCATAAAGTACATCACTTTAATGCAGAATTTTCCTGACACAATCCTTCAGTCTATATCTTTATCTTTGTCTCCTCCTTGGGCCTCCCACAGCCTTTCTGTCTGCTTCAGTCTCTGCACGTCAGTCATTTGAAAGGTTTGATCCGTCCCACTGTTTCCTGATGCAGCTATGCAGATAGCTAACTCCACTGGTGACACGAGATCTTATTGATACCATTATTGATTCTGCTTATCGGTCCAATTCGTCATCATTCCTGTAATTTTATGTGTGGCAAAAAAAAAAGTAGGCTTCAACAGGTTTTTGCCACACAGCTACACCACACAACCCCAGTGCTCCCACTTGGTTTGTTTAAGAATATATAGACATATACAGAAAAGAATGAGGGAGTAAGAATGGCATAATGATGGACCAGAGCAGACTGACTTGATGTTGAGGTTGTCGTCTTAACTGAACTTTACTCTGCATGACAGTCAACAGAAAACTAAACTAACATCACTGATGAATAGAAATATCCACATAATTAAAAAAATCTATTAAATGAAACATTCAGTTAAATCACGGACTCATATTAACAAATTCCATTTGGCGGAAATGAATAGGCCAAGTATGCAAGAGCTATCTTATCAGCGAATATGCTGTGCTAGCAGGCAAATGCACTATTAGCACTGTTATGCTAAAATCAAATTAAGAGATTTTAGCATTTTATGCAGTAAAAAACAAAAAGCAAAGGTGTAATCAGCCCTGCAGTCACTTTCGCTCTTCCCACCTTCACCTCATTGACTAACCAACTTGGGACTACTTTATGTACAACAACTTTCTCCCTGTGTTCCCTGTTGGATCATCTGCTCTTGTTCCTGTCGCATTACCCTATGAAGACTACCTGTTTTTGTACCAGTTGCCTGTCCCTGTGTTCCTGGCTGTTAATGTGTCTTACCCCATCTGTCAGTTAAGCCTGCTTTTTGTTCGTAAAGTGTCTTCACTGCCTGCTGATGCTTCTGCATTTGGGCCCTTTTCCTGTGTTCCTGGCTTTGGCTGGGACAGTGGCTGGTTTCCAGATTCCTTTCCTGACAGTGAAAGCAGGGACAAGGAGAGTATGTGGCTTTGTCTCACATTGGGCCAAACTCCAAAGACAGAGAGCTATTAATTAAAGTGGATCACTCTCCTGGTCTGCCTGGCTTTTATGCATGTGTGTTTAAATCAGCAGATGCGCAATTTACAGTCATTAGCAAACCGAACAAGTTATTAAGCACATTTTACACAGACAATTTTTTCTACTTTGTTCTGGCAACCAAAAGTGCCCTAAAGATTATTGCTTTAAAAAAAATTATTGCAGGTAAATCTGGCTGCCAGGATTGGTTCAGTTTTTGATATGAGAATCTTAATTGTTACATCAACAGAATCAATCAATTGATTAAAAGTGGGGGAAGAGTGACAGCAGAAAGGGAAATGAAAAGATGGCAATGACAAAGAAGGGGAAAGGCAGGGTATGAAGAAGTGAGTAGGAAAGTTTCAAGGTGGGATAAATCAGAGGATGAAATTCTCTATTCAGTCTTGGTCTCAGTTTTTGTAATTGAGCAGTGTCTCTAAGATGTTTGTTGAGGGCAGAATTTGTTGACTTATCATACACAAAGAACTGATCTGTGATGCTTTAGTATTTCAGTGATATAGTGTCAAAGATAAAATAAATTAAAAACAATTAAAATATGGAGTTGAACTTTCATGCATGTCTGTATTCTGTATCTCAGTATATTTCACCTTCATTGCCATTTTATTTCCCATCGCACCCCCTTTTTGACTGAAGTGGATATGACTGTAGATATAATCAATAAATCTGAGGACACAGTTGAGGATTATGTGGCCAATTTACACCAGATTTACTCATCCTCACAGCTGGAGGGAAAAATCTTGATCAGAGCCTTGTTCGGAAACTGATTGTCAACACAGATTATCTGGTAATGTGAGAATTTTATAGATTCAATCCCAACTGCCCTAATTGATTTGCAGGCTGATATGAGCCATCTTGATAACATCACATATGTTTGATACTTACAGACTGACTTTTACACAGCTTCTGTACTATGTGACCATTTCTACCAAGAGCAAATCAGCCAAACGTTAACATGAAATTTGTATAGAGCAGAGGAGGAGAAACGCTGCTCATCATCAGTTGTTGATTCACCATGATGCATCAGTTTCTTTGAGATTGATGCCTATCTTCATTAGTGTCACAGAGGTTAAACCACAGTAGCACTGCCTTGCCTAAAGTCTGTTGATTTGATTGACATTTCTGTGACATTGTTTGTCAAGATCAGTTGCAAATTTAAATCTTCTCATTTGTCTCCAACATTACACCTGTGTTTACTTGGTCTGTCTGAGAAGGGAAAGAGAAAGGGATCATGTGGTGTAAACATTTGCTCCCACCACATCTATTTCTCCCGGCTTAACAAAGACTGCAAATGTAAACTGTTTGGCAGATGGTTACATCAAAATTCAGAGCAAAGGTGTTCCAGTTTTCTCAATAAAATTTCACTGTAATCAACCTGATGTATCAATGTAAACTGCCAAGAATTTTTATGCTAAATTTTAATGCAAAATGGGTCTAATGTGAATTGATTTGCTAATTGTTTGTAATGCATTGTGAGCATGGTTAAATAAAACTCTTTATCTTGCTTTTGAATTGCACTGTAGTTGGCAAAGTTTCCGTACATACACAAGGGATATGATAAAAGGAGAAACAGCCATTCCTCAGACTTGGAAGAGCTAGATATTTTTGATGCATGTCTTTGTTTGCAAACCAATTTCCCCAAAGCCAATGTGCTACCAGAGAAAACAGAAACCATTTCCTTCCAAGTGGTGTTCCATGGATTTACGAGAGGCACGGAGCAATTTATAGCTCGGCATGACAAAAGGAGAGACAGGTCTGTATAAGCACACAGCTTTACACATTTGATGGATTTGAGAATGTTTAGAGGTTGGATTGTGAATATTCATTCTAGGGACACACAGAGAGCAATGTGTTTGTGTGTCAGACAGACCACTGGGTGGATATCAACTCCCCTTGTTTTATCATCTGTGGTGCATCTTGTCTTGAGGCGGTCCCTCTCCCCCTTCTCCCTCGCCCTTTAAGGTTTTGTTGTCGTTCCGAGCCAGAATTGTCTGTGGCGGATTGGAAGTGCCTCTATCTGACCCAGATCATCGGAATGAGTTTTCTCACTGCAAGCATTCAGGAGACAATTCCCTGGCCGAGGAATGGAAATAAACCATTGGCTGTAATATCAGATAAGGGAAGAACAATCAGTCATTGAATGTGTGTAAACATGCATTTGTGTAAGCTTGTGTGTGCGCGCGCATTCGTTTGAGTGTGTTTGCTCATGCAGGCCTACATGCAAGTTCCAATGAGTGTGCATTTGTCGGTGTGTGATGGAGTACCACAGATCCTATCAGGTTAATACCTCTGTTGGGCCTTTGGCTAGGCTGAGTGCATCTCCATGGTAATTCTGCCCTCAGTATGTTTGTCCTACCAACAACTGAGGGACAGAAAAAATAGCAGGAAGGGAAAAGAGGATAAGAGAAAGGCTGACACACACGCACTTGGGGGGGAAATGAATACTGAGTGCATGTTAATGTTATCGGATGTTGTGGAGTGCAGGTGATCAAGCCCAGAGGAGTCAGTGGGAGTCCAAGTGGATTGTGGTGTGTTTATACGCATGTGTATGTGTGTGTGTGTGTGTGTCCTGGCAAGTGTGTGGATTACACGATCATTATGCTCAACTTCCACTTCTGAACACATGCTGAGAGGAAAACTATTTCCGACTAGGCATGGCAGAACACAAACACACACACAAAGTGAAGGAATTTACACATGGTAAATGACTCTTAAGATGTTAAATATAGGAGAGCTTTAGCTCCATGAGTAGCAGATTATGAATGTCACATACACATGATTTCTGGATAAAAACTTTTTTCATACTTTCAAAGTGTTTCTCTTGCTGCCTCTTGGCAAGATAAGTGAAGTACAAACTTCAGGTGAAGTTTACAAAGGCAGCTTTAAAGTTTATCTCTGTGTCCATGACTTAACGTAACATTCTAACTATAAAATGGTACGATGTCTCCTTAAAGGGCCAGGCAATCAAAATCACAAATACATATCGATTTCCCTGCTTGATCCTTGTGGTACCGACTGTACGTAGCTAGACAGACAGTTTTGAGGTATCTGCCTCTGAAACACATCCAGTCTTTCCACAAACAATGTCCTCTGTACCCTAATAGTTGACAGAAAGGAGAGGTATATTTCAAAATATTGGCGCAAAAACATTTTTTTTCCTTTTGATTATATGATTCATGTGAAGCGACCTTTTAATACTGTGAGTAACAATCAGTTCAAATTGTAAAATGTCAGTACTATGTAAAATGTGCATCACTGAGGCACCCACTCCAGCCCTCGACATAGTTGTGCCCTTCTCAAAGCTAATGTGGTGGGTGTCCGTGTTGGCGAGAAACAAGTAACTGCAACATCCTCTGTTTGATTCCAGCTGGAGGCGTTTATTGCATATCATCGCCTTCTGTTTCCATTCACCCTTTTACTGGTCCATCCAGCCTCTTTGCTGCTTATCCTGTTCAGGGTTATTTTTGCTAATGTACCTGAATTTTTGTATCGACGGAATTACTACAAGAGGCTTTTGGATGTGCTGCCTCCTTTCCCATCCAGATCATTCTGAGCTGAATGGATTATGTATGAATGACATTACAAATTACGCATTTTGAATTGAAACAGTCATTGGAGCAAAGCCCTTATCATGCAGACACAAGAGCAGAGCTACTCCTGAAAAGAGACTCTCACACACAAGAGCTCTAAATCTACCCAAAAGCACATGCAGATATAATGTAGGTGCAATTTAGACAAGCATATCATTGATGTCATTTACAAATCTTGTATCTCCCATTTACCCATTTTATAAGTGACAGGAGATTATGCCCACACATGACATGGTACTTGGTGCTTCATTTCAGGTGAAAATGTTGACTTCTGAACAACTATTTTGAATTTTAGACTGTATGGCAGGAGGTTTTAGGATGTGTAATTTGTGGGTATCTCTACTCCATGTAACAAAATGTAATTATTTCATTGTTTTGTCTTTTGTACACGACTAACAAGCTCTGAGTCTGCAGTCTTTTTAGACACAGCTCAATGCAATCACCAGCACGTTAACATGCCCAGAGTGGCATACTAATATGATAAAGATAAGCAGGTGTAATGTTAACAAGGTGATTAAATATCTGTAACAATACTTGTCGAGATATTTCAGTCTGGACCAAAGCTGTGGACAAACCAACCAACTGATCAACATTGCCATCTGAAGAGCCATGTGACTTTTTTTACCTCTTATTTTATGAAGAAAAACACTCCACGTTCCAAGTTAGCTGTGTCAGTTTTACAAACCTTATGCCTTCCCAGGCAGTCAACTGTGCCTACATGTACAGATGTTAATATTAACAGTGGGTTGACTAGTGCAGATGTGTGTGCACTGTAATTCAGACATCAAACTGACAGCTTGGCAGCTCTAGGTGCTCAACCAACTGTGCTGCTGTCACAGGTTCAGGCCTGGCTGCCTTGATGCAGCATACACAAGCGACGTTAAGAAAATAAGAAAGAAAAAAAAAAACAACAACACATACACACAGAGCTACTGTAATTGAACAGATCTGATCTGTCTCCAGATATGTCTCCAAAAACTGCAGGTTCAATCATTGGAATGTAAGCATGTGTGAAAGACACCTCAAGATGTGCCATGTCAAGGATTTAATTGCTTATATGTTACACCCACTGAGCTGTGTGTATGCGTATGCTTGTAAATGCTACAAGGTGAGGACCAAAAGTATTTTCCATACAAAGTGAGGACATTTTGTGAAAGTGGGGACATATTGACTGGACCTCATGTTCAAACCTTCAAAGGGCTTTGCTAGGGTTATGACATGGTTTTAGGGTTATTGTTAGACTTAAGTTTAGGTCTAGCATTTAGTTATGATGGTAAAGGTTAACGCAAGGGGCTCGGAAATGCATAGTGTCAAAGAGTGTCCTCACAAAGACAGAAGTAAGTGTGTCTGTGTGTGTGTATCAACTGTTGCTGTTGTACATTCACCACCATGACAGTTAAATATTCAAAAGACGTGTCAGGATTTAATTGTTCACACTGTGACGCTCTCATCTTCAAGCTGATTTGATTCCTCTTGAGCAGTGAAAAGTTCTGCAGTGTGAATTTTACAGTATGCGACAGCCTCATCTGTTTGTTATAACGATCAAGCCAGAACCTGTCATTTAATTGCAACATTTTCTTTTTTCAGCTGTTTAAGAATCTAATTGCTCAACTAATAAATTCACAAAATGTTTTTTTGAGAGTAAGGATTGATTATTTGCAGGCAGTATATCAAATTGCATTCATCCAAACATCCCTGTAAGAGGTGGACAGACATGCAACAACAAAGACTATACTGCATCTGTAGGTTGTTCAACAGCATGTTCCATATGGCTTAGTGGATCATACTGTCATTTGTTGTATGTCCTTGAATTCCCAGAAGAGGCAAATTGCCTCAGATGGATGGCCTTTTGGCAGCCATCCTGTCAAGCAACACAAAGGTTATTTTCCACATGACGATGAGTCTAAAATGACACAAACTGACAGGTTTACATAACAGCCACATTCATGTTTTTTTTTGAATGATTACCCTCTCCGAGCTTCAGCATAAAAGCACAGATACAACAATGTTAATATGAGGCGGCACAGGGGATCTAGGGATCACTATGACCTTAAAGATAACCTACATGATGACAATCTCTGTTAGGAAGGTATTATACTGTATATAGAGGCACTAATGGGCAGAGAAGGAATAATATAATTTTACATTTTGTGTTAGACTTAAGATTTTAAGAGTCATAAATTAAGTGTCATAAATTCAACACACAGGCTATATGCCATGCCATTATTGACATACTCTGGCTTCTTTGCCCTTTTTTTTTGGCTTTTATATGTAGTAAATCCATCACTGACAAAAGGCCTCAAACTATACATAAAGATTTATTGCATTAAAAGATTGATAATTGGGGTCAAAGTAGCAGTTCTTCACACCAAGCCTCTAGGTCAAATAATATTGCAAATAAATGTTAGGTTTTACCTCAGAGAAATAAATGGATTTTTACATCATTTGGAAATTCCACGTCCACAAGGTCTACATGTAAAGTTTCTCTCAGTGTCTCTCTCTGTCTCTTGCCCACGCACATAATTCTACTCATCTCTCTGGGTCTTTCGCCCTTTCTCCAGCCCACACACATACACACAAACACACACACACATACACGGACATGCACACAACCCTACCTTGAGGGTGTGTGATACATGCAGTCAGGCCTGATAAATGGAAGTGTCTAGGAAGAGGAATGAGTTGGTGCCTTGACCTCCCTCCTGGCATGGGCATCCTTCTCCAGACTGCCTTATCACCAGACAAATGGTCACAATGGTACACACATCAATCCCTAAAAAATGTGTACTTCTAAAGTAGCCCACCAAATATTCAAGCCACCAACCTAAAAAGTATATCCAAGATCATATGCAAAGGACACACTCTTTCCACTCCTTAAATTTCTCTGGAATTTAAATAAAAACAACTTGAAATAAGTGGTCCAAGAATGGCCAGACTGTTTGGAGCTGACAGAGAAGCTACAATAACTCAGATAACCACTCATCATGACTTGGATGAGCAGAAAAGCATCACAGAATCTTTGCCTGATGAATCTGGATTTTTTCTGAGGCACCAGGTGCATTCAGCTGCATGAATCCATGGACTCAATCTGCCTTGTGTCAACAGTCCAGGCTGGTTTGGGGAATGTTTTATGAACACGACAATGAGTTCAGTGTACCTCGATGGCCTCCCCAGTCACTATGTCTGAATACAAGAGAGCATATTTGGGATGTGGTGGAACAAGCGCGTGGCTGACAAAGAGCTGACAAATCTGCACAAATGTTGTGATGCAGTCAACATTCAACATGGATCAGAATCGCAAGTGAATGTTTCCAACATTTCCAACATCTAGTGAAATCAATACCACCAACAGAGCAAAGTGAGGCCCTACCCGTTATAGTAGTAGCAGTATAGTTAAAAGTTTTACAGTACAAGAAACATTTTTTAAATGACTGGATTCTAGTAGTCCAGTATAACAAACTAACTGTTAAATAGTGCAATTCATGTACAAATCAGTAACTACAGCAAATCACCATTGCTATTGACATTTTTCTTATAAAATTTCTCTGAAAACAAACACAGCTTTTTGCATATTTCAAACATGGGACGAATTTCAGTTTAACTCAAGATATGTAGAACATATGAATGTGCTTGTTTTGTCTTGTCATTGCCCAGAGTTACCCACTAAGATCATATCCAACCCCTAAAAAATAATAATAACAAAATAGTTTAGACCACATTAATCACTGCTGAAATATACCATAAATATACTTTTAATTGGATGACCAAAAGGCTGGTGTTGAGCATCTGTACCTTTACAATTCTCAAGCACTTTCTCATAACTTCACCACATTAAATTGTCCAAGGTAACAACTGTCATAGCTTTTAAAAAGATCAAGGAAATTGAATGTGGAAAAAAAAAGAAGAAAGTATTTTATCCTCAAGCATCCTTTATGTGTGATGGAGGGATGGTGTTCAGTGTATGAGTCTAAGTAAATGAGTGACAGACGCATTGTATGTGTGTGTACGTGTGTGTGTGTCTGAGAGAGGACAGTGATGATGTAGCTGGCAGATGGTTCATTTTAGATTTAATAATTCATTCTCTCAAATGGATCAATAAAAGGTGAGTTCTGAAACTATTCAGAATAGAATGCGTCTGCATGTGGATGTGCATTTTTAATATGTGTGTGTACCACAGGTTGTTTGGATTGTATATATATATATATATATATATATATATATAAGTAAAAACATTGTGATGTGCATAAGCTGTGACCCCATATTTGAGGATTCCTCCTTCTCTGTCAGAATTGTGTGTCACATAAACCCACCCCACCCCACCCTCCCTGGGCAAAACTTCAAATTTGGGAAGGTTGCTTTTCCCTGACCTCATTCGTAAATTGAAAGAGTTCATATAAGGCATACAAGCATTTGTGTGTATGTGTATCTATCTATCTATCTATCTATCTATCTATCTATCTATCTATCTATCTATCTATCTATCTATCTATCTATCTATCTATCTATCTATCTTGCAAGAACAGATAAAATGACAAATTTTAGGAATCTCATTAAATGTCACGCAACACCAAAGAAAGGCTTTCTAATGAATGATCTGTTGTTATTTCGTGTCTCTGAGTGTTTCTTAGAAAATGTGTCTCTTCAGGTGAGTCATTTGTTTTGACTGAGCTTTGCATGAGAGAGCCACAGAGAGAGAGAGAGAGGGAGAGAGAGCGAGAGAGAGAGAAGGAGCAGAGAGCAAAGGACAGCAATGGGCCAGTTCATTGCAACTGCAGAGAGTGACAATCATGTACATATGTCAATTAAAAATATATTTCTTTTTTTTATCTATAGTGTCATCCAACATGACAAAAGGTGAAAAGGACAAAGAAAATATTAATATGAATCTGTTGTTTCTTCTTTTTTATTTCTACTTTATGAGATACACTGGCAGGGCTGAAACAATGTTATGGGTGCATTGGTATGTGCTGTCTTTGTCTAGCATCATGTCATGTTTTCTAATTAATTAGTATCTATAAATCCAAAACTTCATTAAATGTTGGGGACAGTTTAAAACAGGTGATGCATGAAAACACATTTGCACAAACCACTCCTTACACACACACACACACACACACACACACACACACACACGCACACACACACACACAGAGCAGTCATTCAGCGAAGCAGCAGAGAATGAGTGAAGCAGTCCCAAGCTTTACTGTTCATAGTATAATATGCTCTATAAAATTCTGTTGTTACTCATATCCCTATAAAGGTTGTTTTTTCTTCTGATACACAAATACAGCATGATTACTGTTAGACGTGCTCACATAGTCGCACTAATCAATTTACTGTTACTGTCACTATGTTGGCTATGTGGGTCTTTCTTTTTGTGTGGTCATATACACATCCTTGTAAACAGTAAATTTCTGTCAGAAGAATACACACACACACAAACACATACTAGAGTTCAGGTCACTGTGTGAACAGACAGTTCAGACAGCTAATAAAGTCATTTTAAGGGTGGACGGTAAATTTCTCTGGAGTTATGAGACACATTGAAAAGTCTTCACTTTCACATGAGGTCAAAGTTGACAATTGCTCCTCTGACACAGCCACTTAGCTCTCCTTACAGGCAGTGTTTAGAGTAAGGTAGAGCTGCAACTAACATTTTCACTAATCAATTAATCTAATTATTGCTTACCCAGTAAGTCGTTCAATAGTGAAAAATACTTATCACGATTTGCCATTTACAGTTCAAAACCAAAGTCATTTATTAATGGTGATATAGAACAAAGAAAAAGAATCACAGTACATGGGGCATTCGCCTATCTTGACTGAATTTTAAAATTTTTTTCCAACATACAAATTTTGCTTAATTTCAAGTCAACTTTCAACTATCAAGTTCCAGCTGTGTCGGTATCTTGGGTATGCCTTTTTTGGTTATTTAACCTGCCACTAAACAAACACACAGCTTCAGACCTTTTATTCTGTTTATGGACTCCAAAAAAGCCAACCACAGCAAAAAATTTTTAAAAATTCTGTTGTCATGGTTTTAGCGCTCTTTTGCTTTCATTTCTGAGGCAAACTTGAGTGCTGTGTGCAGTGATGCTAAATTAAAATAAATAAATAAATAACACTCCTTAAACAAATAAATACCTTGGGCCTTTTGTTTTGGGTTCATTGCGCTTATAACACGAGTTTATACTATGGCCGATAAGCAAAGCTACATTGACTTAGTTTAGGAAATTGGCGAGTTGCAGTCGCTAACAGCCAATTAGCATAGTTAGCAAAACAAGAAGGTTGTTTTTCTCTGGTGGAGTAAAAGAAAGAATTTTAATACTCAACTTGCAAGTCTAGAGTGGTAAATAAATAACTAATATTCATGCCAACATAGGCTATGTTGCAATATTAAAACTCAAAATACTTCTTTTAATGAAACTTTTTGAAATATGTTAACATTGTGGATCGATCTATCTAAATAACTATATTTCATATGTTTCATAAATATTTATTACATTATTTTCAGTCCAGAAGTCAACGCTCTCAGTGGTGATTATCATATTATCTTGAATCATTTCACGAATGGGGGGGTGTTCTTTGTTTGTCATTGTGAAATGAATCCACTTTCCTTTCAGGAAACCTGGCTTTAATGCCACAGTGATTCTCAATCCACCAGGCCTCAAATAAGGCAGTTTAAAAAGCACAACCCAACATTAGTCATGACTTTTGGAAAATCATGTAATTAGTTCTGATCCCAGGAAAACAAAAAAAGTAGCAATATAAATGTTTATCTGTTATGGCTTATTTTGAGATTTGGTTTAATTAATTTGGCTTTGTCTTGGAAAGGGTTCAAGCTTTCAGGCACAAGTCAGTCTATGCATACTGAGATATTGAAAACGTGACAATTTGTTAGCACCTGGATTAAAAATTATCCAATTTTCAGTCTTGTTTATTCCTTTTTGTCATGAATAGTCAGATCAACTTCTATCAAATTTTAACTGTGCGTACTTATGCATTAATGAGCTGCTTCAAAGATTTAAGTAACCTCAAGAGGTTTTGTGTGTCAATTGTGAGAAACAAAGTACTTCAAAAAAATATGAATAAAAAAACATAAATAAATAAATTCATAATATTCAAAGTTTAAGATCCATTGACAAGAACAGGTACAAGTAGTTGCCCACCTCCAGGTTCCCTGACATGAAATATATGAAAGGCAGAGGGAGGAGAATAAGAAGAAAGGAGGAGAAGAGCGGAAATGTTATGCCTTGTGGCGAATGACGAAATTCAACCCCAGACATGTAATACTCTTATCTGTGAGAAATGTGGCACATGGCACAACAAAATACACACATGCATGCTTAAATGCAATCACAATGTCTTAAGGATAATTTGTAAATAAATGTTAAAAAACAGGTATTTCAATGCACAGACACACATATTCCAATAACACAATATCCCCAAAATATTATTCTGACTGAAAGCTGAGAGGCCATGTGGGTGTTAGTGCACGTACACAAGCACATACATATAGATACAACACCACACACATACACACACAGACAGGGGTGACAGAGTGGCCTGCAGCCGTTATGGGAGAGTGGGCTGTCATTTGGAGAGGTGAGCAAGGGGACCAAGAGAAAGGGATGGAGGCGAAAGAAGAGAAAAAGGTGGCAGTGGGAGAGGAGAGTAAAAAAGTAAAAAACGGGGAAAAGAGTGAGTGAGAAAACATGATTTACTTGAACAACGGTACAGATACTTAGAGGAATTAGTTTGGAGAAAGAGCAGGGAATGGAATTGAGCAAGATCAAAAAGAGAGGAGAGATGAGGGGAGTGGGTAAAGATCAAGTTGGGAAAGAAACCACAATTGATAGGTTGAAAAAGGGATGCCTCAGCAAGACACTTCCCCACTGATATATACACTTGAGGATATTGGATATTCAGCTTGATGTATTAGCCTACTGCTGTGCCACAAAAGTTATATATTGACATACTGAAGAGTCCGGAATTGAAAACTAATTGCAGACCATCCCCAACTGGGAAACTACTCAGGCTACTTCAAAGAAAACTTATTTTGAAAATCAGTACTTTGCCTTTCACTACTTACACCTTGATGCCAACTCGGTGATTAAAATCACATTTGTTTAAATCTGCAACCTACTATGCACAATTTGTTTCATAATTTGAAGAAGATGAGTTGTTTAATGAATCAATTCTGTTTACTTGGCCTGACTGAACTGAAAAATGTTGTACGTGGCCAGCCAATGGCTGTGTTTAAACATTAATCTCAATAATGGTGATAATTGCATGTCACTTGATCTACAACTAAAGATATGATGGACAATATGTATATGCTAAATTGTGGGTTATAAACAAATGCATTGTCCAATCCACCAGCAAAAAACAAAATAATAATAATATTTTGAATCAATTAGAAAACAAAGAAATACATTGCAACTTGAATTAATATTCGTGCTTAAAATAGTTATTCCTTAAATGGGCAAAAACTTGTTTTCGCAAAGCTTCATGTACATAAAAATATCTACAAATATTTGTATTTTGTACATTTATTTATGATTTGTAAAACATTTCTGCACACATTGTGGTTGGAGTTACATTTGAGTGTAGAGACTCTTTTTGTGGTCTCTGATCCACAAATGTGTGCTGCATTTAAAATGGGGAACTTATTCTTCCCAAAAAGATAGCAAGTAAGCAAGACCACGATAATGCTATTGCAAAGTGGCAAACTTCTTCTTCTGCAGAGACAACAGTCAGACCAAACAAAAGCGAACTATGCCCAAACAAGTCAGCCGCAGCAGGGATCATTCTCTGCAGTGAGTGTGAACTGATCGAACAATTTCGATCATATTTGCAGTTGTGAATCTGATTCCAAAGTTAACCAAATCCTATTTTGTAGCTTTGACAACTCATTGAACTGTGGAAAGTTGCTGTCTACATTTGTCCTTTCAGTCAGTGAGACAGACAGCTTCAGTTCAATTAGATGAGTTTAAAATCCAGCCATGTGTTTTAACACTGAATTTCACTTTAAGGAAAATAACGCTGTGAGTCACCATGACATTATGTGAGAGTTAGTCTAACTTTTATGAAGCTTTATTAAGCTTTAAGAGTTAAGATATGACTTTGACTTTGCCTCCCTCTCAGGCTGGTCTGTAATTCGACTTCTCCTCGGGTCACAGTTGGAAAAAAGTTATGCTGAAATTAGATGAAGTCACCACACTTCACGGAGCAATAGAAATGACAAAGATGTAACCACTCTCGCTCGCCTCACTTAATGAGGGTCAGACAGACGTTTTGCCATGCATTACAAGAACAAATAAATCAGCTTCAACCATGTGTCAGCAATAATAATAATTATTAGATTTTTGGACCTGGCCCTTAAAACAGACTCACCAGCTTAAGTGTTGAAGCACAGATCTTCTCTGTTCCTGTGGTTCCAGGCTTTTACTTCACGCCTCACCAGCAGTGTGCAGCAGCGTGGAACGTGCACCTCTTGAAGTTGAAAGATTCAACTCCAGGCTATACCGTTACACTGTGACAATTGTCATTGTCTTCTGTTGTGGTGAAAGCAACCGTTACCCCCAGATCTAATGGGTGTCTTACCTCTAGAACACTAAACTGCATTTTTTTCATCAGTGTGACAGAGCTGACATTCAGCCATGAAAGTGGACGGCAATTTCAAAGATTCAAAATGTAAACTGCCAACTGGCAAGGATGTCGCTCTGATCCAATGCCAAGTATGGGAATTTGTTTGTACGGTACCTGTTGGTTTGGTTGCGTGTCTGTTTACAGTATTTATGTTTGAGTGTGTGCAGGGAAGTGTTATCTCACATGTCATTTTGTGCTTGGATCTAAAATTTAGAATGACCTTTCATTCATGAAAGCTGCGGCCATTGAGGATTTTTGACTTCAAATGGTGGCTTAGACACCAAGCCTTAAGTAACTTGCTGACACAGACGCCACAGTTCACTGTGTTTACCCACTAACTGTGAGTAAATACTGTGAGATTTCATATGCAGTTCCTCTCTCGTTGTATGTGTGTGTGGATGTGTGTGTAAAGCCCTTTGGAAACTGAAGTGACAAATCTTGCTTTTCTATGCAAATTCTGCACAAAGACCTACAACAAACACTAAAACATACAAATACATCCTGGCAAAGATGAAATAAAGCAAAGTGTTAGATTAAAGTGATGGAGAACAAAGGACATCAAAGAGAAGATAAAAGAGATGGACCTGTCTGTGTAAGCCTTGCTGAGTACCCTGTTCCAGATGTGTGAAATAAGGTCAAATGCAATATTGTCTTTTTTGACTTGTTTGTTTGTACAAAGCCAGGCATGTTCAACTTGGTTTGTGTGTAACTGAAGCCTATTCTTTAACACTCATGTATATGCATTTGTAGTCTGTGGAAATGCTATGATTTATATTGATAAGTCCATACATATCTGTTCAGTCAACCAAATTATTGTTCATTTTACAAGGATCACCTGAAAGTTAAAAATAAAAATCCAACAGCCCTTGTTTTGGATCTATTTTTAATCAGGTTTTGCATCTTTGCACCAAATGCACAAGCATTAAAGGTGTGGCTCAGTGCTGGGGCTTGAAGCTCTTCCAACTGTGCAAAAGGAAGATTTTTTTTTTTTTTAAATCTCTCTCTCTCTTCTCTCTTCTCCTCGATAGGTCACCAGTCACCAGTCTATTACATGGCTAACATGCACAGAGAACCACTGGTTCTCACGTTCACACCTGTGTCCAATTCCCCCCTAACTTGAGGGGTTTGTTTTTTCGGATCGGGAAGAAGCTAAAACACCCACAGGAAATCTATGCACAACAGAAGGAGAACAGGCAAACATTACTTTGAGGCGGTAGTGACCACGAAGCCTCTGCTTCTTATTTCTGTTCATCTGCTAAGGCTTCAAATGGCTTTGCCCCTGAATACGTCTCAGATTTATTGACACGCCCAACCGAGAATTGAAATTTGCAGAAGGAAGCCTGCTGGTCAGCCCAAGGTCATGGTTCGTGACTAAGGGTGACCAGGCATTTTGCTGCTGTTAGAACCCTCACACTGTGGAGCTCGCAGGCTGAAATCATATACTAACTCATTAACGTCTTTCAAATTTCTTTTTAAGATGCATTTCTGTGTCTTAGCCTTTGGTTTGTTGTTTCACACATTCCTTTATTAATAATGTTGTATCCCTAATTATTATTTTTACATAATGTAATGCCTCTCTTCACTGACTGTCAGATTTTTATTTCTTCTTTTTATTTGGCTCAGGTTCTTGGGAAGAAAGGTGTGAGAAAATACATTTAAAGTGAATCGAATATCCCTATGATAGGTATTAGAATCTAAGCTACTAATCAAGTGTCTATCAGTCCAAAGTACCATATGAAAAACCAAGATTTTTTATGGCACTTGTCTCTGCAAGGTCTTCTAAAGAAATAGCAGTGCAAAAAACAATTTTAAAGAATTTCAAAGCGATATTTTTAGATCAAGTGAAGGTTTGAATAAAGCTATCCAAAGATGTGAGTAATTGCAAGAGTTTTGACTGAAGCCAAATAAATTTTTGCATATGGGAAATGATCAGGAAAATCTGAGAGCTAAAGCAAAAGGCTGCTGTGGGTAATAAAGCTCAGGTCAAACCCATGGGTCAGCTGAAGGATGATATGGTCAAATGAAGAGCTATTTGTTCTGTCGACAAGCCTGAGGCTGCTCAACCAGCTGAAACCTTGATGCAGCAGATAAAAAAAAAAGAAAAAGAAAACAGGCGACAGAGAGCAGGAGGAGTGAAGGATTCAAGAACTGTAAGGATAACAAATGTGACATGACTGCCTAGGAGAAGAAAAGCTTGTCTGAGTAATGGAGAAAGAGAGAGAGAGAGAGAGAGAGAGAGAGAGAGAGAGAGAGAGATGGAGGAATGAGAGGCAGAAATGGTAGACGAACACAAGAGGTCAAAATGATATTCAAAACATAAAGCTAAAAGGCAAAAAAACAACACAAAAAAGTTGCTTGACTAGCAGACTGGGGTGTGTGTATCTAGATGAGTGTTCCTTCCGGTCAGTAGTTTGTAGAAATCACTGTTACCTCCTCACCCCTGGCTGTCCTTTTGTCCCATTTCATCTTCTTCCAGTCTCTTCTCCTCTAATCATCCTCTGCTCCTCTCCTCTCTTGTCAGCCCCTCTCATCTCCTTTTGCCTCATTTCTCTCCTCATCTCACTGTTTTCTCATCTTCTGCCCTCTTAAAGGTTTTAAGATGACATTGGTGCTGCTCACTCATTAGTGCCATCTTTCAGTGAACTGCATATATGACCTGACAGCCACTTGAACACTCACTCACTCACACACACACACATACACACACACACACACACACACACACACAGGGCCAGAAGGAACAAATAAGATGAATGACAATTGCCATGCATGGCTGTTGTGAATATCAAAAGACCTTGTGTAGAGGACAGAGTGACCCGTCCTTGTGCCTCATTTGTGCCATTAATCCTGCCGACACCCTACCATTGATATTCAGTTTCCAAGCCCCTGTTTGGCTCATGATTAAAAGTGAGCAGTCTTACATGTGGGTGAGTGTATTTATGTGTCTGTGTGTGAGTGCATCTTTGCGTTCTCATATTATTATGAGCAACCTATAATTGTGTTTATTTGTGTATATGTGCAGCATGCTGTGATGACAATCTGACTTGTAAATGGAAATGACTAGATCCTGACTGAACCATGTCAGGAAGGAAGTTGGAAATAATTCAACATCGAAAAACACTGGCACAAACACATACACTGATTGTACCATTCATTGGCTGTAAATCATAGGGATGTGTTTGTTTTCATTTATTTATTTGTCGGGGTATTACAGTGCAAGGGTAAAACAAAACAAAAAAAATTAAAGGCTGTGTCCAGTTATTCTCTGTGCAATCCACAGATTTGTTTTTAATCAAAAATGTTATTATGATAAAAATATATTATATAGAAGGCGTACCATAGCAAACATACGTTTTGAATCTCAGGACAAACATCAAGTAATTGAACAAGGACTGAAAAATCACATTAATGTAAACAATCACCCCTTCCCTCCATCATGTAGTGAGGGTCAATAAACTGCCAGCCTACTGTTGTGCCATGAAGCAAGACTAAAAATCACAGCTCCCTCCCTCAGTCATTTGTATTTTTTGTCTCTTGTTTGCACACTTTTACTGCAACAACTGTGGAAATAATCAGCAAAAAGCTCTTTGATTGGCAGAGGGATTGATGTGCCAACACGGAGCCACATCTGAGAGAGCTGAACATGGAGTATGAAACAGACAGGAGCCAGGAATTTTAGTTAGAGGGGGTTCATATGGCATCATATGAAACAAGTCACTAATTGCAAACATGGAGAGATTAAAGTGGTCTTCCTCTCATTAAAGTTCTGAATTATAATGCATCACACTGAGTACATCTCTTGTCCCGGTCATCCGTTCAACTGTGTATGTGTGTGTAAATGTACAATAGATGACAAGTAAAGTAAACTGACCATAAACCATTTGGTTTCATAAATCAATTATTGTTCTAAATTATATGCTACATCTGACAGTGACTCATAAACATGGATGCATTTTGGCATTGCGACTCTACCCCCCAGTGCAATGTATTAATAACATGTGCAGGCACACACACACACCCACACAGACAGACACACACACCCACACAGACACACACACCCACACGAGCTGGCATTCTGACTCCATCCCTGGGCACAGCACATAAATCTTCCCTAATAACAGCAGTGGCATTTTAGCAACAATAGGGATTACACACAACCTCTGTCGAATGGTCTGCCAGCCAGAAGACACACGGACACACAGACACACACTCAGGCTACACAATATGTTGCAAGTTCCTCAAGTTCCACTGGAGAAAGAGGGAGAAAACGACAGACAGAGTGAGAGAAAACTTTGCCTTGATTTCTCTTGTTTCCTCTTGTCAGACCATATTCACACAGTGCAGCCTTCATACTGGGTAAAGAGGCATAACCTGTCAGGGTTAGTAAACCCAATGGATGGATTAATTTTGAATTTCTGCCACCACGGTACATTTATTTGGTGGTGTATACCATATATACACAACTGATCAGGCTTTATAGTGTATAATGGAAACGCACCCATATTAACTAACTGGATCAGACTCAATGTGGAGCATTTGGAACATTGTGGCTAAAAATAGGCTCAAAATGCACATGAGCAGTCAGATAATTGTACAGGTTGTAAAAAAGCTGACATAAGTTCAAGTTGAAAGAGGAGGTCTGTCTCTAAATCATGATGGATGTTACCAAAATTAAGTTTGGGTAATTATTTTCTCCTTTCGACAAGTTTCACAATTTTATTGTTTTTTTAAAGCTTGCATGATTGTCGGTCTACTCGTGTTTGTCACTCTGTTGACCAAATGTTGCTACATATAGAGATCACAGTAATACTGAATTTTCATCTAACAACCTGAGTTGCTTAAGTAAGTACAACCCAGGTTGTAATAAACTATGGTCTTCCTTTAATTACTTGGAGTCAGCAGTTAGCTTATTATAGCATTAAGCAGATATGGGTGAACTATGAACAATAAAAACTTTCCAAGGCGTTCATGAAATATGATCATCAGGCAGATAATATATTCATGCATCTGGATTTTGTTTATTAGTATGTACGATACTATATTCTTTGACAAGCCCCATTTCCGTGTTCACTGAGAAAGTGGATTTTTAAGTTGTCACATAGAAAACCCAAGCACATTCAAACACATGTGTGTGTGCATTTGAACACATTGGAGTGTTCCTTAAGGCCCTCAGACAGCTGGGTGCTCTTGATTTAACAGCCCATGGGAACCTTTTACTTCCAAACAGTTCTGCTTGTTGATAACAGCACTCCAATGAACACAGTAGCAGACGGAAGTTCATCTTCAACATCAGCTGCTGGTAATTCAGCTGAAGGACTACTTTAACATCAATTCATATCAATAAATCAAGTGAGATGCCAGTTTCAAGTCAATGTGGAAAAAGGCATGCCGCGCTCACGCTGACAAAAATACTAACTTCATTTTCCTGTAACATACTGTAAATGAATCAACAGCTCTGAACACGCATTTGCATCACTGAAAAAAATTGCAAAAGAAAAGCGCATTTGAATTTAGTCCTGAAGCATTAACTGCACAGTCAGATCCAGAATAACACCCCTGGAGCTGGAGAAGATGTCTTCCTTAAACCAACCTGTTCAGCTGGCACACTTGTAACAACTGTTGAGCGAGAGAAAAAGCCAAAAAAAATTGTTCTCATAAATGTGTCCTGTCCTAATGTGCCCCCGTTGGCTCTGCTGTGACAACAATGTGCGCCACACTAATGTTCTAATGAGGAATGGTGATTGAGAGTTTCTGGAGCGTCACCACAAAAAATGGAAATTTGTCAGGTAGTTTGTGAGACTAGTCACACTATTCATCACTGTCATGCTATCTCAATCTCCATCTGGCTGAGTTAAGATGTGAATAAAAAGTCTTCTGCTGCAGAAACACTATAGTAACTTCACTTTTAGCCACTATATATATATATCTTTATATCTTTGTGTCTTTATCTTAACTGCTGACGGTACAACAGTCTTGTTCACAATGGAGTAAAGACTCCCAATAAAAAAAAGAAATGAGATTACTATTATGTTCAACCATTCTATACAGCATCTGGTGAAGTCATTGAGCCCACCTCCAAAGAGGGACATTTGTTTTCACCCTCAATGAAATATTATCATGGGTGGACATGTGGGCAAACACTTAAGGTCAAGACTGAGACCAAACAACAATTAAAGTGAGATGTGTTTACTGCTTGCAGCAATGGTAATGACTGTTATGTCAGACCGCATATTAGATTACTGCTTACTATTGATGTTTTGGTGGATAGTTAGTAATTACAGCATACTAATGATTATAGTTTGTAATAATTTGCATCCCATTACATTGGCTTTATAGTAAAATAATCAGGTGTCTAAGTCATAAACCCCACAACCTACTGCTGAGCCAGAAAGTCATTTAACTGCTGTTTCTAATTGATCTGTCACTGTAGCACTTACAATTAGATACCTCAACTTAGAAAACCTGCTGCACTGAGAGCTGCTTGTGTATAGTTACCGCTTGTTGCGTGAGGCTCGGTATCAGGCAAAGGAGATGCACAAGATTGTCAGTGTAGTCCAGAAGAGTGATTTTCACATATTGCGACTCAAGACTCTCCCCTATAATTACAGCTATTGATAAGAAGCAGCAAGCACTTACTCATAATTACTGACCTCTCTGCCAGGTAACAGCTGTTGGCCAGACAATGCCAGCATTTAAGAATGTGATTGGTGTGACTCTCAGAAACAAAGAGGAAAGAAAAAATTAAAGAATGGAAGAAGTTGGAGAATGGGACTTGTACAAAAAAGTTAAGGTATGTAACATACAGTATGTTGTGTAGCTTGAAAGACAGACAGACAAATGCTTTATGACCATCACTCATCAGCAATGGCAATGTTACATACCAGCATCTATAGGGTGGTTTGTTGCACTTTCTATAAAATACTATTTCTATAGTACATATAACAAGCAGGAGGATGATCAACTATCTTAAAATAGTTTCTCTACTGGTTCCAAGACATGGTGCACACGCTGTTAGGGAGATTTTGTCGATCAATGTTAAGGCAAATGAAAAGAGAGCACACTGGAGCCCAGGATGTCTTATGCTGAGGATGTTTACTGAAGCTCGGTCGAGGAGAATCATCGATACGTGGTAATGTGCACGATGTCCCCCCTCTTATGACCAGAGGAGCCCAATCAAGGAGGAAACAAAACTTTAGCAGAAAAAAGTTAGACATTCTTAGGTCATAGCTGGTTTTGTCACGAGTTCGAAAGGTGTGTGAGCAACACCAGAATGAGGACAAGAACTTGTTTAACCACAAATTCTCCGTGTTAAATACTGAATGTATATAATGCATGATGGTTTTGCAGTTTGTCTGATGGTACCTATAATGGAACTGGGCTGAGTAGGACAACATATTGTACCAAATAACTTACCTACATTACTGAGTAATTAGTGAGATGATTTATTTAGTAATTTATCTAATGTAACAGTTAGATGACAGTTTTTCATGTAATCTGCCAATTTTTGCCTTGAATGGGAATTCAGAGAAGCAGATACACAACAACTGTTTGTTTGATGTTCAGGTTTTTATTTATACTGCTGTTTCTGGGAGGTATTGGGGAAGAAGCCATAAAACAGAGACATGTAGAGAAGTGAGGCCCGAGAGCACAGCCATAGGCAGAGTTTTTGAAATACTGAGGTCCAAAAAAAGTTTACTTCAGGGTGGAGGGTGAAGGGTAACTTTATCATATCAAAAGTACGAAAAATATAAAAGACAGCGTTTTCATCTCATCTTTGTTTTTGAGTTTGCATCATTTTGAATTCGATTTGTAGAAATGTGTCCAAAGAGTGCACTTTGTAGGCAACACGTTTCGCACAATAATATATTTATAAACTATATATATAATATAAAATTATATTATAACAAACATAATTGCATTTGTTCCACTATTATTACCACAAGCACATATATCTCTGTGGTAATTAGGCTTACATTTTTTGAATGTGATCAATTCAGTCAGCTTTTGATTATGCTGAGCAGCTCAGGGACATAATGCTAATCTTATCCTTAGCGCACCGGGCAGTACGCGTTCCCCTCTCATCTCCATTGCCTTCCCTCTTTTTGTCTCAGTCTCCTCATCTTGCCCCATATCTGTTCCCTTCCCCAAGCTGAGCTTTGATTGATGCAATCTTTTCATTTTGTCAGTGTCAGTGAAGAGAGTAAACACAGGGTCAACTGACATTTATATGCAAATGTTAATGGCCTCCACTAGGATAATTTTGCTATTAGAATAAAAATAAAAGGGGTAACTCATTTATCTCATACCTCAAGGGGCAGAGAATTGAAAGAGAAGCCCTTCAATTGTTGAAGGTTTATCAGTCTGACATTGGATGAATGGAATTAAGGTTAGCCAGTGAGTTAGTTAGTTCACTGAAGTGGAACTAACTAGCCTGAATCAGGGTAAATGATCATTGTTTAACAGAGTGACCACACAGGAGCAGTCTGCTGCATGATGTCTGGGGATGTCTGGGGTCTACTGGTAAAATGATCAACTTACCTGCATCACAGATTCAAATGCCCGTTTCTTTGATGTAATCAAAGAATCACTGAGCTGACTGAAGATTTTGTCGTCACAACAAGATCGTTCACTCCACCCGCCCACACACAAGTAATAACACCAGTCACATGAGAGTCGATTAGCTTCCTGGGCACACGAAGGTCTTGGCGTTGCATAATATCTTTGCAGCGCCAAACTGGAGAGAGCAGAGAGAACAATAGACTGAAATGCATAAGAAGTCAGTTCATCTCAGAGGAACCTAGGAATGCACAAAAAGCAAAATAGATTTGTTTCCTTTCAAATGGCCACCGTCAAAGCAGACTCAAGGGAGGCTCAAGGCTCTGCTGGGACACAGAAACAGATGATTGTTTACAGGGAGGATGCTACTGTTGTCTTTTTTTGTTTTCCTTTAATTCACTTGTTCTTGCTTAGAAAATAACATTTGCTTTAACACATTTGGGAAAATTGCCTTGAGAAAACTTTTTTCTTTTTTTTTTCTGCCTTACCTTCTGAAGAAGCTACGGTGGAGATGTGGAAAGATAAGGCATACCTTTCTGCAATATAATTTGTTACAGTGCCTGTTTCTCTCTTTTACTGTGCCTACCTGTCTGTCTGGCTTTCTTTGTCTGTCTGGCTGCTTCCTTCCCTCCCTTTCTCTCTGGTATCTTTTAACCACCTTGTCCTAACAATACCCTCATGTCAGAACAGATATGCAGGTCCCCGTGTGTGTAATCAAAGGGTGAGAAGAGTTTGTGTCTCTGTGTAAGGGTATGACAGGCGAAGTGAGGAAGAAAGACTGAGAAAAAAAAAAAAAACATCCAAAAACTACATAGGATTTATTCTCCTAAGCAATGTTTTATTTATCTCCTTTACTTTTGCTCTTCTATTTTTTTTGTTGCTCTTTTTACCTTTAGTTGTCTGCTCTGCTTCCTGTTCTGATAAGTGTCACAGCTGTGTGGAAACAAATTGGGAAATTTCATTAAGAAATCAGCAATTAAATAAATGCATTCTTTAAAAGCCTCACTGGCATAAACCATGTACGCAAGATCCAGAATTAGCCTGATGCATCTCCTGAGGTTGACTGGTATGTATGAGTACATGTCTGCGGTGCACTCTGCTCAATAGAGAACATATTGAGCACCTGTCTGAAAGGAAGAAAGTGATTTTCAACATAGCTGATTAGGGGAAGGGAGGACATTGAGTCATGGTAGAAAGCATGCAGTTTTTTTGTGAAAACATGTACACACGGCACACGTGTGTGTATGCACACATGCAGTATGTGCAGTGGCAGTCCTTTACAGTCTGAGGCGAAGAAGCCCATCAAAACCCAGAACCAGAAGTGCCTCACATGCAGATTATCTGTAGATGCTGCACTGGGGGCCCCTATTCCCTTTGACGGTCATGTGCATTCCAAATATCAACCCTTGCATAAATACTTGTACTTGAACAACTACACAGAAAATCACTGATCTATGAACCGGTTTGGACTTGCTCATCCCCAACACAGTTAACATCTACAGTGCCTGCAGTGCTACAGAACCTTAAACTGTACTTAAAAGGATACAGACAGTTGTTTTACACTCCAACTATACAATGTGCAGAACTAAAGAACAGAATACATCAAGGATTTCTTACATATTTCATCATAGGGCCCACGATGACAAGACCATCCACTCATTGTAGACAGAAAATACTACATGCTAACATGGAAACTTTTTTGTGAAAAAAGAAAGATAGAGGGTTTATGATTCGTTGAATCTTCTTCTTCTTCTTGGAAAATATATTGCAGCAGCTTGAACTCAAAATGTGAACATGGGAAAAAAAAAGTTTAAAAATCATGAAATAAATTTGAAGAAAAGCAGCACTGGAAAAAGGAGGGGGAACTCAAAGTTGAAGAGGATACTCCTTAATAAGCCTCCCTGGTTTGATACAGCAGTACTCGTGATCATGAAATCAAGTTGCATATCATATCAAACATGTCTGAGCCATTTATCTAACTAGGGCTAAGAGCCTTTTCATAACAAGTCTAATATTTTAGTGTGGAAAACATGTCATTAAAAACTGTATTTTGATTCAGAACCAGTTTGATTTTGTTATCGAAAAGCTCCAGAATCATTGTGGGGACAGAAGTAGACACACACAAAGAAAATAAAAACTTATCTTGAAGAGGATTACATACACAAAGGTAAGCAAATGAAAAACAAATACACACACGATAATGTCAAGTACTTTATCACAGGTAAACAAAAATTCACATGAGCAGGTAATAATTTACAGGGTGAGTCTGTGGTTTTTAGTTAAATGTCTTGACATTTACTTTTTGGTTACTTTCGTTGTGCTCGTTACTCTAAGGATTTACACCTGTGTGGATTGGGTTGTTAATTGCACCTGTGCTGTGCATGCTGTATATGTGCACCCATTAACTTGATACAGTCTTGCTGAGCTTTAAATCACCATTATTAGCTTGTTTGGCCTATTATCTTTCGGTTACCCTATCACTTGTAGCCTACATATATTTGATGGAAATACACTGCACAGTGCATTACACTGTATGCAATGTATGCCAGATACTGTAGCAACAGCTGAAAGCAGTAAAGCTGCCTGCAAACGTCTTTTAACAAAGGAGTCAGAGTTCATGGGGCTCAAGCTGTTCAACAAATGTATATACACATACATATGCACAAAAATCTAATTAGCTTACTCATGAACAAGGCTGATTGAAAAAAGGAGACAATTCCCACCTGAACAGAGCTAAACAGTAAACATTGTAGAGGAAGCAACCAACCAAAACACTATTATTCAACCACGCATTCAACGATCTTTTACTATCCATGCTTTAACAAGCATTGACTTCCAAATGGGACACGCATTGACTTCAGAGAGGACTGCCTCTGAGAAGTGTGGCCTCGGAGGGGGACAAGTATTGACTTCAAAGGACACATGCTTTGAAACACATTAGATTCAAATGGGGGTACATTCAAAACAGCATTAGCTTCAAATGAGTCATCCTTCATAGTTTATTGACTTCAAACGGAGAGAAGGAGGTGAACAGCAATACACACAGGTTAGTGATAGGTGATACCAGTCCCCAGGAAAAAGGGTGGGCTGCTGAAAGAAATATTCCAAAGATAAAAAAAAAAACTTAAACCACTTTTTCACCTCTTTTATTTAAATAGTATGACCGATTCGAGTGGAAAGCTACTTTCGGGACCCGTCATCACAAAAGATTGCTTTATTTCTAAGGCCCCATGGTCATACAAGAATTCTTTATGTATCAAGTTCATGTTCAGCAGATATTTAGATTGAATTTTGCCAAGGGTGCACATCGTTGCAAAAAAGAAAAAAAAAAAAAAAACTAATTATACAAGAGTTTATTTCCCAGGCAAATTTTAAAGATCAAGGTGCTTAACAGCTTGTTAAGAGAATGAAATCATTTGGAATTTTTAATCCTGAAATGAAGATAGCCAGTGGGTGATTTAATTTTATAAATTCAATAAAGTGGCCGTTGCCAAGTAACTTGTAAGTTTGGTAAATAATTACATAGTATTCCATGTACATGCTTGCCTTTTCGTGTTCCCATTACTGGCTGAGGATAATTTGGATAATAAAACGTCCAAGAGGCAGTCAAAAGAAAACAAGGCTAATATAGATCAAATTTAGCGATTAATGTGCCTATTAATATTCTTGGTTTGTGTTGCTTTACGTTCATTATGAAAGACTTGAAACCTCTGCAGATTTCCATAAACCGTCTATAACCCCTGTCTTGCCCTCATTTAAGCTGTCCGTCAAAAAACACACACGCACATACACACACACACATTCACATGAAAAATATTCTCTCATACTGAAATACACAAATGCACGAAAAAATGTGCACTATATCCAGGCTCATAAACACCTCTGTTTGCACAGGTATTCGCATGCAAAAACAAATACACAGAAAAACACACTCACATGCCTCACAGCTTTCTGTACACTGTGATCAGATCAATGCACATGTTGACAGACAAATAGCTAAGGGGACAAGTTCTTATTAGTGTGTGTTAATGTGAGTCCATCCTTAAATCTTGATGTGCACAGACAACTCTGGGAAATACACATAACAGAGGTACAGATTTTACTGAATAAAAATAATGCAGCATATTCCCGGATAAAAAAGGGTCCAGAGCCCCCTTATCATGATCTCTCCTGCCTTCAAGCTCACATTATTCCTCCAGCTTTATTGTCTCTTTTCTTTCTCCTCCCTCTCTCATCTTTTCCTTCCCGCCTCGCACTCTCACCCTCGCCCCCCTGCCCCTCTCTCCAGTACAGTAAATCTCCCCTCTCCTGGCTCTGAGGTTCGGTGGAGAAGCAGATAGTCAGTGACACTCCCAGTGAAGCGGCCGGCCTGATACTGGCTCCAGCTCTCCTTGGGGGATAAGAAAGTGACTAGAAATGAGAAGCATGTGCACACATGCATGCGCATGTAGCCGCAAATGCTCTTTGGATTACTACCCTTGTGAGAACTGACAGCATTTATACTGCAACCAAACTCAAATTGGCCAGTAGCTAAATCTGATGTATCTTTTCTCTTTACATGAGATGGATATTTTTTGGACATGGTCTCTAACAAAAAGTTCTTACAATTCATCCTGAGGGGAACATAAATGTGTATACCAAATGCCATGACAACATTAGCTGTCGGGACATTTTACTCTCAACCACAAATGTCAGGGAAAAGTCAGGAATATCATCAAAGTGATTAAGCTTCATCATCTGGACACCATGAAGGTCTGTACCAAATTTCATGGAAATCCATGCAATAGTTTTACAAATACTTCAGTCTGAAAGAAATGGGTGACAAACCAACAATCCAACATTGCCATCCGTATAACCAAAAATATGAACATGTAATATAATGTATTTGCACGTATGTGCACTTGCATACACACTCAAACACGTATTGACACCCACAGGCCATAAGGATGTGGTTATCAGTAGGTTCCGGTCTGTCTGGAGGCCTCATGTTCCCCCAGCAGTCTCTCTACCTAGCTGCTCTAAATGTGAGATGGCAGATGCAGGGTCACTGCCTTCCTTTATAACACAGGCACCAAAAAGGAGAACAAAAATCATGCTGCAATTACTGTCACTTCATGGCTGAGCTAGCTGTACGCTAACCCGAGGCTAGCCTTAGGTAGCCCTAAATGCAATGATGATTCACTGACTTTGACTCTGTTTGGGGACAGGAAGGAAGCAGTTTGTGTGCGTGTCTATGTGTGTGTAAGTGTGTTCATTAGTTGGTGTGTAGGCGGATGCCATGCCAGAGGGATATAAACACAACCAGTGGGGATTTAGAAGGACATACTCAAATATAACTAGCATACTGAATATAGAAAGACTGCTCCGTCCATCTCAATGTACATGTTGTTTTATTGTTTATGTGAGTATAACCAACATGTCTGTTTGTTATGTTTGTGTGTGGCTGTCGATGGGTTAAATGAGAATAAAGTGAGAGGCTGTTTTCAGGCAATTACTCTGACCCCCAGTATTAGCTCTTTATTTCCCTTGGTAGCTAAGCATATTAGACCATCCTCTAGCCCTTGAGCTGCACACACACAAACACTGTCATATTCACAAACGCACACACAGACAGAAAGACATGCAGAAAAACATGCATGTGGCAGGTCTGAGAAGTAGGGATAAAAAAAGGACCTGGAGATATAAATAAAATCAAGTACTTTCTAAATGGATTCTTAAGGTTATCAGGTTGTAGGGTAACTCATCTTCAAAAAAAAGTTGTAAGCCCTTGAATTCTAATGCCCATCACTTTACACAGAAATCCGGCGTTTAATCCCAGATTGGCTAAGTCCAGTCGTCTGGAACAAATAGCATGGGAAGGCTGACAAGAAGACGGGGAAAATGTTAGGAAATCCATAGGAATTCTACATGCTTGGTGTAAGCCTTGATGGGAACTGCCGATTAGCACTACACACGGAAAATATGGCGGACGTCGTGACAGCAAGAGTGGCACTTGGATTAAAGAAAGAAAAAAAAAAATAAAGTGTGAGGAGTTATTCTTATTCTTAGTCGACCAACTTAGAGTAAAAAGATGGAGGGTATTGAGAGGGTTGGTGAGGTCCCAAATGCATAATTCGCCTCCTTGAGCCTCACCTGTTCTCTGAGGCTGAAATTTATCTAGCAGCTACTGCAGGGGGGATGGGGGATAATATTAGGAATGCTTGAGCTGAGGGTTTTATCTTAAGGTCAGGTTTTACATATCGTATCCGCACACCCAAGAATTATGCAAACAGAGTTGTTCAGAGTTGTTCAGAGTTAAACACATAATTACTGTATGTGTAAAAGTTGGGTGAATTTCTGCAGTTCTATTCAGGTGCACACACATATAAAAGTGTGTACACGGATGTTGTCTCGGACATACCTACGTATTCACACACACACACACACACACACACACCGCTAGTGACAGCACCTATCTGCCACCCACAGTAAGTGACCTGGGTTAAATATGCAATGACTGCTTGTCCCACACTCAGGATTAATGGGCTGTGGAGAGAGGAGATAAAGGCACATCATTACCACACACGGACACGGACACGCACATACACATACACACACATAATAAGATAAGAAACATCATTAGGAGTATTGGAATCTTGTGTGGTATGGCTGAGCTTTGCTAAAAGGACCATTAGGCTATTTTACATTTCTGAGAAGATATTTTGCCTTTGGCAGATTAGTATACTGAGCTTTTACAACAATGTAAACAATGTTTAAAAGATGTGAATATACACAGATTTCCAAGAATGTGAAATGATCCAAGAATAATTATAGAAAAATTAATAGAAAGGTAATTTTTTATGACAAAAGAGTTGTTTCCATTTCTGTCAGCATTACAGAAGATGGGAATGTTTTTCAACTCTATGTCATTCCAGTGGACAATTTCAAATATATCCGGATGCCATTTTTTTCATCATAAAATGTCATACAAATGTAAATTGATTTGTTATCATTCAGGTCCAATGGTAAAAATGAAATGCAAACTGCCCTGCTCTTTGTGCTGCATCCAGCTTCTTTTCCACCCAGGTCACTGCCTTCCTCCCTGTTGTAGCCTGACCCCTAACCTTCATCAAACACTTCATTCCAGCACACTGAATACACGACTCATATCCATATGCCATATCACACATTCATAATATCTACCTTTGATGTCTGGAAAGTGACAAGACAGTCTAACTGTGTAACCTTTCAAACACAGGGTTTATTCAGGGAGGTGAAAATTGAAACCTGCTGCCAGCACTGCAGGTTATACCGTTAGCTTTTGGGGGATTTTTGCATTAAATTACATATTACTGATTGCATGTTTAATGAATTTAATCAACGGTCATCATAAGTTAAAATTTTCAACCTCGGGATAATCAAGCACACAAAGAATAAATGGAGCCCAACAATCTGTCATCCAGTCAGCTAAAGAGAGGGTTAATGTTGATGTCTATGCTTCACTTTACTTTAAATTAAGTCTGACGTGGTCTTGCTGCACCACAATGAGCAAAGGAAAATGTCAAACATGTTTGCAAGGTTTAGAAAAACCTGTTATATGATGTGAAAAACTATGTAGTCAGCCTGGCTGTTTTGCATGTAACAGCCATAGTTTTCATCAAAGATATGCATCATGTCCCATATCATAATAGTGGAAAGCTTTTATTATACTCCTGCCTCTCATCAAATGTTCTAAAATGTTTTTTTGTTCTTTTGTATTGAAGTTTCATGTTTCATATCCCAGTGAAACATGTCCAGTCATTCCCAACGCCTCCTCTTATCTGAGAGCTTTGATCTGCAACCCACAGTCCGCACATTCTGCATAATGCATGAAGATGATTCAGATGTCTCTACACACGCGCAAACATGCACATACTAACATGGCATGTGTACACACACACAATCAAGGCACCTGTTCTTTCACCATTGCACTTCACCGTGCACAAATAGACACATGAAGTCTGCACATTACACACACACACACACACACACAGTTTTCTGTGCTTATTCGTTTGTCCCAGTAGATGTGGTATGTGTATAATCTCTTTTAATAATACATAACAGAAATAAAGCTACTTATTCCATTATTAACACTTTGGTGCTAGGGGACACCCATGGTTTATTCTACATCATAAGCTGATATTCTGCATGGTCTCTTTCTCTCTCATACACACACTTACAAGAAATGCATGCACAGGTATTGTTGCATATTGATAAAGGCATATATATTTACAAGCACTGATATGATTGCTGATATGCACAAAGAGAAAGGATGTGACTGAGCATGACTGGAGGGTATTTGATTGTAGCTGAGCGGCTGTAAATCATTCAGCAGATGATGATGATGGTTGTCTCCTTGTACAACACCTTCTGATCATAAAGAGCATCAGAGAGAGCAGGTGGAGGTGATTGTCTGGTTAGTAAATGGAAAGAGATGGCTGCAGACTCTTCAAAGGAGTACCTGCGTATGAAGCCTCACTGAAAAATCCAGTCATTATACAAACCTTGACAACAAGATACTTTCACAAATATTAGTTTTCTCCATGATAATGATGAAATTTGTGAATGATAAATTATAAAGCAACTAATTACCACTGACACCCAAATGCTGTCAGTAGTGTGAGGAACTCCTAAGAGAGGAGACACTGTTCTAACAGAATGAGTTCTCTTGTCTTTGGTGCTACATGATATAACGATCTTGTAGCAGAGATCAAAAACTTTTGCACTTTAGGGCCTTTATGGTGAAAAAGTGCTACATTGAGCCAAAAATTGAAAGTAAAAAAAATGGGCAGCAAACTTTTAAGTGGCTCAGACTTTCATGACTGCAAACAGATTCATGGTTTCAGTGCATTGAAATGAAGTCTGAATGTAATAAGGCTTTTGATCTCAGCTACAAGAGTGTTTTCTGGAGTTTTTTAGCCCCCTGCTTTGAGCGCTGTAATGCTGCTGTAATGACCATAGCACACATTGTTTATATATCCAAGAAAATGTGCGAACAATGTGTGTGTGATTAAAAGAGAGTTGCAGCTGATTGCTCTGGATTCAGCACCATGGAGAGCTCCATTTTCTGGCACGAGGAAAGTGACAGTAAACTTATTGCACATATCAAACCTATTGATAATGTATTGGCGTTCTGTGCCTAGATCCTTGCTGTGGTAAAAGTCAGTGGTTTAGCAGACATACAGGGTGGGCTTATCCTTTACCACCTGTGTTGATAATTTAGTCAAACGATTAAATTAAACGCTAAAGCACGGTGAAGCTCTTTCGTCTGTATAACCTTATGAATTCCTTTGTGAAACAGTGTATTGAAAAATTGCAAATTTTAACCACATGCAGTGGTTTGAGCTATAAGGTTTTCAAACTTTTGTTTTTTACCCAGAGGGACAGTAAACACGGATGCGCACGACCTGCAACAGTTATCAAGGCTCATGGGAAATCTCCATGGTAACACTGACAATGTAAATCCCTTTTTTTCCATCATTTGTGTGTGAGTGCGTGTGTGTCTGTAACATGCAACCTATCCGCTGGTGTTTATCACAGCTCATTACCACGACAACGAAAAAGTCAAATCCTCTTATGCCAATGAGCTGCATTTAGATTTACCCAAGTGCTCTTGGGAGAGGAACCTCATTCACAAGCGCATATACACACACAAAATACACATGCTGATAGGTTACACTGAGTGTTTAGATTTATCCCAATACTCCAGGGAGATCCAGACTCATTATGCTGTGGATATGTTGGCTGGCGGGATGCTTAAGCTGAGGCCAGTGCTGTGAGGCCACCAGAGAATTTAGTCTTGGCTCCTTCATTGCCTCTTATTTACCCAACTCAGGCAGGGAATGACTACATCTGATAGCGGTCTGGCCACCTAGTCATTTTGGAGCTGCAAAATCAGACACATCAACATGTTTTATGCATAAACACATAAACAGAGTCACACAGGCAGATGAAAATACACACCTGCCCACACATGCAGTCATTTAAATGATGAAAATGCAGACTCAGGAGAGTAGTGGTGGAGGAGATGAGATGAGGTGGCACTGTCATTTCCTATGGGCCTGTCTTATGGCAAGACATGCAGAGACACTGAAAAGCACACAAGCGCGCACGCGCACACACACACACACACACACACTTGTACACACAGTTTTGGCTCAGATAAGCAACAAGATGGCACCTCTCACTGAATTGATATCAATATTTGGCCAGAGAGATATTTACACTCCCCTTTAATCAGGAGGAACAGATGGCCCCAAGGTCTGTGAACTGTGTCCATCCCTTTAACCAGGCACCAAGTCCTGGCAGTTTTTGCACGCAGTGAATGAAGAGAAGGCAAGCAGACAGCGTGAGGAAAGACAAGTAAAGGAAAGGAAGTGAAAAAGGATAGTAGTGCCCGATTGTTTCAAGACAGACATGCTGACAGTCCTAACAAGCCAATTAAGGGAAACAAATGTAGATTTTTTTAATAACAAGTAAACTCATTAAAGTTCATCATATACATATATTTGCAAGTGACATTTTTATACATGAAAACAAGTTTTTTTTTTTTTTTTTTTTTTTTAAAGAAGGTGTTAAAAGAAAAGTAGCGGCAGAGTCGAAGTTTTATTAAGTTGAATCTCTTGGTTATCACCGTACTGTGCTCACCACAACAGCTCTGGGGAATTGTGGAGAGTTTTAAGTGCAGTTTCACTTAGTGTAAAAATGTGTTAAAAGATTTGCAAATTTGTTGTTACACTGCCGCTCAAGTTACATCAGAGGCAGAAGCTATCCCGCCTGATCTTTCTCATTCTCTGGTGGCTCTTTTTTTCAGTAAGGCTGTCCCTTTACAGTATGTCATGCCCTTTATGCCATGTCATCCTCCTTTATGTCTTGTGTACTTGAGAAATTACATGAAAGTAGAAATGTTTTCACACATTCAGGTTTTAATCTTTGGATGACTTCACACACTCTTTCTCTCTCTCTGCATGTATGTGTGCATGTCTGTGTGTGTGTATGTGTGTGTGTGTGTGTGTGTGTACACCGTCTGCCCTAAGGAGTTATACACAAAGACGGATTTTCATGTTCCCATCCTTTTCTAAAGAACCCTCTCACACTTTGGGTTGACAGTTGCTTTGAGGTATTTGCTGCTTTACTTGCACTCACAAACCAGAGCAGACCGATTTCCAGACCCCACACACTCATACAACACACACACACTCACAAATAGATACAAACACACTAATCCTGGCCTGGGTGTTGGAATTGCAGTGATACATTTCTATAGAATTGCACTAGAAGCCAAAATTGCATAAATGCAACTTGGGAGAAAACCTTTTCACCGTTCCGGGGATTAAATCTTCCTTCTAAGCCCAGATCAAATATCTGATTGTTCAGCCTGCTGCTGCTCCAAGGTGAAGCAAATACACACACATGCAAACACATTTTGATGATATAGATTAATCCAATTCACTTTTTTTCACGTAGTATCCCATATTCTCAACTTTCATTGCTTTATATATTTCATCTCTTCAAAAACATCTGTGACCATTTACCTCACTGCTTCAAGAAAGCTTTAATTGCAATTAAACATAACCCAATATCCCTGAGCAAAATCCTCTTTAGTTGTATAATACAGGTATCTTAATGCCTGTACAGAGGAGGAGGAGAGGGAGAATTTTATAAGGCAGAGAAGATCAGACTTAGTTCTCATAAAAAACTCATGAATTGAACTGCTGTCTTTTTATCTGTTGCTGTAGAAGTCTTTCTTTTAACAGCTGATTTTGTCTTGTCTTCATATTTCATATTTGCTTCTGTCTTTTCATGTTGTTTATCATTTTTCTGTCTCACCCTCATTGTCTCTTTCTTGGCTATTTTTGCTCCAGAAACATCATATTGACATGTACCAGAAACTTTATATTTATACCAGACTTTGTATAAAGATAACGTTTCAAGAAAATGTTGGTGTTCAGTTTATTGTAACTATTGCCAGTATCATGGAGAGGAGAGAGGAAGTATTGGAGCATTCCCTTTTTTTATACTTGGTCACCAGGAAAAGTTAATGAACTAACTTACATGTGCACTCCACAGTTACGTTGAGTGTATCTCTGAGCTTGAGAAGAGCAGAATTCAAGGTTGAGAGGACCAGAAATCACTGCAATTCATCCTGAGCCTGTAATCCTAATAGAAACGTCCACAATTTCATACTAGCGCCAGGCAAAATTAAATCCAAGCATTAAACCCAGATCAGAGCAGGGTCACGAGGCCTGGTCACCTCACTTTACCCTCTCAAATCAACAGCAAATTGCAGCATTGTTTGACTACTGCATTGGTGATTGAATTTGTGATACAGTAATAAGCTCCTGTTTTCAAAGATTTTCCTGGAATCCTCAAAGACATAAAGATAGTGAGAGCTACCATTTTCATTTTCATGTGTGTCCTATTATCTTTCTCAAGGATGCAATTTGTGTAACTGGTTCAAATTCTAATTTTGTGTACACTACAGAGAGGCAACAGCAGGGTTTGTTAATAAGGGTACACATGCTTCCCCTTTACCACCACTGTCCACATGGCTTTGACTTCAAAGGTGTTGTGAGGACATGGAGGTTGACCTACTGATTTGCTCCACTGCATCCACTCTATCTCTTCTACCCTGTGTGAACCTCAGTGGACGCATTGGTTAGTGCACACCATATTTTATGGAGTATTTATTGACAGGATCATCTTTGGGTGGCAGGCTGAGAGCATATTATGTCTGTTTTTCCTGTTTTCAGTCTCTGAATGCACAAAAGGGTGAGGGGTAAACCTTGTAGCTTAGAGATCTCTGCTATTTAAAATTATAATTCATTACCATAAGAAAAATGCTGTAGGCATTGTGAATGTGTGTATTTATGCAATTCAACATTCGCTGCAGATACACACATACTTGACACATTTGTCAAATAGGCATAACCTTTACACTATACAAAACATGGTTTATACATGTAGCAGGGTTAATTAAATTCATGTAACATGTATTCATGTTGGAAATAAATGGCATTTTGACAATGAATAAAACTGTGACATGGTGTAATACATGCACAACTATGCTTTCTTTCATACTTCAGACTAATGAAGTCGACACAGTACAAGAGAGACTGTCCTCCTGTAAAAAGAAATGACTGTAGGTTGTCTGTGCAATGACCCATAGTTGCAGTTTATTCTTAGGTTTGTATGCTCTTACAGGTTACATTATTGTTACCATGACGACAAAAGTCTGATGTGCCTGCTTGGATCATATTCAAGGGACAGATGACATATATGCTTGTTTAGGTTGGACGACTTGTTGGTATAAGTGTGTGCGGTAGCAAGCGTGTGTCAGTATAGAATAAATATGTTTGCTTGAACATCGACAAACACACATATACACACGCACACACACACACACACACACACACACACACACACACACACACACACAAATACAACTAAGCTCCCATGATGCACAGTATGTAAGTGGGTGTAACAAGATAGCAAGTGGCAGGGAACTAAGTTCCCTACTGAGAGAAATAATGAACAGGTGTCCAAAGCACAAGCTTCAATTAGAGTGTGTGTGTGTATGTGTGTGTGTGTGCACACGCGTGTCTGTCTGTGCGTGTACTTAGATCTGTCCATGTTTTTTTTTGTTTTATTTTTAACTTCTGTGAGTCCCCTTATTTGCTAAATAACTCTTAAGTCTGGGGAAGTGCAGTCCTGTCATATTGTTTCAGACAATGAGAGGGGGTGACCTAACCTTCCCATTCATATTCTAAACATCATTAGTGTGTAGTATGACTGTAAAAGGATATCAGAGTCCTCATCAACATGTTTATTATGGAGAACTCACTTAAAAAGGGGAAGATTGGCAGCATTTGAACGTATTATTATGTTTCAGTCACGTATTGATCTTCATGCACAAGTTATGCCAGTTACTTATAAGCACAAAAGAATACAAAAACTATACAATCTAGCAAACAACATACACACACAAAAAAAAACTTAAATATGTGTCTGAGTCACTTTCACACCTCTGTGTCTCTGCCTCCTCCACCTCTCATCACTACTTCTACTCTGTCGATCAGCTAAGTCCTGATGGCAATGTACCAGCAGTGAATTGGCAAAGTCCCCCAGTGCAGCAGGCTAAAATCTAACCGGCAACTGACACTTGACAAATTGTTGTTGGCACTGATACCCAGAGACTAAAAGAGAACAAGCAGGACGTGTGTACATAAGCTTGTTTTTTTCTGTTGGTTTATTTGCCAGTGCACATAGGCTCAATGAAATCTTTGCTAATATGTGCAGTCTGTATATGTAAGTGAAGTGTGTAGTGTATTTATGTAAGGCATGCCAAGGTTACAGGTGTCATTATCATTGGCTCAGTCTGTATCTCTATCATAATGAATTTTTAATGCACATCTAGCCCTCACCACAGATGAGATCTGTAAGCAGGAAAAGGGACTTGGTGTCTGGCTGTAAATTATAAATCAGGGATGTCTGAGGACATAGGTGCAGGTTTATGAGTCACCACTTTACATTTTGTAATTTCCTCTTTAATTATTGACACCGTCCACAATCTTAGTTCGTGCACACACCTACGGAGAACAGAGAACATGGAGGCTGTTTTGAGGTAGGCTGCTTAGCAAAGCGACAAATTGGGATGGTGGCTTTTCAGAAACTGGCCACACTCACACATGCACACATTGAGGCACCTCTGGTCTTCAAAGATGGATGTTGAACTAACTTGACAGTGAAAATAAATTGAAGCGGACTCAGAAATGATTTTGGAAAAAGTTTGTCACAGGTCTTCATTTAATTACTTTCCTTTTCGATAGCCTTGATAACCCATAACAAAAATTAAATTACTTTTTACACTTGACTTTCCCATTTTTGATCTGGGGACTAGGGTCCAGTCATGAAAATGCATGTTTAATAGAGTATATTCAATGCCAACTTAAGTAACCTCCTAGGTCTCACTAAACTTCTGTGATTTGCAGGTCTTGTTCCATTACAGGCAAGTTAATTTATGTCTACCCAGGACTCTTTGCAAATGTGTGAATGTCTGTTGGGAGAGATTACCCTTTTGCCTATGTTAAAACTTGAGAAAGGCTTCCCTGAAAATATATATTCCAATATGAAGGCCATTATGATGGAAGTCACTGTGTAAAGGATTTCACCTTACTGTTAAACCTAGAGATTTTACACATTCAGACACCATAGAAACATACTTTTCACACATTTCAGTGGTTTACTTTTGTAAGTTTAATTATAATTATTTCAGTGAATGAGTTGTAAACCATAAAACTGCAACATGACACAAGGAGAGTGTCCCCGCTTGACAGCTTGCTCCGTGATGAGGGCAATGTAACACAATGCAAAACTATCTGCATTGTGTAGGTGTGTTGGAACAGACTTAGCATGAACTTTTGATTAAAGGCTTGAAAGTTCATGTCATTGCATTTCCGCACCAGTCGTATGGAGTATATCAGAAATCCAGTCCATGAATAGATAAAGACACTTGGGCACGAAGGAAGTGGATAGACTGTAGTTAAAAAAGGGTCAAAGGTTTAATCAGTAAAGCGCTTTAGAAATGAT
>CM076657.1:16969509-17121835 GCA_038496675.1 Rachycentron canadum
CTGCCAGAATGGAAGTCATCAAAAGGATCCAAATGTTAAAATCATCTTGTGAAGTTTCTTGTATGTTGCTTATACCATTTTGGCACCGACTCAAATTGGTACTATCTACTAAGGCACATAATCACTAACCACATTTAATTGAATCCATGCTTGTGGAACCAAAGAGTAAAGGTTGGATCTTGGACCTGTGACTCCTTGTGAAATTATTTAACATGAAATGACATGTGACATGATGAAATTTAACATGACACGTTTAATAACAATTTAACCCTTTAAGCGCTGGGGTTATATTTAAAAAAATACTGGATTTTGACATTAAGATTTCAAAAGGCTGTGGCTTGAAAGTGGTTAGAGATAAAGAATGACTGTAAATGAGGAAAAGACTGAGTATGACCACTGTCATGTGGTGGTCATACTCATCTGGTCTTTTACTCAATCTTTTGATGCACCGTCACTATCACCATCAGACTGGATGCACCATCTCTATCACTGTTATAACATGTCTGATTTCCATCTCCTAAAGGCAGTTATTCTCCTTTATAATCAGAATTGGTTAATAACAGATCCATAACTAAATCACGAGTGAACTTTTTTTTTCTGCTACAATTTACTCAAGCACAATGGACAGAATTGCTTCTGTGTCAATGCATGCAAGCATGTTCAGAGCATGTTTCCTCTGCTATCGCCGCAAACACTTTCAATAGAGACATCATGTAATTTTGGGCTAAAATCAAAGTAGAGCATGTCTGCTAGCCAGTGGTAGAGAGTGCAACTGTTTTATTTAGTGTTGTTGTTTGTTGCAATTTTACAACTTTGGCATTAAGAGCGTTAAATGGGAACTTTACACATCAAAGTCTCTTTACAGGCCTCGGAGAATACGATGAGAAAAAAGTTGTGTGGAGCTTTATGTATAGTCTGATAGCTGCCTCCAGTAGCGTCACTTGAATCAGTGTAAAATGGTGCTGACGACTAGAAATGCCGTTTTAAAAATGACCAGACCTCTGTAGCCCTGACCTCATTTCTGGTTAATGCTACATTAGCAACTATTAGCATAATGCCCAATCTGCGGCTGAACTGGTGGTGGTTTGTGCTCTTGTGGCAATGCAGGGGCCAGGTTTTGACAAAGAAGTCAGAAGCTATAGTGTGTATCGAGAGCAATGCTAAATCAGATCACTTTGTTAAGGTGCTGAAGTACCCTAACCACTGATTAAAATAACAATCGGTAAAAGGAGAAATGCCTTGACTTGTAATTATCCATCTCCTATGTTTAGCTCTACATTCATCCATTATCTTCTTCGCTATTTAGTGACAATAGAAGGAGATGAGGTGGGGTAGGGGGGTGGGGGTGCAAAGGAAAAAAGGTGAGGAGGAAGGAAAAGATAGCGTAAGCCTCGATGATGCAGGTAAAGTCAAGTCACTGAGCACTGGCCAATCAGGAAAGACAGAGCAGAGATCATCACTGTCGATATGTAAAGGTATGTGGTACACTGTAATTTAACGCATCATAGCTACTGTATACACTATAAAAGAATGGATTGGAAGGAGTGTGAGGACAGGGCAGTAAGTAACAATGTAAATCAGAAGCAGAAGATGAACCAGTAAATGACACACTTCTTTAGGCAAAGCACTACATTGATGTGGTTATAACTGAAAGAAATCTGATGATCACCCACAGTCACCAGTGGATGCAGGAGAAACAATACTAAACAAATACTATTGGCTGAAAATGGCCATGCTCTGAGATAAGTGATCTTGGTGCCATCTCACTTACAGATACAGTTGCAACCACTTGCAGTACATACTCCATGCGCTCCACTCTGCAAACAACAATGTGAAAAAAAAATCTCATACTCATTTTCAATTCATATTTTTTGAGCCTGTCACTCCGCATGCACACTCAGTCAAAACACAGGGTTTACTGAGCCCATAATTTGTGGCAGATAACAGCTAGTGGCACAGGCAGGTGGCTATTAGTCCTGATAAATTATGAATCAGATTTATCATGCATGTCTGTCTCCTGCTGGAAATGAATTAGGCTTGGGTGGCGATGCATTTGAACTGTACACATTTTTGTACATAATGAAGTTTTTAAGCGAGTGAAGGTATTATTTTGTGCATGTTCTTTGGGTGTGCGAGCAAGAGCTTGAAAAGCTGTTTTTATGAGTGGTGCGGTTACCTGTGTCCTAAAAGCCACATAAAGTCTGTGTACCTGTGTGCATTTGTTAGGTTGTAGAAGTGCTGTTGACAATAACTAGACTGTAATGGCTCTCTCCTTGTGGGGCCATTCTGATTGTGTATGATAAAGACAAATGAACTGACAGCGAAGAGCTTTGCTCAAACCACTAGACAATATAAACGTCTAAATCTACTAAAGCACACACACACACATTAATGACATGTTTGACTTCTGCTAACCAGAGTCCATGGGAAAAGACCAAGGTGGGCTCATATGAAAGTCCAATTAAGAGGAGACAGTTTAAAGTATTAAAGGATAATTACAGCAACGCTGAGTGTTCAGTCTGTTTTCCATCGAGGCCTTTCTCCTTTTCATTCTCCCTCAACACACCATTCACCTTCATTTTCAGCTCCAATCAAAATCGAAACAATACTACTGAGATGGCATCCTAAGTGATGTGATCTGTAGAGATGTGTGTGTCCACAGCATTTATTGTCAGATGCTGCCAGTTAAAGCATGAAATACAATGAAAGATAGTCGCTATCAAAGTAAGAATAAAATGATTTTAGAATTAATTAATTAATCTCATTCAGAAAGCCAAACAGCTTATTACATTAAGCAGAACTGTACATGAGGACAAATATGTTGGCATCCCACTGCATAGGCATGGATGTATCACTGGAACTAAGTCAAAAGGCCAAACCAAAGTTAAAAAATATAATGGATGCTTTCAGCCAAGAGTAGTGATTAACTGCTTTAGATGCAACAATAGCCAATAGCCAGTTTATATACATTTTATTCCTTCACATTTGTATTTTTGTCAGTATGTTAACTAAAACATACAAAAATTCCTCATATTGCTTTGAATTTTTGTAAGTGGATACTGCAAAGAATAATCAGTTTAACGCTGAAATGATCAAGTGGCGTGAGGTCCACACAGTTGTCAGCATCAGTATGAATTCTGTTACAGGTGTTGAAGTGGTGGTGGCGATGGGGGGGGATATGAGCAAGGGATGGATGAAGGAGAAAGAGAAGGACATCCTCATGCAACAGGGACTATGTGAGTTAATAAGTCTCTTTTCTACCATTCACCACATTTAATTACAGCAACAAAACAAGGCGGCCATCAGAGAAATAGCACGACACTGCATCTTCTCAACTTTCACTTTAATTTTCTCTGGTAATGATTTTTGCTTAGCAGCGATCAAACTGAGATTCATGTCCTCCTTGTCCACATTCCATCCTGCACACTAAGGCTGTAATTCTGTTTATTTTCTATTACAGGGTGGGAAAAGGTATTGGTATCAAATGGCATCAAATGATAATTCTACAGTTCAATAACGAGTGCTATCCTTCGGCTAAATTGATATCATCACAAGAGGGAAATTGCAATGGGAAGGTAGATACGGGGCCACAAAATCTGTGCACAGACACACACACACATACACACACATATATGAGCGCATAATTTGAAGTGATTGTTCACTTCACTCAACCCTGACCTCCACTGTAATATCTGGTCCTCCTGCCGCCCACTTTCTCACCATGGAGATGTCAATCACAGGGTTTGCGTGGCGAGAAGGTTAGAGGCTGTCTGTCAGTTCCACAGCGCCGACTGCCCACAGGCACCAAGCATGTGTACACACACACACAGAGTCACACATACGCACACCCTGGACTGTGTTTGCGATCCTGGTGTCCTTCTTCTGTAAGAAACTATTAAACCTGTAGAATGCAAGATAAGTACACACAATAGATACAAGCAAAGCTTATCATTTCATTTCTTATTCAAGGTTTTTCTTTCTTTTTTTTTTTTTTTTTTAACAAATTTGGAGGTTGCCCATGTTTTTTATTAATCCAAAGCCACTTCAACCAGACAAGCACCAGATAAGATACTTGAGACTGATTTATAATCAGTGTCCTGTTTTCTGGCATGGGCATCTTGTTCAGCCCGTTCTCAACCACGGGGCGAGGCCCACTCTTGTGCACAAGTGCACGCACACAGACACTTGCAATCATGCATAGAAATCTCATCACTGAAACTGTACCTAAGCATCTTTTTTTTTCACCATTAACATTTGCTTTGCCCTCACTAATATTTTCATGGAGGCTAACTCGTGTCCCTGCCTCGCCCTGTTCTCTCCACGTACCATGAGGGTAATGGTGTTGTTATTACCGCAGTTTCACATCCTCCCATTTCCCACTAACACTCCTCTGTGCTTGCCAGGGGCTGCGTGGCTCTCGCAATTAACCTCCAGAACTGCAAAGTAAGGGAAATTAGACTTGACTTCAGTTTTAATTACAAAACAGTGGTGGAACCACTGCACACACATACAGACAAATATAAAGCAAAACAATACACATGCACTGTTTGGAGCACACAGCCAGATGCATTGTATCGTATGATCCATTCACACATGAATGCACAAATGCGACATCACGGAAATGCCATAAATATTACAGTTGCATGAATGGAAAGCAGCTAACATGCACACAAAAAAGAATTTCATGTCAAATCAGTGTAATGCTTTTTTCTCAATAATTTAAATTCATTTTTAGTTCTGCTCAATAAACTGCTCAAAAATTACTCTACATGATGGTGTCATTTGTCAAGTCAAACATTATGAACAAATTTGCACAGACACATAATAAATTCAATCCCAAATATTTCAGCTGCAAATGAGACACTGCAGACTCTTTACAAATATTGGTATGCATATTTCATGTTGATTAAGATTTTGGCCAGCAGTACCTCAGCATCTTTCAAGGTTCTGAAATGTATAAATATTAATAAATGTAAGCCCACTGTCTTCTCTTTGCTCTTTCTGCATTATAAATGACATCACATAACATTAGGTTGCCGGGTAATGATAAGAGAACAGTGGTGCTGGTTTGATGAGTTATGCATGAAAGGACTTCTTTCAACCCTCCCCAGTTTCAGTCTCGGCAAAGCTCGTTTGCTTAAAGCTATTTTGATGTTTGCCTTTGTGAGACCTTTGTGTGGGCTTTCTTGACTTTCCAAACTTCAAATTCACAAATTCAGAATCCATTTACATGGACTGCTTATGCTCGTGCCAAGTCACTTGTGCCTGAGGATGTCACTCAGTGGTTTGGGCACATTGTATAGTGTTTGCTTTTGTTTGATTGTTTTGTATGTAGGAGCATTACAAATGTATTCAAATGGTAATGTTGAGGACATAAGGAGGAGGACAATGCAGCTGCTTGTACTAAAGGCACACGGGTATGCAGCCACTCTTCCATGGCAATGTTATTTTTGGAACAAAAAACCTGTGAAAAGCATTGAGACCATTAAGTTCAACTAAAACTCTTCTGACACAAAAACAAATAAAAGTTTTTTTTTAGATACCCAACTCAGGTAGCATAACATCAAGCCATATTCAGAAAGGCAACACTATTGCATGAAAGAGGCCCTCTCAGTAATTTCAATGAGGCCACTACAGAGCAGTACACAGGGCTTCAGGAAAAGTGCAGAGTTGTTTGGCAAAAGAGAGGAACCTGGCTCAACTGCAAAGGATTTCTATGCTCCACCAAGAGATGAAAAAATGTTTCTGGGACTGAAGGAAAAAAAAAAAAAACACTTTTCCTGCCCAGTGTCTAGGAGAAGATCCATCTAACAGCCCACTCCTCCACATCTCAAAGGTAGCTTTTTTGTGCCTGACTACTTGCCCCAATATCAGTTAACCTCCATTTAACAGCAGCCATTTTGTGCCTGATAGCAACACAGTTTCAGTATCTGTGGGTCAGAGAGCAGTTGGAGCTACGCTGTTATTACAACAGTGAAGTATTATGGTGAGACAATATTTGCTGTTCTAAGCAGAGATTAATAATATAGTGTCTGTGTGTAGAAGTTTCTGTGCTTTATGAGCTGAGGCTAGTCCGTGTGCCTCTGTGTCTGCTGGATCATACTGACCTGACTATTCAAATATTATCATCCTCATAGACGGAGCCAAACTGAAATTCACACACACACACACACACACACACACACACACACACACACACACACAGTTTTCTGCATTAATAATGAAATGCCTCTGCAGAGCACGGTGCACATGAAATAAAATCTAGGTTGTTCCTGTGTATTTATGGGTGTTTCAAGCATGTACATGTGTGCATGAGTTTGTGTGAATGTGTGTGTTAAACATTCATCAACTGCACGTGCTGCTTAAGTCTGAGTTTATCCTGTAATTACACATACAGTTGTGGTACAGTATATACACTTTGTGCCATGGTCAAGGCCCTGTCTCTACTTTATTCCTTCTTTTTTAGGTTTAAGTATTTCCCTTTCCCCTGCATGTCTAGTGCTCCCCTGCCAGCCTCTATCTCAGCATATGTGTGTGTGCTGTGGGCGTGGTGCTCTTCTCACTCTTCCGACTCCCTGGTTGCCGATCAGCCTGCACACCTGCACACCTGCACTCCTTCTACTCATCATCTCAGCAGTATATCAACCCCGGTTCTCCATCCGCTCATCACCAGATCGCTGCTTTGATGCTCATGCTGTTTTGATCGCGGAACTAATCCTTGTCTCCCCGAGCCACAGGATCCCTGCATGCCTGCCTGTTTTCCTGCTCTTACTCCCTGCCTGCGATCAGTCATCCAGCCACGTTCAGAACTTGGTCTTCATTCCTACTACTCCCTGCTTCGCCACCCACCAGCTTCCCTCAGCTGCCGTAATCCTCAACTCCATCCATCTTCACTCCCTTCAAGCAGACATCAAACTTTCCCTTATTATTTCCAGCTCTGAGTCAATGGTCTGCATTTGGTTTCCCCTGATGATCATAATAGTGTCAGACATCACTACATCTGTTCTGCACTGGGTATGTCTAATTACCTTTCTAACAATAAGATATCCTACACACCATGCAAACACATAAACACATAGAGAAACACAGCAGTTTGCAATGCAATTCATGACTCATGGACTCCAAGGTTATACTTCTAGACTTTATATGAATATAGATGAAGCCTCTGTGACTTCATCCATATGTTTCTGAAGAGTAAAGCTCACAGTGGGCTGCTGCATTGTCTCCATCATGGCAATTTCCAACTCTGTTGTAATTCCCAGCTAATCCAAAAATGGGCAAAGAGGTGGGGTGTGTGGAGCCAGTTTGTGGAAAGCATATAGTCATTCACCTGTCACTCAAGGTTGCAACAATGACCTTGAATAAAATTTAAACATTTAAAATTCCCCCAATGTGCAGGTGTCATTAAGACCAAATATTTTTTTCTTTTAAAAATGAAGCAATTATTACCTTCACATAACGTTTTAGGGAATATTCTCTGAGATAGGATGGAGAATTATGGTTTATTACTGCAACAACACACTAGAATCACAATTAAAATGAAATGAAAGTGAAATTATTTGAGCCCTGAGAAGGACACATATTCTGTACGTGGTACAGAATGAAATGAAAGAGAGAGGAGACATGATGGCTCAGGAGGAGGTGGCATCTGCTAAAACAGTAGGGGATCAGGACCACACACACCCCCTCCACACACATACACACAGACATAAAGTCACAGGTGTGGTGAGGCGAAACACTCTTAAGCACACAGGTGAATGCTTAAGTGGGCACATAGATGTTGATTTTTGCAGTGTATATGCAGTCATAAAGGAACAAATAAAAACAGAACAAAACCACAACGCTGCTGATACACACACACACACACAGACACACACACACACATATATGTTCAAAACTGCCTAGACACATTGGGATCTATGAAATTGCCTTTTCCATTGGGGTCGCTGTACCCTTCAGCCGCCACCTCTTGGGTCAAGTTGGCATTTTCACAATAAAAACCATAAAGAGCGTAGGCAGAAGGGAGAGCTTCTGACTGTCAGGAACATGCTTAATGTTGGTGGGTGGAGGGAAAACAGCATGTCAAATGTAGATTGACAGTTAACATCCCTACTGTGGAGGTTCCCTACTATCAAGGCACAATCAAATAATTGTCCTTCCAGTGGTTTGGCCACTCTATGCGTGTGTCTGGGGGGGTAAGTAAGGTGGAATATTCTGAACATGTAACTTAATATATAACTATTTAGTCACAAAAAACAGTTGCATATAGCTTGAATATGGACAGTTAATAGTTTGTTCAACAAGTGAAATACAGTATGTCTCTTCCCTAACTATGAATTGTTTGAAAAAGAAGATCAATTTAATCTGAGTTTAATAGCTGTTTTTCATCATCATGCATTGTGTAAATGCACAGTGTTTATGTGCAAATGAAACACACCATAGGTCTCTAAAAATAGTCCGACCTCTTATTGCCTCTTATTATTGGGGTAAGTCACCTTTTTGGAGCTTTCACCGTTCCACCTGAAATACAAAAAAATAATCTGACAGAGATCAGAATATATTACCAATGTTGTAGGAAATTAATGATTATAGTCCTGATAAGGTAACTAGTATCTGCGATGGAGCACATTTCTAAAATAGACCACCAACTCCAACTGTGTGTGGGAAAACATATTTGCTTGTAGTTAACAACATTTGCATGTTCATGCAACAACGTGACACTATTGATGTGTCTGTGCGAGAATGTGCGAATCCAAGAGTGTGTGTGTGTGTGGGTGTGTGTGGGTGTGTGTGTTTGCGAATGTGTCATACCCCCTCCCACTCATTATAGCAGGACATATCCACGTGTGGCATTTACCTCTGACCTCTGCTCCACAGCACGCACAATTACTGAAAGGCCAGACTCTTCAGCGGATGTCCATCACATTCACTCTCCTCTCTGCTCCTCTTCTCCCTCCTTTCTTACCACCTTTTTTCTCCACATCAGACTCACTGGTGTTAATCTGAAGTGGAAAAGACCAAAAAAAAAAAAAAAAAAAAACAAGAAGGGGAGTCAAATTGACATGTAGTTTAATAAGGTGAAGTTTTATCTTTTCATGACTTCACACTCCCATTCTTTTTAATGAACCACAGCTGTTTTTGTTCATGTCATTTCATTTCTGTTTCTCATCGCTTATGCAATTTCTCTGAACTTTAAATCAGAGATTAAGCAAAGTTTATAAGTCGAGTGAACAAGATAAAGAGAGAAAGATTGAGCAAAAGAACAAGGGATGGAAAAAAGAAGATAAAGACAAAGTGAGAAGGGAAGCCTGATTGGGGGCAGTCACAGGCCACCTTCCTGTCCCTCTCTCTGCCATCTCCTCTATACCCTCCCCTTCTCCACCCCCTCCCGTCCTCCATCAGCAGGTAACAGAGCTTTCTTCCGGAGAGGAAGGGATGAAGAGATTAAGAGAAAATTACACCGAGTCCTTCTCTTTGACAAGACGGGAAGTGGAGAGCCGGAACTTCAAACAACTTTTGAAAAGACAAGGTCAGAGGTCGGAGAGAAAGGCTGGACAGGAGAAGGACAGATAGATGCAGAGAGAGAAAAAGACAGAAAAAGCCATCTGGGATTTGAGGTCATAGTAGATGAAGGGAGGGAGACTGAGCGAGGAGTGAATTAGAGAAGAAAAAGAATCTCTGTGTTGACCCTAGACAAAGAGGGGGTTATTGTAGCCCAGAAAAGTATTGTCACTGAGGTAAAGGCCATGAGACTGACACTGACCTCTCCAATACAAAATAATTTTTTTTTTCTAAACAAATTAGCTCAATTTAGTTAACTCACTACTGAGAGAGTAGCTGTGAAACATGGTAATCTTGATAAACAGGACCCCTTACTGTGCCTCGCTCATTTGTAACTCACTCAGTGACATTGTAATGGCTTCCAGCTATTAAAGAACAGGCCTGAACTTGCTCTACACAAGTGGGGATTGTGCATGTGTGTGTCGACAGTGGCAGTGAGTAATGAGTAAGAGCAGGAGAGTAATTCTAAAAGAAGAAATAGGGTGAAGTATGGCCATAGCTGATGGACAAATTGGAGAAATTGCTATTTGTGATCTTCGATGGAGTTTTTCTCTTTGTGTGGTCATTATATGCAATTACAAACCAAATGTAGCAGGAAATCTTTGCTCTTTGCCTGACGCCAAATCATTTTCTGCTAATACCCTTTCATTTAGTCATATCACTCTGTAAACATTTTGAATTTCTTTTTGAGCAGACTGAGCTGTAAAAATTGACTTTTTATGTGGTGAAAAAAAAAAAAGATGGATGGATTTCATTTAACTCTCTTTTTGTTAAAATTGACTTTACATCCTCCTTGTTTTAGGGTGCCACAAACCCAACTGCTGTATGTGCTGATTAAAATCCAATATCGTTACAAAGTACTGAAGTGGTAACTCTTCTCTAAGCCACAGCAAACACAAAAACAAAATACTTGTTTTATATGGGGTGTGTAAGAACAAATGTACTGTACATCTATATTATGAACAAACTGTTTACAGAAATCCAATTAGTTAGAGGATTTGGAAGAGTCTATACCATGTTTTATAGCTACAAGTCCAAAGAGAAACATGGTGTAATTTTCTTTAGTAAGTACCTTGTCATCAGTTCAAAATCATGTTTAAAAGTAATTTTCACAAACTCAGGAAAAGCAATTAAGAATCAGATCGATAAAACAATGCAAAATACTGTAAGTCATGTACTATTGCATGACTATGTGCTACATCTTCAGTACACTCAGTTTAATGTATGAAAAGTAGCATTTATCCAAATCTAAATTAGATGTTAAATCAAATCCTCAAAATGTAAAGAAACAATTTCAGAACTTCTAAAGTGTGCTTGCAATTTTAATTATTTCCGCTATACTGTACACGCACACTCATACTGACACTGTGTGATGTACAATCCAAGTACAATTTCCCTGTTACTTTCGGAGCAGACGACAGGAAAGGGAAACGCTGCCCTGACTTTCTATCAAATCAACAACAAAGTGGGAAGTTCAAAAAGAAACAAGGGATTTTTAAAGAGCGCCTGCATATCCATATCGTCTGAGAGCTGACTTACACTCCATGCACGGCTGGTCTTCTAAAATCTCAGCGGAGATATGGGTGAACGGGAACAAGTCTGGCTGACAGAATGGCATAGTGTATAGAAAAAGTGAAGTGTGTGTGTGTGTATGTGTGAGAGGGTAATGTAATTTGCTTTTGTTTAACCCTGAGCTGCAGGGTCCCTTGTTTTAATAGAGTTGTAGATTAGTTTTGCAATCCCACGTAATTGGGTAAGTGATAAAGCGTAGTGTGGTATTCCTATTGTTCCATTATAATCCACTCTCGTGCTACACACATACACACACACACATACATACACACACACACACACACACACTCAATACATGCATGTATTCGTACATACAAAATTACTCACAAGTAGTTCAGAATTGGTTGACCTGTAATCATCCAAGTATATTATCTCCAGCAGATTATGGGTGAAAAGTGTTGCGCCTGATCCATTGTGCCAGACAATGGATCAGGCTTTATCCCTTTCATTTCCCCAAGATAAAAGCCAACAACTGTGGTTTCTTGTTCATTAGTTTGCTGTTAGTCTACCTATATTTTATTCTGCTATGAGTAAACAGTCTGGACACATAAACAATGTCTCCTGTTGGAAGGAAAAGACGTTTCCATCAAAATCCCAATTTTCCCAAATAATGTAAATTATACAAAAACCTGGGATGTTAACAATTTATTTAATTTAATTTATAATGAGATTTGGGTAGTCTGTTTTATAAATGCTTGCTTTGCATTTTACCACAGCAGGGGTACTTAAAGTTGACTCAGTGAAGTGAAATATGTTACACCTATAACACACACTTTGGGTCATGTTGGACTTATAAAAAATTTTAAAAGCAAAATGTTCTTTCAGTTACTGCAGGTAGTGCCCACAACCACCATCTGCCAGAACTTAGGGTCACCACACACCTCCGCCTAGGTAAGCTCCCACTGTGATGCTTAGTGTGTGTGTGTGTGTGTGTGTGTGCGCAGGTGTTCTCCTGTGTACAGTTTGTGTACATAATGTATTTATATCTAGATGGTGGGATAAGAGCTGCACAATAAATCAATATAATATTGGTATTGTAACATAAGACACTGGGCCCTGTTTTAACTGTGCAATGACAAGTGCAGAGCGCTAAAGGTCTTTGGTGCACAGGCTGTGTGAGCATTTCCAAGTGCACCTGCTACTTTGGGTCACATAGGTGCAGCAGTTCAAAGTGTAAAAGGGGTATCTGAGGTAGAATATAAATAGCAGGGTGTGGTGATTGAATAAATTCAAGCTTAGCTAGTCACATCAGTGGTGTCATTGCTCTGAAACGCCACTGCCAGTCACAGTGATGCATGACAACAATAGCTCAACAGATGGAAAGAGGGTCTCCAGGAAATTATATTGTTGTCTGGATATTGAAGAATGGCACAAAGGAGGCAGATGATGGAACAATGATGATATAAATAAATAATAAAAAATGTTGATGAGGCCATCAATCTGATGCTATTTCAGTTTTATTTCTAGACTATCTCACATCATAAATGGCCACATCATACTGTAAAATGTGACACAACAGAATTTGCACAGCAATACATTCGAAGCATAAAACATGAAATGCTGCTCCTGCAAGAGAAAAAGTTGGAAAGCCAATGAAGGAATTAATGAGCAGCTGTAATCCAACTTCTCTTTAACAACAGAATGCAGAGTCATAATGGATCAGTCTGATGTGAGTAGTAATGTGTGGGGTCACTTTGTGTGAGTCTGGTGTCACTTGTACATGATTTAATAAAAGTAAACACAGTGGAGAGGGAAATGGCACAGCGCTCTGATGCAGCACTTTTCAAATTGGAGGGCGGAGATTTATCAACATATGTGTCCTGTTGCCTTCAGATGTTGCAGGGATTTAATGAACTGAAAGAGAAGCTTTTCATACAGTGTGAAGCAGCTGTGGACAACAGATACTATAAGAATCACTCATACTAATTTGTAGATGAAAGTGCACTGGTTTACCAACGTTCCCTTTAAACACAATAAACAGTCATTTCTATGCTGATTTAAATGCCTCTACTGGCTGGAAAGTGATTAGTTAAAATGTGTTACTTACATTTGATGCATTATTCCATCAATGCTGCACATTTGCTCTGTGTGTTTGTTTGCTCTTGTTGATAAAATCACCAAAGTGGCCGTAGACTGACGTTGCGCCATACAGACATGGTTCTGAGATGTCTATTCTGAACACAAAGCCTAAGACACATTCCAAAAAAATTATCTGTGCACCATGTTCTCACTGGCATCAAAACGACCCATAGAGAGTCAAAGCAAATTTTATGGCCAGGAGATGACCAAACGGCACTGCTTGCACCACATTATAAAAATGAGGCCTTTTACATTTAAATTGTTTTCAGGTATCAAATAAATGAATCTTTAACTTGTTTGAATATTCAAGTTTAAGATATCAATACCCAGGATCACAGGGTAATCCCAGCTGACATTGGGCACACCCAGGCACAACCTGGACAGGATGCCAGTCTATCACAGGGCCAACATATAGAAACATACAGAGACAATCAACCATTCATGCTCACACTCACGCCTACAGGCAATTTAGAGTCACCAATTAACCTAAACATGCTTGCCTTTGGACTGTGGTACCCGGAGGGAACCCATGCAGGCACAGGGGCAACATTCGACAACTTCATTTCAACTTCGTTACATTATTTTGTCTTATTTGGCCTATTTTCCAGAACACATTGTGTATAACAATACATGTTGCTGTCCTGAAATAAAATTGGATAATTAATGGAGTTAAGGAAGAAGGAAAATACAGAGACAAAAGTAAAGGTTTAGGTAAAAGCTGTGACAAAACATTTAGAGAAGTGGAAACAGTAAAGGAGAAAGGAAGGAGAACTGGGCAGAAAAAGCTGCTGAGAGAACAAGAGAGTAATTACAGGTTGTTTGATGATTCCTTTGTTCTATGCTGTGAGGCTGTGACTATGACAGTGTCATGTGCGGGCTAGCCACAGCACCAAATCGACCTCTGATACCCTACAGCGCGTGCTGTATATGTAGGTGTTTGTGTGTGCGTGTGTTTGTTCATGTACAGAGAGTATATGAAGCTTCAAAGGTACAGAGTGGGCTGGAGAGTTTTGGGCAGTCCACATTGTTAGTACCAAAGACCAAACACACGTCAGCTCTGACTTCTTGTACAACAAAAGTTTTGAAGTGTGAATCTATAATTGACCTCTTCTTTTACCTGCTCCTGCCTGGCTGCATGGAGAAAGGAGGGGAGAGTCGAGGACTAACAGGAGAAAAAGGAGGGAGGGGGGAATGGTGAGAAAGAGAGATGAGACAAAAGACAGAGAGCAGGAGCGAGAAAAAAAGAGCAACCAGGCTGTCACTCACATGAAAGGACGTAGGCTGGAAAATGACCAGCTTCGGATGCATTCACAGTTCATACGGTAAACAGTATATGATATCTATGCTATGTTGATGTCACCAGCCAAAATGGGACATGAGAGGGACTGTCAGAGAGCTCAACAAGGTTTTTTTTTTCTCTGAGGTGGCGCCATACCTGTCTGCTTATAACTCAAACCTGTGTATTATAGGCATCAAGTACATTCAGCTCTTTGACAGTGGAGCTACAGTATATGTATAGACCACACACCCATGCATGCTGGCACACAGCACAGAAACCTACACACACAAACACTGCTCATCTGTTGTGCAGATACACCCTAGACTGTAGCCTGTTGTTCTCAGGAAACTTGCAGTTGACACACATTATATGTAATTATGAAACACATGAAAATTATGATTTCCTAATGCTCATTGTGTTGGCATTCTTATTCAGTCACACAGCGACAGTCAAGTTTTGGGAGAGAACAACATAAGACCACATCCCATCGCAATTTCTCACCTCATTTCTCACCAAAATTGATCTGTAAGATAACCTTGCAAAAGTTGCAGCTAATTGATTTCAATGCAAAAAAAAAAAAAACAGTCCCACCAATGAGTAAGCAAATCCAAGAACCAAAGCTCAGTGGATGCTTTAATATACAAAGCAGATGTCTTTGACACCGATGACCAGAGTTTTTGTCCTGCACCTCGTGGTGATTTCATTGAGTCATGGTAATTTGATTTGGGATATAAAAGCAAGTTATGGAAAATATGATGGATTTGGTTACACATAGAAAACATAGGAAAATCCCATGTGAAAACTGAATATGTTTTATCATCAATCTAATTTGTGCATGAAAATGTGAAAAAAAAAACAACAACTTTGACTTGACTGCAGAGTATATGCAGATATTGTGAGGACAATAAAAATAATAAGAAATACAAAATTCAGGCAGAATTGCTTTTGATGACTTTTGCTCTTGTAGAATAGTTGTATTTGAACAAAACTTTGAGGAGACAGGGTCATGAATAGCAACACTATAATAGCTATACCACCACAGACTGTGCCAACAAGATGCTAGCTTACTCAAGAGGGAAAGAGCCTAAGGACAGTTTTATGGTCAGAAAAATAAATGATACTGACATATAGCTGTAATTACATAACTGATCTTTTGGCTTGTGTTGTCTAAAACTAAACTTTACCAACACCTTAATTTGCTACAGTTAACTATTACAATGAAAGTCTCCATCTCTGTCTCCCTCTCTTTTGTAATCTCTCTCTTTTTCTCTCTTTTGCCCTCTGAGAAAGTTTCTATACAATTCTCGTCTGTGCTTTCAAATTTCTTTCAAGTTGCCCAAAGCAGCGTAAAAACTTTCTGCGAGAAGAAAAATAGTAAAAAAAAGGGAAATAGTGAAGCTAAACTCGTCCAACTCTACTCCAGCTCATCATCACATCCTATCATGTTAATTTCAATTTTATTTCTATTTCCCTTTACTGCATAGCCCCCCGGTTGTCACTTTTAATTCTGTCTTTGATTCTACTGGGAGTTCCCCCCCCCCATATTCTTTTATTGTGTGAGTTGAACAGAAAACAGTGACTGTCCATGTTCCCAGAATTCCTTTCAAAGTCTTACCAGAGCGACGTACCCTGACTTCAGTGTTAAATCCAGCTGAAAAGGAACGTAATCATATCAGTGCTGAGCAGTAAAGTGGGTTATTTGACGGTAGAAAGAGAGACTGAAAGGGACAAGAGTCAGACTCATTGCTGCTACAGGGGAAAGCTAATTCGGCTCTTTCAAAGGGCATGAAAGGAACAGCATGGGAGAAGAGAAGAGAGTCAGTGAACAGATCTGTTCAATCCATCTTACAGCCTACACTGGACGTGTGCGAGCGGGATTAACAAGGATAATAAAAGGTTTTAATGGTGGAAATTTAAGAGAAGCAAAGTGTGCAGCGGAGTGTGTCACAGGGAAGGAAAAACAGACAGAAAGGACGGAGAGGACCAGATAGACAGACAGTTGAGTTAGAGTGTCTAGCATCTTCACTGGCCCTCTCATTAAAAAGCCTGAGGAGAAAATATGTCGAAGAGTAGGGCTCATTCCTCGGTTTGCTGCAGTCTGAAAACTGAATGGCCTTGAGTGTGTGACTGTTCCTCTAAGCCTTGATCCTGTGGTGAATAGACTGAATTTACAACAGCAGACATAATTAATACCCAGTTGAATGGAGCAGAAAAATGATTTATGAAAAAAAAAAGTACATAGAGTGGTAGGAAGTGAAAGAGAGAAGGTCGATTCAGTATGCTCTGAGCTGCAGTGAGTCAGTGATTTCTACTGACGTAAGAACAAGCACTAACTAGCTCTATATCATCTCTAATTTTTGCCTTGAAAACAGATATTGTCTGGGAAAATGGCTATTGATCCTGCGAGGTAAAACCACTGATCTTTAACACATCAAGTGTGAAATATGCATGGAAATGTGCCAACTTCCATTTAATATCATGAAGATCCGAACAGAAGGTGGGTGTAACTTGACACTAATCAGAAATTATATACTGCACATATTGCACTACTGCTTTTAAACAGCAATGCATCATGGTTAGAGCAGTAAGGGGTGAAGCTGCTGAGAATCATGAATCGTAGGAAGAGCTGAGAGGCAAATGAGACCAAACTCTGTGGTAGGAAATAACAAGAATTACTAATTAAACATTGACGTTGACTCTCAGGTAGACTCATTCGGTGACCGTCCAAAACATGATGCATATTCTAAAATTTGCAGTTGCTGGACTTGAGACCAAAATGACAAGAAGACTCTATGTTTTTCATAAAATGTAGCTATAATTTGCCTTTAAAATCTATTCAAATATTGTATCCCTTCTGCATCCATGCAATAGTTCTGTCTGATTGAATTAAGTATATTCCTAACCTAAAGTGTTTCCCAATTCCCAGTGCCATTTGCTGTAAATCATGTCGTCCTTCTAAAATGAAGAGATTACAGTCCCTCAGCACCCACTCACTGGCCTAAAGGTGTGATGCGGTTTTTAAGACTTAATAAAATTGAAAAGGTTAAGTGAGACTGTTATGTTGACTTGGCAGCCATTAATATCCTACATGGATGAAACTCCTGAGGCCTTTAACTCAAGGAGCTTCTTCACCTGGGAGAGCAGGTAATTGACCTTTTTAGATGAAAATGTGATTTAAAAAAAAAAATAAAATAAAATATAAAAAAAAAGTGTTGTTTGTGTTCTGGGGTTATCATAATTAAAAAATGTAGACACACTGTATTCCACTGCAGTTTTAAACAATACAAACTTAACACCTGACCAGACTAAACACCCGTGTCATGAACTTAATAAAGGGCCTGTGTGCCTTTAATATAGCCACTGCAATATGTGTAATATCAATGAGATTCAACACTGTAAAATCTACTGCCCAGTGGTAGCCCAAGAGCTGGTGAGGAGCTGATAGGAAAGGCTGGAAGAGGTTCAGGGTTTGATATACTAAACCCAGCACAAATTACCATCAGGCCTTCACCACATGTTTTATTTTGAAACACAGATGATGTAAATGAGCACATCTGCTGTTGAGTTAATTCAAATGCAAACTGCCAATTAATTCCTGATGCTGGACTATGGAAGACATGTCTTGCACATGTCTGGAAAGCAAAAGAGACATTACAAAACAGAAAGAAAGAAAAAATGTTATTGAGTTGCCTGAATAGCATTTGTTTTTGTTGTGGTCCTGCATTTTTTAATCTGCACAGTATCCTTTCCTGTGGTTTTCAGCACGATGGTACTACAGCTATTGCCGAAATGTTTACTAATCCCTCTCTATTCCATCCTCTTGATCACCCACAGACCTCCCCTCCTCTCACCCCTATAAAATCTTTCTCAGGTGGTGTTGGCAACCCTAACTCCACCACAATAACAATGTCTGCTATGAATAGAAACAATTGCAATGCCTACAACAGCGACGCTGAATTTTACACCTGCTTCTCCCACACTGTAGATCACAGATGCAATTACCTGTGCTACAGTGGTCAGTTTGCAATGATAAATTTGTTTCAGTTGTCCATATGAGCAAATTTGCTTTTCCCTACACAGATACATAACACAGACACATCTTAAAATGCATCTACCTTGTTATTTATTCCTCACCCTTATTATTTCTCTACAATATTGAAGAGTTGGCCCTGAATTAATGTCAAGAGGAGATTATTACTAGACTTTGGTGCAAGCCATAGCATGTGTTAGAGCTACTGTAATAGTTTTTCCAAAAAATTGACTATATAGACCTTTGATCGTCAGTTCATACTCATTATTGTTTAAAAAGATATGAGAGGGAGACAATAACTTGTAAAGAACAGGAAGAACATGGGGTTTTTGACAATATTAGGAGTGTGAAATAATAGCCAGCTTCCCGAATAAATCAGAAACAAAAGGGAGAACTAATACGTTTTCTCAAAGGAGTCAACAGTGGGATGGATATTTCAGTAGTAATTACTTTACACATCTCTGCAGCTGATTCAGGCACACAGAACAGAGCCCATTACCGCACAAAATCTTTCAGAAGCCTGGGATGGAAGTTAATGACTTGCTGCTGGAAAAAGAGAAGTGAATTGGGTCTATACTCGAGAAGGAGACAAGAGAAAGAGTGAAGGATGGGGATGATTAGGAAGGAGAGACTGAGCAATACCAACAGAAATGGTGACAAGAAATTGAAACAGGGAGGCTGAGAAAGGAGAGGGAAGAGTGATAAACAGATAAATTGTGGGAAAGAGACAGGGTGAGACTGGGAATTTTAGCGAATGGTCATATAGTGGTAGCGATGAGGCAGACAAAGGTTTTGCAGAAGACGAGACAAGAAGAGTTCTTTCTCTGCTCTCTTTTATGTGTTTTGAAACTCTTTGACTGTTGTAAATTTTGTTCATTTTTTCCCTTCTGCAAACCAATATGAGGGCTACAACACAAGCAGTGTGATGATATCTATAATACAGTAAATGTGATCAGTCTTATCGTTTCAGACTGTGAAGGTGTCCCACATACAATTAAGCCAAAAATAACAGGGGCCTATAGAATAAATTAGTGTGTCTTCCCTGCGGACTAGTTATAATATGATTAAAAAAAAAAAGTGGGACACAACTTAACTGAAATGTTTTTGTAGAGTATGTTTACATATTTATAACAGGATTACATATAATCATTAATGAGCATTCAGTTATGTACTGGAAAAAGGGGAAAATCTGGAACGTATTCATTTTTTTCACCTCTTTAAAATCCAGTATGGTAAATATGAATATGCAGCACAGAACAATAGCCTACCAATATATCTCCATCTCTAAGTTATCTATTATTTATTTTTTTAATAATGTGTATGCAGTCAATACATGAACTCACACAGAAGCAGAAATATCCTTTTTATATATATATATATAAATATGTAAATAATATTTCTGTGTTTTGGTAGATTCAGCAGAATTGTTCCTTTTGACCAAGAAACAAAACTTGGGAACCCGCACAGATGAAAAGCTGCTTAAGCCCACACTGCGTTTAGGCCTGCATCAGCAGGTCACAGGGGAAATTTGTCTGTATTTTCGGGACATTTTTATTCCTCTCCCAGCAAGGCTGACCTGTTAGGATGAATTACTTTAGTGGTCATAACACACCCTCAGCCTAGAGAATAGTCCCTACCAACTGTAACATCAAAGGCTACAGAGACACACAAAAATGTTTTCAAGCCAGAAGAGGTAGTTAGTAAAAGATTTAACCAAAAGTTTAACATGTATGTAAGAAGTCGAATGATAAGAAAATACACAAAATCGTTCTTTTGAGGATATTTCATGTCACCTATGTATATTTGAAGATTTCTGAAAGTCATGTAATACCATCTCAGCTATCTCCATCACAAATCTGCACAAAGTCAATAATGCTACTTGATAAGTAGACTCAGAAACATGGTGTAATATGCAGTGGTCTACTAGGCCTGGCTGCATATTGATCCACATCTACTTTTATTTCTAGCAGGTGACTTCAGGGTAGACTGAAAAATCCCTGCATGTGGATATGTCTGTTTTATCCCTAGTATTGAATTTGTTATTGACTGGTTAAATTGCATTTATTAGATTTGTTGGCAGCCCTCTGCACTGATTAAAATTAGACCTTGAGGTCATACTCAGAACAGTACGCTAACAATATGTTTTAATCAATACTGATTGTTGCACATATGACCCTTTTCACATTGACACAAATTACTCCTCATTAATAAAGGTCTTTAGTTATGACCAGTAAAAAGGAATATATAATGATCCCTTGTGACCTTGAAGATATATACGCATGACACACACTGACCCTTTATTCTTTCTTCCTTTGCTTTTCTTCTAACCGTTTCACATTTGTTATTGCCAGTCTCAACACATGTACAGTGTGTGTGTGTGTGTCTGTGTGGGTGTGTGAACATTCACATGTCCTATTTTCGAACTTTACTTTATGAGCTTCATCAAACAGCGAGAGGTCACTGTAAAGGTTACTGAGGTTCGAGCTTATAGCCTCGTTAAATGTTTTATGAGAAAAGCTAAGCAGTCATGCAGATCACCTTCTCAATCCCTTCAATAAGACAGACCACAGCAATCTATCTAACTAAAGACAGTTAGAGCCTGAGTCCCCCACATACTTAGCCAGTAGTATCTGACAGATTGTGAGTTTTCTTTTAACTTCTGGGGTTTCAGTTTAATTTTGATAAATGTTGTGGTCTCATTATTTGTGTAAAGTATCAGAAAATGCTGTTTTTAGTTAAGTTATTCAAAACAATTTGTCCTTTCTACATTTTTTTCACATACTGTCCTCTACTCACCTTTTTTCCCCGAAATAGTGGTACCTTGCCTTGTTTTTGTCTTTATATATGGGCATTTAAGCTCATGCATGAACTGCATATAAACACGCTTCCCCTATTCCAGGTTGTGGGATTCATATCAAAGTGAAACAGACAAGCGCATGATACAGTGCATGCAATATGCAACATAGATGTGACGTCTTGGATACACATCAAAAATACTAAAATTTGTTTGTGTTAAAATTTGTTATGTTGTGCCAAATAAAGTAAGTCTCTCGATGCAAAGTACAAATGGTGCTACTTTCAAAAGTAACAAAAAGTGGCTTTAGACCACTAATTTATTTACATGTATTACAATTTATTGACCAGTCTAATTTTATTGCTTACTGTCTCACAGCCCATCAGCGATACTGCTTTCCTCAAACTCCCACCCTGTTTGAACCTTTCAACCGTTAAAATACCATGTAGGGCTGGGCAATTGACTGAAAAAGTATTGCAACCAACATTTAGATCCTCCCACCAACTGGATGTTGCTCATGTCGGTTAATTCGGTGAATAACATCCCTAATGGTGGTGTTCATGAACAAAATATTGCCTCATGCTCTATCTGTGGTCATGAAACTACTAATGCACCGTAAACACACTGCCACTTGTATCTGTCCATGCTGGCTGTGTGTCTGCTACGTTGCTGCTACTGCCAGCTTTTTCACGCTGCACAGAGTTTGCAGGTCACTGGAATGTTGGATTTATTTTCATTATAAATTACTTCATGACTTAGTTTTGATAGAAAATGTCAATGATAACTAGTGTAAAAGTGTCATTTTTGTGTAATATTGTGGTCTTCTCTGTCTTTTTTTGCTGAGAGATGTGTGTGAAAAATCGCACAGCACGGCTGTGAGGTTCGCTCTAACCTGTTAACATGGCCACTGAACACCAAAACCTTCCGGAGCCTTTGTCTGTTCACTCACAGCGAAGTTGCCGGTATTGATGACGCAAGCACCATTAATGAGCCTCAGACTAGGTCGACACAAGCATGTTTTAGTTTTAAAACACACCACTTTTCTCGCACTTATGTGTGGCCTTCACACTACTTGAGAGTTTTCTGACCTTGAGAGCAGAAACCTTTTGAGAAGCTGGAAGGGCAGAAGTGATGACACAGACACCTGCCTTGCCTCCTGATTGGTTTTTATCCATCACAACTACCAGCCCGCGGTGAACACAAGACCACCAAAGTGGTTTAATCACTTGGAACACAATGAAAAATGCTCCAAAAAAAGAGAGAGAAACTGCAATATTTATTAATCGTGATATCGATTTGAAGTCATGTTGTCTGATCTAGTACCATGTGCACACTGCACTGTACCTCACCGCGTGGGTGTAAGATCTGTATATCCTCAAAGATTGTGTACTTGAACTGGTTTAGTATGCAAGATACATATACAGTCAGGCCGCAGTCCTTCAAACCTTTAAAAGGAGTGAATGGGTAAAAAGCACACAGGCAGTGGTTTACTGAACAGTGAAATAAAGCCATATGGTTAGAGGACTTTGCCCTCACTCAGCAAGCAGGCGAACACATGTGGCGCACACCGAGAGAAGTCTACAGACCTTAGTGCTCTTTTCTGACACTGAAGAGGTCCAGTGGTGATACAACGTGGGGAGTATTTTCTCAGCATGGCCTCAGTCCGCTGAACTCCACAAAAGGTGAGTTAAATGTTAATGGATACAAAAAACTCTGATAAGTTGAAGTATGAAAGTCTAGTCAACCTACACAACCATATACACTGCTGCTACACCTATGAAATCTGTGCAAGTAGTTAATACAGTGAAATGAGTGCTGCAGAGCAAAGTCACAATGACCAAGCATGAGATTTGTAACAAAGTAAAAAATAAAAAAGTGCAAGATGGAGCTGATGAAATGAAGGAAATGAAGTGAAACTGTGTGACAGAGGAGAGTGAGACAGCTAGAGGTAGATGCAGTCTTTTTCAGTGTAAGGCCCAAATGAGAAATTTCATCTCATGCCCTGGGTCCCAGGCTCATTAAAACATATCACTACTCTTGTCATGTGGGGACCCAGCAGGAACACGTCTGTGACCCATTCTGGTTCCCGACCATTAAAAAACATTAAGCTAGAAGAAACAGGGGGATAAAGATAAGGGGGGGACAGAAAGGACAGGAGAGGTAGAGAGGATGTTGAGGCAGACATGCAGTCGGCAGAGGGAGGGAGAGAGAGAGAGAGAGAGAGAGAGAGAGAGAGAGAGAGAGAGAGAGGACTGTGCATTTTACTGCCTCGCTTCATCTCTCACCCTCACTCAGTCTCCCCCTTTCTTCTCCTCGTTTGCTGCTATGGGGGGTAATGTGGCATGAAATATGTACTTAAATCTAAGCTCAGGTGCTGCCATAAAAAGAATAAGAGACTGTCTGGGTCTGTCTGTCTGTGTGTGTGTGTGTGTGTGTGTGTGTGTGTGTAAAGACGTGAGTATGTGTACATGTAAGCACTGTAGTATGTGTTTGATTTGTTCCTATGTTTTAAATGACATATGGATGCTGCATGTGCCGTTATGTGGATTCAGATGTGAAGGACAACACCATTGTGTGTGTGTCTGTCTATCTGAGTGTGTGTGTGTGTGTGTGAGAGAGAGAGAGACAGTGGGCGAGCAAGTCATGGCTCCCACCATCTCACACTCACACAAGGCGGGACACAGATTACTCCTCTGTGTTAGGCAGAGGTGTGAAGACATTAATATAAACTGCAACACACACACACACACACATGCACACGCACACACACGCACACACACACACACACACACACACACACACACACACACACACTCAGGTGTGAAGCTACCTAGTTGCTTTTATAGTGCTTTAGCTTGCAAGGTGAGGACAGAAGTTGGCACAAATTTGTAAGTCATTTCGCCTTCTGTACATAATTTAAATAAATGCTTTGCTCTGTGATCACGTATACACTTCCTCATACTTCTACGTTTATTAATTTGTTTCCTGCCCCTGACATAACTGTCATGTCTCAAACCTTGAGTTTCTTCTTTTTTCTCTCTTTCTCTCTCTATAACCACTCTCCACTTTGCCCTCCTCCAGGAACCTCCACCTATTAACCATCTGCTGTCATTTATCTTTCCAGTTATCCGTCCAGCCACCAATTTATCCAACCCCCAACCCCCATTCCTCTTCTCTTATTTCCAGATAGTCTACCTCTACTTCTTCGTTCGCTCAGACTCGGCCCATTCCATCTACAAAACTCCAAATCACTATTGATTCCGCTCTCATGAAAAATACATTTTGCACATTAGGATTCAGCCTCATCTCTCTTTCAGTATCCCCACTGTGTCTGCTCGTCTCCTAATCTCCTCCCTCCATTCCACCACCCTTTCTCCGCCCTCCTCACAGCAGGTGAGAGGTATATTTTCCTTCTATACATCTGCCGAGACTTCTGTCTTTGGATCGATCTCCCGCTCTGACTCTCTGGGTCCATTAGGACGAGTGTTTATGCTGGAAATATCAATACTTCTGCTCCTCTGTCTCTGTCTATCCACCTATACTTTTTTTTTTACTCTTCTTCTTTTAAGCTCCCTTGCCTCCCTGGTTATTCTCCTTGCCATTGTGATTTTATTTTCCTACTTTGACACTAATTTCACAGTAGCTCTACCTAGATTTTCCCTATTTTTCTTAATATGACATTTGTGTGTTTGCTATCTTTCCACCTGGCTTACTTTGACTTAAATAATAAATGCTTTTCCCCGACATCAGGCTGATATATACCATTGCTTTGTCACAAACTTTTATACTTGCAAACCTCCACTCTTTCTTTCCCTCTAATTCATGTCCATACACATGCACAAACACAAGGAGAGGAATACAAAAGCCGTACATAAATGTTTCAGTTGACCTTTTTGGTGTGCTTGGTCATAAAACATCACATTCTGCCTGTCTGCACTGGTGGCATAACAGAGATAGAAAAAAAGTGCATCCCAACAGCTGTTTACAATCTATCCACCCTGTCGTTTCCATTGGATAAGCCTGCTTTAGACTGGCTAGCTTTGTATTTTCCCTGCTATCCAATTTGCTGTGGCTACTGGCGGCCACATCCTGTCTCTATTAATATCCTTATGACACTTCAATTTGCTGTGTCTCCCCCACCTCTCCTTCAAAACCGGCGTCGTACTGGCTGCTGCCTCAATCTGTGCCACCTGCATGCCCACCTACGATCTGGAAAATATCATCTAGAAAATTAAAAACAAAGAGGAACACCTGCACACGTGAAAAAAGAACACATGGATGGGAAATTGTTCACACGCAGATTCTTGCAGACGAACACACACAAAAGCTACAGCTCTCCTCAGAGTAGAAAATGGTTTGTTAAGATAATCTGTGCTACAGTAAATTTACCCACAGAAAAGCTGGTGAAAAAAATGGTTTAGAATGGTTCCCTCATACCTTTAAGGTTTTCCTTATGCTTTCTATAACACTGGACCCACCTCACTAAGAAAAAAAAAATTTCTAATCATAATGTGTATTGATTCATCTACACTTACAATTGCAAATTTGGTCACATGTATTGTTTTAGACATAGTTATGGGTTGGTAAGCTATGGGTATGTCACTTTTTTCAAGTAATGGTCATTGAAATTTTACAAGCAACAGCCCATAGGGTGCCCATATATCTTCATGTAACAATGATCAAATGTGAAGTTAGTATATAGTGTTACGTATTTTAACAGATGGCATAGCACTGACAGTGCACAAAAAACTTTATATTGAAATGATACATTTAATCTCAATTTGTGTGTCCTTTGCACCTACCACAGATGGTTTAGACATGCACGTATTCCCCCAGAAGACATACGGAGACATTGACCAGCAACACTTATCTCTGTCTGTGTTGTTTAATTGCAGTATTTATCATCCAATCACACCAGGACACTAGGAAGTGACAAGCCTAGGTGCAAAACAACAAAATCCTGTTTGTTCCACTATAGGATGTTTAAAAATGAATTTTGCCAGTGTCTGCGCTCAAGAAGACAGAGAAGAATGGCAAGGAAAACAAGGCTTATTGTATACCCGAGAAAAATACAACTCTGAATACGCAAAAGCACATTTTTCAGAACAAGTGAGCATGCGGAGCTCTAATGTCCTCATTAAATCCAGTCTTCGTGATCACATCTCACAAATCCAACTGAAATAACAAGTGTAACTGCAGGTCTCAGCTCCGATCTGAATGTTGATCAGCTGTCTCCGTGGTGATGGAAAGGGTGAACAGCTCACTGGAACACATAATCCGGCCTTGTTATGAGAGTCTTTCTATGTTCTACCTATCTGTCTCGGTCTATGTTTCCAGCGCTTATCAGGACTTATCAGCCTTCCCCATCCTTCTATCACTGCTGCTATCTGCACACTATTTTACTATAGTGAGATAAGATCCAGTCTTGTCTGTGCGCATGAGTGTGTGTGTCCACATGTACATGAGCTTGAGCATGTGTGTGTGTGTGTGTGTGTGTGTGTGTGTGTGTGTGTGTGTGTTTATTGCTTCCAACACATTATGACCCCTCTAGTGTCAGACTCGTTTTATAAAGGTCCTTATCACTGTGTGGAAATACCAACTCTACCAAACCCTACAGCCCTGGGCTTAATAGAGACAGACACATAGACAAAAGAAAAGGAGTGAGAAATAAACAGTGAAGGGGAAAAAGTGATAGAGAGAAAGACAGGAGGTGATACAGCGGAGCAGAAATGGTGGGATGAATTAAGAAACATAATGAGAAATTAAGAGATAAAAAGATAAATAAAAATAGTTATTATAGATAAGATATTTCTTTATGTTGCTAGAGGCTTCACTTTCTTGTCGAGTTTCTCACATTCTCTATCCCTACTTGTCTTTCTTTCTTTGCAGTCATTGTCTTTTAGCATCCTGTGTCTCATCGTGGATATTCAAAAGGTCCTGCATCTCCTTGGTCATGGATAAGCACATAGTGAAGAAAATAAGGGAAGAGATGAAGGGCTTCACTGCTTGTGGGTGTGTGTGTGTGAGAGAGAGAGAGAAATGGGAAGAAAGAGAGTCCTCGACAATCAATTGGAGTAGAGTGACAAGGACGTACGCACCCTGCTGGATTCACTTTTTTCATGACTTTTCTGTCCCCTCAATTTATAATATTCATTGTCTGTCAATATATATGTCTATTTCTTTCTTCCTCATTTTCTCAAGCCTTTCTTATCCCATGTGTATCTCCTTCTGTCTTGTTTTCCCTCTTCTCCCCTTCCTTCCTCCACTCAGTTCTTCATCTCTATTCATCATCCCCTCATGTTTCCCTCTCCTCATATCTTCCCTCCTCTGTCTTCCACACCTTCATGTCTCTGTAGTATTCCTTCTCCCTCCCCACAATCTGCACTCATGCTTTGTATCCACTCACCCCCTCCCCTACTGTTTTCCTGGTCTATAAGGCAGAACTGGCCTCTTGTGTCAGGGTTGGTTTGGCTTTGGCGTTCAGCTACTTGTTTCCCTCCTTCCTTCTCCTGCTGCCTGGGTTTTGTTCCCTCAGCCTCTAATCGGCTTTTCCGGGTTTGGGATCGTCTCTTCCTAACTTTACCCTCTCTCAGGATGCCACAGGATTATCCCTGTCAAAGAGGCCGGACATCCTGGCTTGACAAGTGTGAGTCTATCTGTGTGCGAGCAATTTTTCGATGGCTGTGTATGCGCACGCTTGAGTGTGTTGGCTTGTGCGTGCATCTTTGTTTTTTGTTGTTGTTGTTTTCTGGTGTACCCATGATCCTCTGTAATCACTTTGAGACAATCCCATAATACCCCATAGGTTCAAAGGATGGTCTGTGTTTGTCTGTGTGTGTTTTAGAGAGAAAGAGAGTGTATGTGAGAGATTTCACCCCTTTTACTCAACTGCATAAGTTCTAATGTAAAAAAGTAAAAAAAAAAAACAAACAAATAAATAAATAACTTTTACTATTCGAATTTGCACGTGTTTATAGATTCCATAAATTGTAATTTCACTAAATGACAGTGGTATTCAGACATTTAATGTGTGTGTTATCATGCTAACCATTGCTAATTAGTACTAAACACAAAGTGCAACTGAGGCTGGTGGGAATGTCATTAATTCTGCAGGTCTATGGTCGTAAAGCAAAGTATTAGACAAACTGAAACTTTGTGATCATGGCGCTGGATGAAAATGCTAATTTTCATTCCAATCCTTTCAATAGAGGAATAGAGGAAAAGGCCAGGAGATCACCAGTAGGTTACATTCTCTAGAAATTATGAATGTCTATGCAAAACATTGTGGAAGATATTTTCATGAAAATCTGTAAATTAAAGTCATCCATGCCGATCCATGGAACCTCATGGTAGCCCAGGATGGAAAAAGTCAGTGGAAGTCAGGAAGCTTCATTTCTTCTATTAATGCCTGCACCAAATTTCATGGCAATCCATCTAATAGCCAGCCAGATAATTCAGTTAGGACCAAAGTGGTTGAATGACCAACTAACCAACTGACATTGCTATGTATATAGCGTAGGTAAAAATGTTTTCCAACAAATGCATAAGTCATTGCTCACATAAAAATCAACTCAGTTTTCCTTGTACTACTCACGGCTTAATCAAGAACTAATGCTTAAAGTAAATAGACAAAGAGGTAGTCAAATTAATCGTGGCAGTTTGATCTATGCTGCTGATCAACCACATGGTGCTACAACTCTGAGCAGGAAGCGAACAGAAGGCTTGGCAGCCATTTGGGGACTGGCATTTAGTCTCGGAGTCTCCCTCCTTCTTTTGTTCTTCTCTTTCTGCTCATTTCCATCCCTCCATCCCCTCTTTATTTAACTGGCTCTCTGAAAAGGTCCTGCTGTCAGCCTCCACCTGTCCCTGTCACAGTAAACAAAGACAACCAGGAGACACAGCACTCTCTCTGTTCTCTCCTGTGTCTGCTCTCTTTTCTCCCCTGCCTTCTCCTTTTACTTTCTTTTATTTTGTCTCCACTTGATTTCCTCTCCTCTCCCTTCTTCCCCTGGCATTTCTCCCTTTCTCTTTATCACTCTCTTTCTTTCTCACTCAGACCTTTATTTTTTGTTTCCCTTTCATTCTGTCTCGTCTCATTTTCTCACTTATTTCTTTGCTTCTTTTTGAATTTCCTGGCCCTCTGACAAACTTATATCATCACTGTCTTTCTTTCTTTCTATTTGCCATCATTGTGCCAACGGAGTATTTCTATAACTCTGTTGCCATCTTCTTAAATTGTGAAATTGGCCAAACTCATGATCATAATGAAGACAAAATGAGCTTACATGCACTTAAGAGTAGTTAACAGTGCATACATTCCACCTGAGTGATGCCCTTTTTTTACTGGTAAATCCAGATTTTTATATTCTGGCCTGGTTTACCATGTACAGAGCCTCGGCAGACTGCGAATGTCTGAATTATGCAAATCACTTCCTGCCTGCACAAACAAGCCTGGACCAATCAATGTCAATCCCCATTCCCTCGGCCAATCAATGTCATTCCCCCTCATACGTCTCTGGGCCTATTGGAAAAGACATTGTTCCTTGGGCCCTGCATGATAAATCTGGAGGGCCAGAGTGTCTAACATCCTCACATCTCACTGTAACACAAAATTTCAAGAATCATCAATGTACAACGAGAAAAGATAAAAGTAGACATGCTGATTTAAGGAGACAGAAATGAAAGAGAGACACAAAAGACAGCCTTCATTCTTTTACTTGCCCAGAGCTTGATCCAGCAGTGAAATGCAATGCCAGTGTTGACTCTGTCTTTCTTCCAATTCTATCACTTTTTTCCTTCTTCTAAAGTTAGCATACAGTAACTTAACATCACAGCGATTGGGGGAGGGCAAGAAAAATATTTGCACTGGGGCCAAACACAAGGGCACACTCAAACTACTGGTCTGATTTCTCCAACTATGAAACATCTGGAATAGATTTTGCCGTCCAACACTAACAAATCATTACAGCAGTATCTTACACAGCACATTCGTAAGCATAGAGCAAATAGACACGAAGAGGAGCGCAACAACTCATGACGTGTCTCCACAGTATAAATGAATGGAAGACACCTGATCACACATTCACTTGCCTTTATAGAATCTGTTCATTATCAATGTGTAATCATGCACACAGATTACAGTAAGTGCACGTTTTTCCAACATATGAGAAGTAACACATTTCTATAGATCACATCCCGAAGACGATAATTCTGAAACAACTCTCACCATCACTAAGTCTCTCATCTTCACAAAGTTCATTAAAGTGGCGTCTCAGTCTTCTTCTGCTCTGCACTTCCCATCTCTCTGCATGACTTTGTGCTTGATCTAGTTGGAGTCAGCTCAACGTGCAGATTGGGCCAGGATTGTGTTAGCGAGGATCCTTTTTGGATATCTATATCTGCTGTACAACTCAAATAAGTTACCACAAATGACAGTGGGCAAGCTTATTGGTCAAATTAGGATTTCCCAGCAACCCTTATTTTGTGGCTTTTGAGAACAGATGCATGCAGTTTTGGAACATTTCGATAATGGCAATAAAAATGAATCAAAACCATAAGTGTGAGGGCTCCTGACAGCTACTGGGCCCTGATGCAGTGCTCTTGATGCACTGGGGACAGCTAAATCATTGTTAACATGTTAACTAGATAGCCCAGGTCCGGCTGGACCATCTCATCACTCTGATAGTGAGTTACTGTAGCATCCAGTCTACCATGTGAAAGTAGTGCTGCCTGGAGGTCATATTATAACCTCTTGCATTGTAACTGTAAATGAAACTGAAGTTGTTGGCAGGCGACAACCACCACCTCCGGCTCCCTACAAGAAACCACATTTGTAGACAGAGAAAACTTGTGACTAGTGAAAATAAGTTTAATATACAACAATATTTAAGGATTATAAAAATGATTATAAAAAATTTACAAAATGAATACGTGCATGTTATTGTGGTAGTTGAATTAAGATTGGTTCACTGGTCTCCCTCCTAGACTTCATCCACTCTGGGTTGGACTTAACCGGCAAAAGAGCAGCTGTTGTAGAAATTTCTCTGTGGCATCAACTATGGTCTAGTGATTTCTGAATAATTAGAGTGTTATTATCTCAGCCTACAAGCACAGTAGGTGTGACGCACCATGATGCCATGTACATTATGTCATATTGCGCCACAAGCTATGCATCATTATGTAAGGTGCATTTAATCTAGTAGAGTAAGATAGATGACAGTTAAAAGAACAGTCTCATTCATTCTCCTACATGAAGTATAAATAAAATGCACGTCCTCTATCTATATATGAAAATATTGTCTCCTTATGGTGGAGAATTGTACATAAAAACATAAAAAATCAGAAAAACAGACTGGGGAATTAAAAATGCACAATAAGCTAAAAATAGTTTGGGTTGGTTTACCAGCATTTACTCCAACCTGTCTGTCTTTCCTGTAACAGACCTAATATATTGTATTAAGACACAATCAAACATCCTGTTGAGCACTAACATCTGCCTTGTCACCTACATTATACAGTGTGGACAAGCATACCACCAATTGTTTATGTACCCACAAAGCCCCAGCAGTCTCCCCTCTATACCCTTATCCCTCTTTCCATATTTTTTTTAATGGTCTTAGGTTCCTTTTATCTCATAAAGTGGTGGAGCTCATGCTGTCTTTGTGGTGTCATTAAAGTCAGTGAAGCTGGTTTTAATTGTTGGTGAATTGGCCTTTTATGACTAATGAAGCCTCTAGTATGGGCTGCTTGTACTATTTAATCAGCCATCATGTACGCCGTACCACCTACACACTCTGCAGTGAGATAATGGGAGTGAAGGAGAAAGTGAGCACTGAATTATGGGAGAGGGGGCATTGAGTGAGAGAAGATAGTGAGACCTAGATAGACAGATAGAAGCAACTATATGTACTTCTGTTTACCTGAGAAAAAGACAGAGAGAGCTAAGGAGAAAAAGTCCTCTTGGCAGAAGAACTGAGAAAGGAAAAGAGCAATTTGTACCGTCCCTGACAAATAGTGCTCAATTTGTGTTTTCTGCACTTGTTACTGAGGTCTTACTGCTTGTCTTGAACAGCACTATTAGGTCTGTATCACTTTGTTTCAATGAGACTATATATGGTAATTTCCAGTCTCTCATGAATGCTACTGTAGCTCCCTGTCACCAGGCTGTGACAGATGTTCTGGCAGATGTGGTGAGCTATAGATATATTAAAAAAAAAATCATCCCATTTTTTCGCAAGTGGTACACATTCTTCAGTGGATGCATTGTGAAGTGGTAAGCATTAATAACTTGTTGTTCTGATGGTCGCGTAGAGTAAGTGTGTGGATGACCCCTGTGTTTCTATTCATTTCTCAAAAAGGCCTCTGAAGTAGCTCTTGGCCCAAAGGTGGCTAAATCTCCACTGAGACCAATAAAGAAGGTTTTTTTTTTTTTTTTTTTTTTTGGCAGGTTGGCATAAAACTCCAGGCAGAACACAATCTACTTACCTGCGGGGTAAACTCTGCTGCATACCAACTCGTAACAGTTCACATTGAGCTCACAGCTTGTGTTGCGTTTTATCCCGTCTTTACCTTCCATATTGCCCATCGCTCTCCTCCGCATAATAATCAGGCAAACGGAAATGTCATAAAAATGATTTTACAGTTTCAGCTGATTAAAATTCAAAGCCAGTGGGGTAGATGGTCAAGTATACTGCAGTTTAGCATTTTGCAGTTCACAGGAGTTTCTTACCGCAGCTCAGTTCAGTGCATTTTATTGTCCCTAAGGGAAGGTTACGTTCAACAAGAATACTTCTGGTTTTCTAATTACCATCCAGTAAAAAGCAGACGTGATTTGTAGAAACTGTCTCTCAGACAAAACTCTCAAGTGTTGGAAACTGATGTAAAGTTACACAGGTAGCGGAATCAAGTAGTATCAAATCTGCATTATGAACGAGATTTGATGTTTCTTGTAATTATCTTTGATTTAGCAGTTGACCTGCCACACTGCTGACTCGGTGATACTAGGTTTGCGAGTGCATTTAAAATTTTCCGAAACCCCAAATTCAAGTCATATGATGAGTGCAGCAGAGTGATGTAATGAATAGGATGTAATGAACAGAACTGGATTGAAGGCCCTGTGAAAACTCTTTGCCGAAGTGTTTAGCTTGAGACACACTGAAACTGCACCAGTTAAACTACTGGCCCGAAAAACATTGCTCCAACATGAATCAATACAGTATATTTCCATAAAATGCAATGAAACTATATTAGGCCTGAATTACAGTATCGTATTTTATAATCCTTCCTTGGTATGTCATATTATCAAATAATTCATGGTTATTTAGGGATAGGTTCGGGGTTTTGGTGTCACAATATAAACTCAATGAGGTGAGGAAAAGGCTGACTTTTTATTATGCAGCTTTATTATTTATTATGCTATAATACTGTGTATAACTCCTTGACATAATGCTTTAAATTTATTTCATATCATCCACCCCCATAATTTAGTGGCACAATAACAATGTACCAAAACACGATGTTGGTCTCTGGTATTGTGTTGCATCATGTTTATACTTAGACTATGTGGTACAGAAGTCAATTGTCAATAACTAAACAAGCACAAAGTCATGGCATCACATGCTCTGTTCTATTAGCTTCAGTAAGTTGAGGTAATTTCTCATCCAGCTTAATTCTGTCATTGGTCTTTGTGAGAAAAAAAAATGTGTGTGAGTGTTCCTCGACTTTGCTTTCCACATTCTAAGACAAATTGGTATCTCCAACAGCAGCTAATTTTAGAAGTCAAATATTTGTGTTTTTAACAAAGTTTAACAATGATTTCTGTGAGAGTAGAACATGAGCACATCAGAGGTCGTCAGAAACTGGTTACCATGAACAAAGCCTTGCAAAGGTGACAGATACTGGAAAATGCTCTTTAACAGTGTGTGAATGGGGACACACATCCCTCTCCTCCATGTGTGCATAATGCTTCAGAGTGCACACTGATGGATTTGCCTTTACTCATGGAAAATCCATCAACTGCCAAGTCGAACTTAAACAAATGGAGGCACTCGGACCAAGGGCTCAGTGCAAACAACCTGTTTCCCATTACCACCCTTTCCACAAATTATTGTTGTGTTACAGTATGTTACAATGCTAGCACTGATACACAAAGACTCACACCATGACAGGTATGCACAATAGAAAAAGCCATTTGATGGAAAGGGGTAATAAAGTAGAGTGAGGTCAAAGGGGAAGCTGAACAATAACTGCAGCTGCAAACCAATGTAGTGTGTGGTTCAAACAAAGGTGAAATTTATGACATAGTGCCCCCCACCCTGCAGACACACACACAGATACATGTTATCATGCTTAACAATCAGGGCATCGCTGTAATGAAGAGCATATGTTCTTCTTACACCATAGATCTTTGCCCAGATTTCGCTTTCTTCCTACCTGTCTGTCCATCTCTCTCTCTCAATCTCACCCACACACGCACCTATACATTATCATGCTTAACAATCAGGAGATCATTGTCCCCTGACATCAAGAGCACATGTTCATTCTTCTCTCACAGTTGATCTCTCTCTCCACACATACACACACAGCGGGCTCTCATACAGAAAACCATAAGACACTTTATCACAGGTCTCTCATCCTCGCAGGTAGCACTATCTCTTTTCTTTCTGTCTTGGTGTCCCTGTCTGTTTCTGTATTGCTCTATTTGCCTCTCTTTCTGTTTCTCAGCAGTCTTTGCTGAATCGTCTTTCACACCTCCATCCTCCCTCACTCACTCTCTCACCATTTCTTCTCATTCCCTCTAAGCAGTCTTTTCTCTAACCGTTTTCATGGTTTCACCACTCTCTCCCAGCACACATTCATTCTTGCTCACTCTCTACCGTGTGTCCTGAAACCTTTTCATATCTCTACACTGTCATCTCTCTCTCTCTCTCTCTCTCTCTCTCTCTTTCTCTCTCTCTTTTTCTCTCTCTCTCTCTATCTATCCTCTGTCATATTCCTTTCTCTGCACCTGGCCATGACTCTTCCCCCACTGCTGTGGTTTCCCCTTTCCACCTCTATGACAGCTTCACATTAATCATTTCTACATCCACAGGAAGACTGCCTTCCTCTTCTTCCTCTACTCTATCTCTTTCTCTCCCACTCATTCTGTATGTATCTTTCTCTCTTTCTTCCCCTCTGTTACGCTTTCTGTTCTCCCTGTTCTCTCATTCTGTCCTCATACTTTGTTTCCCACCTCTCATCCAAACTCTATTTATGCACATGCAACAAAAATGTCTTCACCTTTCTCCCAGTTGTGTCAAGTTATCATATTTGGAATACCTTGCTAAAACATTTTGCATTAGCTGCAACACTGCCAGAATGGCAGTAAATACGACGTACTTGTGTGTAAGTAAAGTACGTTATGAAAGAGTTTCATCAGGCATTCGCACCAAAAATATGCTGTAGCTTCAGATGGTGGTGAGACAATGAAAGAAGATTCTGGTTTGAGTGAAACATCAGATGCCTTAAATATAAAACGCCTTGTGAGAGGATTTAACGACTGAAAAGTTAGCGGTGTGCACCTCTCCATGTTAGACTGGCCAGTGCACGGAGTTGCCTGTTTTACTACTTTGGAGTTTTCTAGCCCCTAAAACTGAGAAGTTTGGAAATGCTGCTGACCCCTGTTTTAATTTGAAACCTCCAGGGCTGGAGGGGCAGAAACAGAGACCTTTGGAAATGTCAGTCACATCTACCAGTGGTGAAGCGCTGAGAACACAACATCTCAGCGCCCATTTTATAGGGTTAGAGCGGGCACACTGTCCTCATGACTCAACTCACAGCTGCGTCACATGATCTAAAAGTTGGGCGCCTGTCCGCCTGTTAAAAGCTATTTTTACATCAAGACAGCAATATTATTGACACCTTACTTGCAACTGCTACAACTGACCTTGTTCCTCATTCAAATTGTTTTCTGAAACTAACTGGAGAGTAGACAAACAGCTTCCTGTTTACACCATCACGCACATGCCATCACGCATATGCCCAGTGCACATGGGTGTAGCTTTAGTGAGGAAATGTTTACACAAATTTACAGTGGCCCTGAGAACTCAACACCCTGCAGCTTGGTTGTGTGTATTTGCAGCACATTTTTCAAATTGATGAAGATGTCTCCATATAAATGATCACATCAGACCCCTGAAATTTCTGGAATTGTTTTCTTACTGAATCAACAACAGATTAACTTTTTTTTCATTCCTTCTTTTTTTTTTTTTTTTTTTTTTTTTTTTGTGAATTTCAGTATGTGATCAAAGAACTGGCAAAAATAACAAAAATAACTTTTTCATATTCCACTTATGCACATTTCAGGGATATCAGTTTGTGTGGTGGTCCTGGAGGCAAATGTGAAGGAGTAATGCTCAAAAATGTTAAAAAGAAACAAAGCAAACTGTAGACTTTTCAGGAAATCAAAAGCTGGTTACACATTCATGGCACTATTGAGACATGACTAACACCAAACAACAGCCAGCCATTCATTTCATTTCCTCATAGGCGTTTTCAACCGTCTCTTTCACACACTCATTTGTTTTATGGTTCTCTCTTATGCTCTTAAACACTGTCTAATCCCTGATTAGTGGAGGAAGAGGGCGTTTAATGCTCCTCTCCACTTGTCTGCTGCTGAACTGTGACACACAAAAAACGCTTACAACCACACATATACGCACTGACACACAAGCAGTAAAGGAAATCTATGCTCACACATAAACAATTCAAACACACACACACACACACACACTCACACTCACACACACAAACTCCTTTTCTCCAGCACTGCCACTCACACGTCTCTCTGGTTCTCTGGTGAAACGGGTACTTGAAAAGGATTTAATAGTATCCAGTGAGTGCAACCAAACACTCAGATGACAATGCATTTACCCAAGAGAGTGACTGCACATTACAAGAGAACACATCCATACACAACTGTACAAATTCTGCTAGGACCACTTTTGTCAAAGTTAAAATACACCGTAAATAAGCACTGTAATTACATTTAGCAGAATTACCATGATGTGGAAACTCCCTGTGCGTATTGCGGTATTATGCAATGCTTGAATATGGCTGGCAATCACCCCTTTTATTTTTGCCCTACTGCACATTCTTTCTTCAAACCAAATATGTCCACTTCCTAATTAATTCAGATATGCACTTTATCAACAAATCACTCCTTTTTCTGACCAATCAGCAGTATGTGGGTCATCTCAGTGGTTAGAAGAGTTGGATAACCACAAAAACACTCTTATCAGTAAATGGTCTACCATCAGTGGAGACAGACTTCAGTCACACTCACTTTTCACTGACAAGGTCTGATCACTCAACTGAAATTGCTCTACTCAGCTTTTGAGCTGTCCTATATCTGTATTGTAGAAATCTGATGTTTGTTACAGTTGGGATGTCCAGCCTTACATGTAGTAATTTCCTTTTTTTCTTTTCAATAAAATTAGCTTTTTTTTTTTATTAAATTGCACACATTTTATAGTATGTTCTATTATCAACAAATACAATATAATATAAGTTTTAACTATTATGATATATATATATATATAATATAAGTTTTGGGGGTTTTTTTTATATCGAGGACTTTGTCAGCTTGTGTGAGATATTGTATTGCCTGACATTTTTCATATTGAATATGAGAGTAGAGTAATAGCATTGAAAATACATGCACTTCACTGTGTTAGCAGTGGGAGTTAGAATCAAAGCGCAGATGCAGCATGATTCATTCGAAAATTTAAAAAGATAATCTGATTTGAAAGCGCAAAAAGTTGATGAGTTCAACTGGAACAAGACTCCAATGATAGATTTGATCAACTGATCAGATTAAAGATCAGATCAAAGTAAAAATGGCAAAAGTCTATGAAAGGATTGCCAGTACGACAGTTGCTCATTTTAATTAACAATACAATAATATAATATTTTAGAATTTTTAAGATAATATTTTTTTCTTTTGTATCATCTTCTTTGGTTAATTCTATGAAAAAGACCCCTGGTGCCTTAGACCAAATCAATCACAACTTTGGGTATGGCATCACTCTCTGCACACAAGCAAGTTGCAAAAAAAAAAAAAAAAAAAAAAAATGCAGTGACCATCTCAAAAAAAAAAAATATATATATTGTGTAATATTATTACACAATATTATTACACAATGGCCACATTGTCTCATTGTTTATTTAGATTTTGGGTCAACAGCTACAGCTTTGCCTGAGGAATCCTGGGCCAGATATAATCTACAGTTCATCAGGCATCCTAAAAGTTTAAACCAATTTTAAAAAAAAGTAAAAAATAACAGGGATTTGCACGTTTGCTGTCATATGTATTAGGCTGATGAGAACTACACAAATGCGACGGTACAGATGCTCTTGAGCGTACTAACTAACCTGTCAAAAAAAAAGAAAAAAGAAAAGAAAGCTCAATACAAGTTCCATTGAGCAAAGTAAAACATTACTTTAAATGTCACTAGATGAGCAGTGATATTTTTCATTTCCCATACTGAATAAAGTAATTACATTGAGCTCCAATCAGCGGAAGTGGTGGAACACTGGAGAGCTGGCAGATTGCTATCTGTTTGACAGAGACAAGTCAACAACACCTCTATCTTCACTCACATTTCCCCTGATGCCACAACATTTTATCTCTTCATTACTAACTGATAGTAGATGGGGGCACGATAGTTAATTGCATCTCTGGAATAAGTGTTTCCCTGTGTGTGTGTATGTGTGCATGTGTCATCCTTCCTAATGGTTTTGGTATGTACTTGTGTACTACTATATCCCACATGTGTACATGTCCATGTTTTAGGCTGGGTTGTGCATGTGGAAGATTTGTTTTCTATTTTGTCCGTTCAAACCCGCCCGAGCGACCTGTAAAGACGGAGTCAAAGTCTCTGCGCTGTCTCTTCCCCTCCCTTTCCATTTATCTGTCCTCTTCCTCCCCTCGTTATATCTTTTCCACACCTCTCCCCTCCCCTCTAGTCCCTTTCGTCACTGCTATCGTCACCTGCGGGTGTCTGTGTCCCACGATGCATTGCAATCCGCCCGCTCCCCTGGCTGGTGGTGGAACTGCAGTGACATCTACTGAGAGTGGAGAGGAGGAAGAGGAGAGGAGAGAGGGTGAAGGAGAATGAAGGGAAAAGAGGGAGAAGATGATTCACTATAGTATTGGAAATGCAATAAAGGAAGAAGGGGGGCTGCAAGAACCAAGTCACACCTTGAACCCTTATTATTAGGTATTCAGCTCAGTCCTTTAATATCAGCACAAATGAACCTTCCTTTTTTAAACAAAGGACAGGATTTCACCCAATGCAGTAGACGTTTCCCTGCTTTCCTCCCCTTTTTTTTTTCTCTGAGCCCAGTATTGTGTGCAGATAATTGCTTCTCTTTAGTAACAACAGCTCTAAAATGATTTTTATTCTAGTCAGCAGGCTTTGATACAGCCTGTCTGTGTGTTTGTAATTATTGTCTTAGCCACTGGCTGTCAAACCCCATTACGTGAGGTCAAGCCCAAATGACTATCCTGAGCTGATGACAATAATTTGACGACAGACACACAAGCATTAGTCAGTCATGCACTTACACAAGCGTGCATGGACACACGTTTATTCACGGTAACGCACACTTACCAAATTTACACAAAAACGCACACACGTGAACTTGTGTTCATGCATGCACATTAACACAAACAAACATACAGCAGAAAATTTAGTCTTTGACAGGCATCTATAGTATGAATTATTCAGGAGCTAGTTTACATAAACCATCCATTCAGTCATACATGAATTAGAATTACAGTTGTATGTGCAGGAAGCAATCATCATGTTATGATAATAAAGCTGGGATGCTATGCATATTCAGATACTACTTGTGGGAAATCTAGTGCAATTCCCATCCCTTTTCAGCAAATTACATCCCATTTCATAGGTATTATGCAATTGAAGACACTTAAAACATTTTCTTTTCCGTGCTACTCATCTTCCACACAAACGTGTTGTATGAGAGTTTTAACTATTCAGTCAAAAACAGTAGGAGTCTGTATGGTAACCAAATAAATAAAATATATGTGCCTTAAAAGATTAATAGCTAAATACGAAATATAGTACAAATGTACTTTGATGTTCGTATTTGGATATCCAAAATAATAATACCCTGGAAAAGCACTTTAAAACTAACTTAAAAGCTGGAGCAAACACTGTTACAATAGTGAGTCATATTAAATTGCACAATCACTAGCATGTTTTGGCTATAAAAAGGTCCAGCAATCAGAACCTTGCTATGAGACTTTTTAAAAGCAACATGAGACACACTAAAAGACCCCAAGTGATCTAAATCATCTATGCAAAAACTGCAGGTGTACTGGCCAAGGCAATAAGGAAAAGCTATTTAAAGGATAAAAATGTTTTATTACAACTTGGGTTTTATTTTCCAACCCCATTTTCTAGAAATTGCATTTATACACAACGGTGTGTTGTGTGCTTTGCCAAATATAGTTCGCCAAAATTGTAATTGCTGCCAGGATTATGTCCAGCAGCAACATTTTTTGAGTGAAGGAAGTGCTAAATTTTTCAAGATCAGATTCAAGATTTCAAGATCAAGTTGAATGGAGGTGTTTGTGGATCCCAGGACATACAATATGCAAGTGTGACACTGAGGCCAGATTTCATGTCGTATGTAGGCTTGGTTATAAACAACAAAAGCACCTTGGTTAGGAAAAGATCACCAACGTGATTAAATGATGATAAAATAAACTTGGTCTTTGTCATGTCATCTGTATTTTACATAGACCATAACCATAGAAACCATAAAAATGAACATATATCATAGTTGAATTATAGCACGACAAATTAAAAAAAAAAAAAACATTGCCAGTGAACACTACAACATTTGATCATTCATTTAAATACAATCCTGGTCCCATACTTTTGTACAAAAATGTACTTGAAATTGCAAATTCTTTCTAAATGTAATCTTTAATAGATGGGTTTCTATTGTCATATTTTTTTACTCTTTAGTCAAGAAATCAACCGATCCCTGAAATATTGGTAGTAAAACCTTCATTGCACAGGAAAGTGCAGAAAACTACTGCAAGTACTGAGGCATTTTTGCTTTTGTCTGCTTTTGGCAATGTTGCTACATTCCCAGATCACACACAGTTAGCCTGGTAAGTATAATCTTTAAATTAAAAATAGCAATGGTGACCAGAATAAAGCTGCCTTCATTCAGCTATAACTTTAACTATGGACATGTTTGGTCTACACCTCCATTCATCTTCACATTCACCTGAGGAGGTGGATTCATATGCATATTGCATACAGAGTGCAGCATCTTTCCACAGATATAGCAGTACTTCATGTGTGCAGAGGGCAGGCAATACAATCATCAATCTGATTTATACATTATTAACCATTTCTATACTGAGGAGTCGTTCATTTTACAAAGTGCCCATGGGCGGTGTAGCCCTGTCTATCAGAGGCCAATGACAGAGGGACACATGTCAAATAAAACTGTATTACCTTTGATTGATTGACAGGGTTATGAGACACAGAGCAGAGGTGGACAGACATGTCAGAGGTGAAAAACGGGGAAGGAAAAAAAAATGGAGGTAGAGAGAAACACGTTTGTGTTGCAGAAAGAAAAAGAGATGGGGAACAATGGGTAAACACACTGACAGTTGTAAAAGGATAGGAAAAAAAGAATTACAAATGAATACTGACAGATAATAGAGGAAGAAAAGTCTGAGGTTGAAAAAAAAAGAGAGAGATGACATAGCAGATGCAAGCGATAAACCAACCTGGACAGAAGCGAGTGTGAGACGGAGTGAGAAAGATGAAAGTGTTGGAGAGGACCGCCTCTTTCTGGGATAACACAGGAGAAGAGTTCACATGGTGGACGGTAGCTGTCGCACCAAAATAAGCCTTAGTGCCCCTGTCTTGTTTAAATAAACTATACACACACACACACACACACACACACACACACACACACACACCATCACCACACCCTGAGACCTGACCAGCACCACCCTGCAAACAACAGCTTGTGTCTCCAGAGAGAGTTTGAGGACAAGAGCAGGAGACACAGTAAGAGGTAACAGCCACAATCCCTCACACATACACAGGACTGTTTCCATTAGCACAGGCTGATAGGCTTTATAGGTCTCATGTTAATTTTTATTTAAAATTCAATATTCTTTAAAATAAAGCCATTGTCTAGCAGTATTAGCAGCAAAAAAGGGGGTTTATTTTAACTTGGCTGTGAGCCACTATAGTATAAATATAAATGATTGACAGCTTATCTAAATCATCTTGATATGACTGATGTAAACTCAAGAAATCCAACGCTCACGGCATCTTAAGACAAAACACTTACAGTGTACACCAGCTGCATCAGAATTGAAGCAAGTGTGTCTTAGGATGGACAAACCAGACAGAAGCATTATCCCCTAGTATGTGATGATGTCTCACTGGGACATACAAGCACATCTGTCATGCATGTCTCTAAATATAAGATTGACCTGATTTCTATCCAGGTGACTTGGGTGGGAGAAAAAAAGTCTCCATGAAGGTATACGAAAGAACATGTCCTTATTTGCTTTGTTTTTAGGAGTGTATAAAATGAAATGTAGTCTGCTGACAAACTCATTCATATCAAAGTCTTACCTAGTTCCCTCTTGGCTGTTTTGACCCCATTTAGCCTATACATTGATCTTCTTTTTCCCCAAGAAGTGATTATTCCTGGATTCATTCAATGTACCTTTAACAAAAAACAATTTTAAATACCTTAAGAGGTCGTATGCATAAAAAATAATGTATTATCTCTGTAGCATGTAAATTTTATTAATCCACCAAGTCTTGCCCCTTGCAGTGATTGAAGTGTTTTCTCCAGTGCATATGTTTTATAAATCAGCAGAAGGAGAGCACCTGCTTAGTGTCCCATTCTTCCTTATTATGCTTGGCAGGGTGATGGAGCACATAGCGATAGATCAATATTCACCCTCTCACATACACACACACACACACACGCACGCACACAAGGACACTAATGCAGACACCACACTGCCTATACACAGAAAGAAAAATGCACATAAACATTAATAAACAAGCACAAACACATTTGCATGGGGGGTTGTGCCTGTTATCCCATTTCCCAGGTTATGAGATGATTAGCATCCTATTAACAACAGTTTTCCTGCCCTGCACACCCCCTCTTTATGCCAGAGTTGCTGTGGGATGATGAAGCATTGTTATCAGGGGCCATGAATCATGCTCTTCCTCAAATTAAACATGCTACGTCATAAACACTTTCCGGCAAACCTGCAGTTGAGGATAGATGTGGACACAGGAATATGTGTGAATGTGTGTGTATGTGTATGTTTTTGACTGAGTGCCTAGTGTCCCAGTTAAGTGTAATAAAGCGCAGGGCTAAAATAATGTGATGAGTTTAATGAGCAGACCATCCATGCATTCAATTCCCTCAATCCCCCACCCTCTGTCCTCCATCTCCCTCTGTCTCTGGCTCACAGACCCCTGCTGTCTCTATCCCTCTCCTGTGTGTGTGTGTGTCTGTGTGTGTGTATATGGGGAGTTTGGAGTTGGGCTGGGAGGTAATGTGATTCGACTGAAACGATTAATCTTGCTCAGGTGAGAGTGCATTGGGAGAAACAGGGAGGGCGACAGGGAAGAGAGATGGGTAGAGATGGTGGTTCAAATGTGAGCGAGGAAAGAAAAGGAAGGCACAGGGAAATGAGAGAAGCAGATGACGTATGGCTGGTGATTTCTCTTCTCTCACTTCTGTCTCTGTCTCTCTTTAGAGGCTTAGTCCCCTTTTTTTCGCTCACTGATCCAATCATTTCATTTGTTGCGTCACCTTTTTGTCTCCTGCTGCTTTTTTTCTCTCTCCCTCCCACTCTCCCACCTAAACTACATTTCTATTCCATCCTTCCCTTCATCCTTTTCTTCCTTATTACCTTTTCTCTCCTCCTTTTGTTCAAAGGCATTGAGTAATGTTTGGACCAACCATCAAGTTTGTTCTCTTAAAGGACATGCAATTCTGTCCTTATGTAGGTGTGTAGAAATGCAGTATATGCAAATGTATTCACACTTTATTTAATTTGTTCTAAAATAGTCTATATCAAGGTTTCTAATTGCCTTAACAGTGATAGTAATGAGAAACCCATGTAATCATAATGTAACAGTTTTCAATCAAGGGCAAGTATCTGATTTTGTTTTAAGAACCATTTTCAATTTGTATGCTTTAAACTCATTATTACAATCATTAACTGTGTACTTGAAATTACCGCAGTTGCTCCGTGCCCAAGAGTTGCAGAGGCAGTGTTCGGATTCAGCCACTCTGCATCTACGCTGCATTACTGGCGCAGGATTTCAAACGATTAGTCAATTAGTCTTTGAGGTGGAGCAGGAGAACAAAAGGCGAGACACGTTAGCCCATGAGATTCTGTAGGAACAAATGCACTTTAGTATTTAATCAAAACTTAAGAGAGTATATTTACAGTTGTTGAGGTAAAGGTAATCCATAAACCTCAGCATCTAAACAGCATTCCTAAGCTTTGTTGATGGAATAACGATGAAATCTAAACTAAGAGCTAATAGTATTACTGGCTGGGGTACAGTGCTGGATCTGTGCTAATTTCTTAATTTGATTTCCCTCCTCAAATAGAGCGAGTAATTTGTTTAGGGGACCAGAATTTGCCCAATTTAGCTGGTAAGCTCCTTGGCAGCAGTAATGGGGATAAACAGCTAGCATAAACTGCAGCCTAATCATACTGCGTCTGTTTCACAACAACACACACACACACACACACACACACACACACACACACGCACACACAATGTTTTCGTTCCTTGTCCCATCTCTACACCATAATTGTCTAGTTTAAAATTACAGCTTCATAAGGCTAAGTAGCTTGCCAACTAACCTGTTAGCCAAGTCAATTTGTACAGACACACACACACACACACACACACACACACAAAGGATTTATTAGCTTTCTAGCTTATGCAACCCGCACCAATATAGCATCGCCTTAACTCTAATGAACTAATGTTGCAGTGCTCAGTCATGCAGACATTGGTGGTGGTTCTGGAAATGGACAGGTTTTTTTTTTTTTTCCTCAAAGAAGCCTGTGAGTGAATACATGTTGGCAAGCAGCTTTTAGTTCGGTACGTCATGTATGAGATGATATGGGATAATATAAGGTTGTTTATTTTGAATTGTTTTTCTGACCGATAGCACTTGTTAACTGTCCTTTTACCATTCACCGAAAGATTAAAATTTTGGTAAAATACGATTTACAATGGTCAGATATCTGAAACCCATTTAAAAATGCTAATACAAAGTGGACCAGAACGATCATGGACACACACAGGCTGGAAAGAAACTCTTCCCAGCAGATCATTGCACAAGGCATAGCCCTTTTAACTTTATAGTTGCAAAATAAGCAACATCCCACTTATCCAGAAGCACAAAAATAATTATAGATTCATTAGGTTATTATAAAGATCATTTCTGTAAAAAAAAAAAAGAGAGAGAGAGAGAAAAAAGAGCAGAATTGATTCTTGGCCAGTAGTTCTGGTGTGAACAGCCAGAAATATACAGACTAGGTCTTCCTCAGTCCTCAGGATAGCAAACAGCTTGCGTACTGGTTTTTAATCAGAAATGCCATTGTATTAATCAGTCACAATTCTTATTGTTGGCTAAATGTGAAGTGGTTAATTGTGAGCAACCCTATTTAGATATCATGAATAAATTACTTTAAACAGTCCATCCAGCTCAAGTAGACACAAAACAGAACCAATACCTGAGCAAAGAACCTGAGACTGAGGGAGACAACATGTAAAGGAATTTGAAGAAAAAAGCAGATGCAAAAACGGTCTTCGCAAAAGATCCCCAGCATATGTAGCTATATGTACAGACACATTTGTGTGAATGTACAAAGTTTGTAGCATCTGATGTTTTCCTAAAAGTTTCACAGAGGCTCTCTAATTGGTCGCTCTGGTTCTAAAAAGAACAAACACACAAGCGCGCGCACACACACACACACTCTACAACAGAGTGCTATCCAAAATGTTCCCAGGGCAGAGATATCCTGTTACAGATCTATAGCTTAAATCTGCTCGTAAGAGCATACACACACACTCACATACACACTCCATTCTGCTCTACACACCAGTATTTCTGAAAACTTCAACCACCCCCTGCATCCAGGGAGAGGTAATGTGTGTAATACATTTTCAGTATTGAGGCAGTGTGTGGTTAACAAGCTTGTTCCCCATTAGGAGGTGCTACATCTGAATGTGTGTTTATATCTGTGTGTGTGTGTGTTTGTGTCTGTGTATGTGCGTGTGTGTACGTTCCCCTATGGGAGGGCCAAACCTCTTCTCTGTATTACCTTCTCCATCTATTCCTGAACTCCTCAAGTCCTTTTTTTCTTTCTTTCTTTTCCTTTTTTTGAAGCCTCTCTCACAACCTCTTCTCTAAATCCCCATACATTTCTGTCAGCAAGGTGTTCTTTTGCTTTGTGTAAGTTACACACACCATTAGCACGCACGCACCAACACACACAAACACACACAGGCACACACAGCAAAAGATTTCTGTTATTAACTTCACCTTCACCCATATGAGCAAGGCACATGCCCAGCAGGATGTTCACATACAGATGCGGCGCTTCGTGTTTCTCATCTGATAGACAAGAACTGTGGGCGCGATGAATGACACATAGGTTTGATTGACACATAGCCTCAGGATAGAACAAGCCAAAGAATCTCTTCATCCTACACAGACCACTCTCAGTGTTACAGCTTTTCATTTCCATGCTCGCTCCCTACTTTCAACAAATAATGAACTCTTTCACCTCTTGCAGGGTTTTTCCCCTCACTTTCCTCTCAACTGTCTGTTATTCATATTCTTTTGTTATCTGGTTGGATGCTCTCATTTACTCTCATTCAAGCACTTGCTCTACACACACCTTTTCTCTCGTCTTTTACCCTCACCCCCCCTCCTCCACTGCATTCCCTCCTACGCCGGGTTCATGACCGTGCTGTTCCTCTTGAACATTCCCTCTATCATCTATTCATCATTGCAACAAAAGATGGGAAAGCTGTGAGTTGCAGAGTGTTCAGTGGTACAATTCAGAACTGTAGGGCCAATTGACATCATGTTGGCACCATTTGTGACATTCAGTCGTGCAAGTAGTTGATAACTAGTTGCCTACTCCTTTGTTTAACTGGGCATGGCTGAATGGAAAGTGGGGTCTCATTTTCACAGCAGTGACACCAAGCAACACTGTGGAGGAGGGAAGGTGTACACACAGGTACACACGAACACGCATGAATTGAAATTCTCTCGCTTGAACAAACAAACAAACACGTACACACATGTGGGAGACAATGCTCCCACACTCTTCCATTGACTCTATTAGAGCACAGTTAATCTGAGTAAAGAAGTGAAGAACGCAACTAACTACAGATCCGGGGTTTTAAACAGCATCACTCTTCTGAATCCAATGACACAAGGATTTTGCTTTGCAAGTCATGTATGTAAACGTGATTCCCTTACCATCGCCAAACCCAATGTGTGGAAAATAGCTCTGTGCTCCTAAATTGTCATTAATATTCAGTAAGAATAGTCTTAATCTGCACATCTCAGACTTTCATCGAACTTGTAGTCACTGCCTTTGTGGGTTGAATGGTGCAGTATGCAAATCTAAGTGTGAAGGACAATAGCGCTGTTGGACTATATTCAAAAAGCCCAAAGTGTTTGCTGTGCATCAAAGAATTTTTCATGTGCTTCAAGACCTTCTACAGGGAAATACTGGAAACTTATATTTTTGTCTATATTCTGTCTGTTGTATGTCATCAATATTCTTAAAGAGGGAACCTTGGTCTAAAAGAGGGATTTTGGAAGGTGAAACCAAGCATATCATCTGGCTATCCTTTTTTATTCCTTTATGTCTTTTCTATCATCATGTTTCTATTGTCATCCTCATCTGATCATCGCACCAATTACAATACACTATCTTTTCATTATCTCTCCACCCACTTCACCTTATCTGACAGACTTGCATTTTAAGATTGTCCTGTTTTCATCATTGAGATTTGAGTTCATTGAGGTTATTCAAACATTTGTACATGTACATACATACATAGATGCATAGATCAGCACTTTGATTATGTGTAGAAAAGAAGCCTTCAGGAAGAAGAAAGAAGCTTTTCAAAGTCAAATTGATCATTCAAGCGAATATAACCGATAAAGAAATGAAAATTATGAAAACAGGCTGAAACACTTAATTTTTTTTTTTTTGTGCGTTTCTTTTTTTCACTTTCACAAACACATCTGTGCTGCCCACCCAAAACATTCAATATGATTTTAAACAATAACGTTACATCCAATCATTGTCGATTTTCTTCCACAGCCAGCTTGTTGCCACCTGATTCACTGAGCTGCTGAGAAGTGTGCGCGTCTGTGTGTGAGCAGTTAAACACTTTCAATATGATTTACGACAAAGGAGAGACCTGAGTCTCCCCTGATTTGTTTACCTACTCATGTGCCTGGCTTGCTAGTCCACATAGCTTACACAGGCACACATGCAAATGTACACTGTCACTGGTAAATGCCTTTCCTGAAATAAGACTGATGCTCAGGTAAACTCATACTGAGCATCACACTAAATATTCTCATTAAAGATTTTAGTCACTCTAGGGAGATAGTGAATTTCTCTCTCCTTTGTAAATACTATGCGCACTCTCTCACACACACACACACACACACACACCATCCATCCATTTTCTATCATGGTGGGTTTGTCTGTATCATATGTAACATAATATCATCTGTCACTCTATGGCCCCTATACTATGACCTTTTGATCTTTAACCCCTCAACTTTTGAACCTGCCCGCAAACCTGATTAGACCCAGGCCATGTCACTTTTATAAGGCACCAAAACCCCACCCCCACCCCCCGCCGCCTCCATGTCTCAGCATGAGTCATGTTGAAGGTGACAGGATTGCAGTGAATACACTCTAAGGCAAGGAGTGAAAAAAAACCTGCAGAGAGGAAACATGTTACACACACACAGCAAGACATCATGCTTAAAGCCATCTGTTAAAGCCAGCAGGACGCAGATAACACTCTTGTGTTTGCTATCAAAGACATACACATACTTTATTTTCCGAATGTGTGTGTGTGTGTCTGGTCCAAGTACTTTTGATGTTAAGGGGACCTAAATCTGTTTACACAGTCACATTATGGGGAATTGCAATCTTGTGGGGGCAAAAAGCAAGTCCCCATAACATTAATAGTCAGGGTGAGGTAAGTAGTAATTACAATTAAGCCCAGACAAAGTGAATCATGGAGACACAACTCTGTGTGTGTGTCTGTGTGTGTCAGTGTCCTTGTTTCACTATATTCATTGGGTCTGAAATCCTGGAGCCCACTACCTATGGGATCCAACAGCTTTGTGGACCATGATTCTCAACACCATAAATCTAAATGAATTTAAATGGATTTAAATGGCTTGGTTGATAAATGAGTGAGCTAATATTCGGTTTTAGGGTTTAGATTAGAATTAGGGATTGTGTTAAAGTTAGGTTTGTGACTAGGGAATGCATTATCAATTGTGGTGTTACACCGCACCCTTGGGAAGCACAACACTCCACGGGTGACCTAAACCAACCACATGAGACAATGCAAAACAACCCAGTCCATAGAGTTTGTTTATTAATAGACAAAACAACAGAGACACAAAACCAAGACTAGAAAAGACGCAAAACCAGAATGTAACAGCAACACAAAATCAGAGTCAACAAGGCCAGTGGTCCTCATGCTAGAAGCTTCTCCCTTCTGATGCTGGCACCAGAGCTTTTAGGCACTTCATCCACTGGCCAGCTGCACCTCATGGAGGCCTGAACACGAAGCACCTGGGCCCAGCTACAGAGAGGACAGGAGAGGAAAAAGGGACTAACAAAACACCAGCTCCACAAACAGCTGTCCCCACAAAGATAGGTGTACAAGGATTAATGTGTGTGTGTGTGTGTGTGTGTATGAGATCACCAACCACCATACATGTAGTGCATGTTTGATGGTTTCAGGCTATTTTCAAACCAGGCAATCACAGGTTCTTCTTGACACCTGCCTCATCGCACCGTATTTCTTCTAATCTGTCTCCGACTTTGACTGTGCTCAAAGGCATTTCCTTCAGTGACTCGTATTACCACCTCAGAGGGGGGAAGAAGGCCTGAAGGGTCAGGAAATAGGATAGGAAGAATACCTTTGCTGAAACTGTAGAAAATATGAAGGACTCACAGAAAGAAGGGCAGCAGTTTTGAAGAGTTGAGGGTATGATCAGAGACGTTTTTATGCAGTTTTTTTTATGCACGGTATATATTGCTTTATTATTTTCAGTCCTATATACAAACTTCTGGCTGAAAATATTAAGTTATTCATTTTCATTCATCATCATACGTCCATACTATTAAGCTACCAAGCACCACATATTCCACAGGTGTTTAGTCATTCATCTGCATCAGTATTATTGTTGTGCCCCCTCAGTCCCCCCACACCACCTGCTTGCATTTGAATGCCTGAATCCAACCTGCTGCTCCTTTGTTGCAAAACTGCTCCACATATTGTACATCATTCTGGATATGAGCACCTGCTAAATTTCCCCTGTGTTATCGTTAAAAAGATTGTGAAAGACAGAGCCAAGTTGGATTTTTGAGCAGCTCAGATACTTGAATTAGCACAGTCATTTCCAAACTTTGGAGAATCACTTGGCATATACACATCGGCTTAAAATAACAGTACATTTATAGTGGATATATTAAACACAGCATCTAGAAAATGTAAAAAGATTACACTGTTTTCTTCATTGGACAATGGACAAGACAGAAGAGCAACAATAGGCTACACAAGCTTTAATGTTGTAATCCTTTGTGCAATTATCCAAGGACAGTGTCCGCATACAGAATCCTGATTCAGATGTCCAAGGAATGAAGTAGTGACTCTCAAATGGTAACTCCAGTGTACATCGCGCACAGCAACAATAAATCCACAGGACCATCAGAAAGGCATCACCATTCACCAGACACCTTATCTGAATGTTACAGTACCGAGTGTGCCAGACACACGGTCGAGCTCTTGCATGGTGGGGTTATCAAGTTGGCACCTACCATCACAGATGTTTCATTGAATTAAACCCATGACACCTTCAGAAGGCTCTGCAGTGATTTCTAACATCCCTAACCAACACTTAAAGGACAAAAGCTGTTCTGGGTATTTCAGGAAGATAAAAATATAATTTCACTTAATTTCATTTCATAGACTTTGTCAGTCTTAAAATGTAATGTCTCTAAATTCTGGTCCACAACCACTAGTCATGGCAATATTATGAACTAATTTCATGTGATTGCTTAAAATGTACTGGGGAATACGACCTTTCTTAATGATGAGGGTGTAAAAAAAAGTTTAAAGTATGCCAGAATAAAGGATCTGGAAAGAATGATGGCAGTGGGCGGAAGAGTAGGTTTGCTGTGTTGCTCTGACTCCTCTCCTTCTCTTGACACTGTCACTATTAATTCTGACTTAGCAGGTATGTTATAGTAATGACAGAAAGGTGAGAGGGGTAAGATGAGAAGGAGGAAGAAGCTTGTCAGTAGAATAAAGTGGAGGTTAAAAAAAGTTGTGTTTTTTGTGTTAATGCAAAATGTTTTTTGCTAAAGTTATGTTTATAGATGTGTTTTTATTGTAGATTTTGTTTTCAGAATCAAAGGAGAATAAATGTGTGACTGTGGTGATGTGTCCACATTTAACACTGCAATGATCAACAATCATACCTGAAAACAAAACAGGCCTTTGCCATTGGCTTTCAAATTTACATATAGAGTGGGGTCCAAAAGTCTGAGACCCCTTTCCCATACAAGTGAATGGGAAAGTGTTCTCAATAGATGCATTGCAACAAACACAAATGAATATGGATGAGCAAAGGGCCAAACAACCCGCTCTCTGCGATGAAGATTTGGAACGAGGACAGACCACACATGTACCAAGGGCAAAACTCAAGGAGAACGTTCACACAGAGAGAAGAAACAACAGTCTCTTAAGTGTCTGGAAAGAGGCACCAAGAACCAAAGAGGAGAGAGAGAGAGAGAGAGCATTATTGAAACAGGAGCATACTTCCCCAACTCTTGAGGCAGCAAAGTGTGGATTAATTGCTACTGAGGTGTGGCTTTGCTGACAAATCTGGCAGTTCATCTGCATTACGCCCAGATTGCTCTACTGATCATAATACCTCACCCTACCGGTGGGCTGGCTCTTAGGGATCTCTCTCTTTGACCCCAATACACTCACAGAACTCATGGACAGGACAGTTTGTGGCAATAGATAACATTTTTGCTTTAATTTATCATGAGGCAAATGTTGTGTTGTAGTTGTATTTTAGCTTCACAGATTTAAATTCAATTTCCTTGCCAATAATATGTAGTTATTACAATTTATTTGGAGACTTTCACCTTTGCTGATAGTTGGCATAGAGTTCTCACCATTTCAGTGGATTCAGATGAAGCAAATTATTTTGATGATGTTAATGCTTTTTTGTGAAAAAATGCCACACGGCATGACCAATATGCATCAGGATATGCCCTCACCGTCAATTCTGAACCTCGAGTCTTTGTCCTCCAGTCTCTGTAAACTTGCCATTGGCCAAATCCACTTTACATTGATACGAATCATGTACTATTCATGTCGCTTTACATTCAGCAGCTTGGGAGATAATAAATGTCTCGTCTCAGGTGTCACAGATCCGCTTAGTTCAGCCTGACTTCGGTTCATCAGAAACCCACCCACTCCCACCCCACTACCACCTCTTCCCGAAATAGGTCTATGACTCCTATCATCCCCAAGAGGCCAGTGAAACACATCAAAGTACATCAGAGTTAAAATGCTTCAAGTGTCCAAACTGTTTAATATCTAGGCAGGACGTCAGCTGGCCATGCCAATGGTGCCTTTCAGTCAGCGCCAGAGTGGTGGAGATGAGAGATGGTGCGCGACTGCAGTTTCACTAAATGATTGAATTTTGAATGAAGAGTGGTGTGGAGAGGGATGGCGTCAGTGCAGCATCAGCTATGGTGCACGATGACAGAGTGGACACTTGGTAAACAGCTAGCGTGGGCTAGAGGAGCGGGGGACATATTGTTGGGGTTGTTGAAAGGAGAGAAAAAGGAATGCAGGGAAGCAGAGTAGAAGAAAGGAAATTTGACATCAAGAAAGAAGGAAGAAGGCAAATAAATATGGACTGAAGGGATACTGGACAAAACTAGTGGATGTAGAAAGTTTGATGAAAGAAAAGATGAAAGCAAAGTCAACATAAGTGAGAAATTAAGTGAATAAAAACTTGTTCGAGGATAGGAGGAAATAACAAATAAGGTTTAAAAAACACACACATAGGCATTGGGCATAAGATTTGTCACAATCTCAGTTGTCACTGTATCGTTTTACTATGAATATAACTGGCTGGGCTGGAACAGGACTGGAAACAAGGTGCAGAGCTTGACTTTACAGTTGCAGTTGAGGTAAATGTAATATTGATACAACGGGGCCATCTGGGGACATGTGAGTACAGTAACAACCTCCGGCAATGGAAACAGTAAGAAAAATTCACAGTAAAAGTAGTTGTGGATTTAAGCGTAACCACTCTTTGATGTCTGTATGTCCAAATTACCCCTATTAAATCAAGTTAATTAAAATTAATGTTTTAAACAAGGCAAATATAAAATACATTTTGACATATGCAAAATTATTTATATATATATATATATATATATATATATATATATATATTTGGCAATATATATATTGCCAAACATATATATATATAAAAGAGGTTTGACAATGCTTTGACACTGAGACCATGATTTGGTCATCTCAAACAAGAGGTAACCCTCCTGCTGATGAGGACCATTGGACAAAAGCTCGAGAACAGTAGAGGAAGAAACTGTATTTAAAACAAGGCCTGATGGTTTGGCCGTAATTTCACCAAACTTTAGAATGAACTGTCAAGCACAACTTTACAGTTGACAAAGTTGACAAGATGGTGCTCAGAAATATGGAAAGCTGGAATATATATGTTTCTATGTCAGTCAATTTGTGGATGAAGTCCATGTGATATGGTTGAAAGCTCAAGACCTGATACATTGTTTTAGCAGTTAAGCAGTTTTATCAGCTAACTTAAAAGTCTGTATTTTGGAGGGAAGCCTCTTACTCTTCTGTATCACTCCTCCTCCTGCTCTTGTTTTCTGCTTTAGTCCCACCTCTCCACGTGTTGTCGAGTCTGCACTGTACAACAACCTGACATCGCTTATACGCAGTCATCCAAGCAGAGAAAATCCTATTGCCTCCCCAAGCATTTGTCCCATTGCACTCTGTACTGTAGATAGTAGCAAACACAGATAGAAGCAATCTGCTGAAAGCCCTGTGTCCCCTCCCCCCCTCTACTTCCACCTCCTCTAATCCACAATCTGTCAATAATAGGCTGATGTCTGACAAGATGTGGTAGAGAGAAATAGGAAGCCCATTGAAATGTTACAAAGGTTTGATGTGTGATGTCAGATACTCCCCTCCTTAAACATGACACCGTCTTGAAGCTCGGACTGCTGAGAGAAGGGATGCAATACCTTGTCACTCTTATTGCAAAAGTGGGGAAGGAAGAAGGGAGGTCTAGGAAAAAAGAGAGAGAGAGAAGGAGATTGGGGGGGTTGACAGGAGAGAAGAGGGAGGTATATTGTGAGAGGAGAAAGACAGGGAGGAGGATGGTGACGAGATGGATCAGAGAAAGGTAGAGGGTAAGGGAAGCGAAGGCGAGTTTTTTAGTAAATCTGTCAGGAGCTGTAATCCTATTCTACACAGTTCGGTACAGGAGCAGAGAGAGAAAGAAGCAGTGAGGGATGATACATAATGGAGAAGGAGGAGAAGAGGAAAGCGAGGAGGTGCCAGTTTAAGAGAGGGGGGCGAAAGCATTGAATGACGGGCAATATGGACTGAGATGAGGAGGAACGGAGGAAGAGAAAGCGAGAGCTTGATATACACTGATTTTTCTCACTAGCTGTCTTGTAGAGGAGGCTCCTCGTCACAGCCAAGACCCTGCATCGTGTACAAAAAAAAAGATAACACGGTAAATTTAATCCTAAACTGTACTGCATCTCATAACTCATAACAGTGCTACACATTAAGCCAGTATCAGAGCGGGCCTGGCTGCTGCTGTTGCTGCTGCTGGTGCTCCAGGTCTAGATCCAAAATGGGAAACAGGCAAAAAAAAAGAAATAAGCAATATGTTTTAATGAGACCAGGTATCACAGAGAGACACTAAATTTCTAAGTCCCAAGCTAAAAATATTTACAAACCCCAGCCTACAGCCCTCGCCTGACACTTTTTATGTATTACATGGAGGCCTCAAAATTAACATGCTAAGCAACCACACATACACATTCAACATGTTACTTCCTGCTAAGTATTTCCATGGTGAGAAGCTGAGCTAACTGCAGCGTGAACATAAAGCCTTTGGCAGGCAGCTCAGTATGATGTAGGACCTTGTAATGAATTTGATTTCATCCTGCCATTTCAGGCAATAAACATACAAGCTTAAGATGCATGAGGTTGTAAATTTTAACCGAGGCACAACCGAGTTGGGTGCGTGAATATAGGTTAGTGAATGCTGTGACAAGGCTGGACGAGAGGATTGAGTGCATGCATCTGTGTATTTGTGTGTTGGGTAAATAACTAATGTGGTTTTGCTGCACCACAAATCCTTAATACACACTATTTATTGTATATTAATGCAAGGCAATAAATATTTAATAATGCAAATATTGCTTATATGGATAGCCATGTATATTTTCTATAAAACAAGTTAAACTGCATTGGGATCTGAATTTCGTTTTCTTTTTACAAAATAAAGAAAAGAAAAGAAAAGAAAAGACACTTCCCAAGGCTCAGTATTAGAATTAAGTACTTAAGGTAAAAGGTTCATGCTGTGATACTAAAATTAAATTCTGTCTTTATGAATAGGAGATTGGTACAGGAGAGATGTTAGTAAAGTGAAAAGGAGGATAAAAGACGAGGAAGTGGAGGAGAAGGGGGGCAGTGTGTGAAGAAAAGTGGATTAACGGTGTCACTCAGTGGAACAGATTCTGAAGGGAAACGTGTGTGTGGTGAGTGAGTGAGTGCGTGTATGAGAGTGTGTGTGTGTGTGTGTGTGTGTGTGTGTGTGTGTGCATGGAGGCCCTCAACATACTGAGCAGTGAGACTGACGCTAACATGTCTTATCAATTATAAAATTAGCAGCATTATTCTTGATACTCAAACAACTGAACGGGGAGAGTTTCCAATCAAAATCAAACTATGTCAAATTTAAATGACTCTTTCTTTCTCACTAGCAGCACTTTATAACATTGGTGGAAATCCCAGCATCTATAAATTATTCACATGCAGCAGTTGCACTAAGCCAGAGTGTTATGACTCCAATTCAAAAGAACTGCATATTAGTCTCACTGCACTGCACACATTTCTTTCTATTATGATGAATAACCATAAAACAAAAGCCTTGACTAAATTGCTGTTGATCCCTAGTCTTGTTTCACTATCCAGAATTTGGAATCACTTAGCAGACCTATTATAGCCACAATTACATAAAGGCCCAGATGCTGCGTTATATCCTTTACTGATTTAAATGGGAGTAAACATGAGCAAAATGCAAACCAGAAATTAGCAGGATGTGCTCAAAACAAGCCTTAACTGCGACGTTTCAGTACATGCAAGTCAAAAGAAAATAACCAAAAATGGGGGTGTTTAAATCAACACTTATGTGATGCTGCACACGGTTCTGCCCACAATCTCCAAAGTGGTTTCAGACAATTTTTCAATTGCCCCATGTTCACTGACATTTCTTGATACCATACGATACAGCTGGTGCATGGCTAGGACTGTGTATGTATGTCCAGCCAGTGGATACACACAAGCTGGTGTTATAAGATGCCTAGATTATGATTTTTACAAAGGGATTCTTTTTGTAGCTCTCTGTGAGCTGGTCTATCACCTTCAACTGTCTGGAACATCAAGTTCAGTGAAGCAGAGGCTAGTGTGTGTGTGTGTGTGTGTGTGTGTGTGTGTGTGTGTGTGTGTATGTGTGTGTGATTTCCTGAGAAACAACTGTATTAATCTGTGTTTATCCCCTTGCAACTGTCAATAAGTAGAAATGTGCATGGGGATTTGTGAGCTTCTCTGTGCAGCTTTAAAAGTGTGTGTTCTTGTGTATGTGTTTTTTTTCCTACAGTCCCTGTCATTGCTACTCTATTAGATGCGTTTTAATTTGTCACAGCCTAAGGGTCCTTGCTGTCTGCTTTAAATGGCTGTCTTTTATGTCTTTTAATGCTTCGCTCTGTGTCTCTTGCACACATTAATAATCATACACTGACCGCATAATCAAATCTGTATTAAAGCACTCAAACATAAACAAATCTGCTATCACACATCAGCATGCACATTCACATAAGCACATACCCATGCATGAGAGCATGCACAGAAACACACAAACACACACACACACGTACATTCGAAATCACAAATCACCCGCCCAGGCAGAGCGAGCTAAACCCGAAAGGAACTTGACTATGTAATTTTGGCTGAATAGCAGCAAGCCTCTGTGGTGTAATGGCCACAATCCGACTGAAGGCTGTTTCATTTCAGTATCAAAGTGGTTGTAATGAAGGCTGAATGACACTGGGGAAGGGCACAATAGCTCAGATATTGCTTCTAATTAATGTAGCTGATGTTAGGAACATGAATTAGATCTTACTGAGCTGAGCAATAGATGTAGTCCATTCACTGCTGCACACTCTGTTTCTATCTCTTTTTTTGTTACCTTTTTCTTTTCCACATTTTTGTTTTTCTCACCTATCTCCCCGCTCTAACGTACACTAATTACTATCTGCCTTGTGAAGATTTTAATATTCCACTCATTTCTTCTCTCTAGTTCAGTCTGTGTCTCTGTCTGACTGTCTGTCGATCTGCAAGCCTCTCTAACGATGAGCCCATCTACCTGTCTCTCTTTCTTTGCACCTAGTGAGGATGTCGGCCTGTCTGTCTCCCTCCCACTTGTCTCCTTTTGCCTTTAGAAAATAAAAGCTGAGCCTTTTTGACACTAACAGGATTACCTGAGCAGACGCGGTTCTCTCACCTTTGTTCTCCGTAGTGCTAAAACTCCACATTAACATTCCAGAGGACACTCTCTGATTGGTGAACTGGGGTTTGCGTAAAGCAACTGAACACATACTAATCACATCTGACGGGACCACAGCTCAAACCAAAGCTTGGCTTGTGACGTTCAGTGTTTTGCTCATCAACACTTCAACATGAGGCTCAAGTTACAGACGTTACATTTTACAACCTCATCCTCAGCCAGAGCTGAACCAAAGAAAGTGAGGGTTTTTTTTTCCCCCTGTAAGCAGTTCAGCAGCAATGTAAGCACATAACAAAATGCAGGAATAAATGAAAATGTTTACCAGAGGCATTGTTACAGGAAAGACATTAAGAAGTGGTGATTTTTTTTTTCTTGATAAGATGTTGTTCAGCTGTCTCATACAGACGAGTGACAAACTAAAGGAAAAACCTGAGCAGAGAAGCATGTTGACAATTCCCCAATCCATAGGGCAGGAGGGCTCATTGAATGGTTTGATAGGTATGTTAAGTTAATTATATGCCATGGCCTCCACCGTCACCAGATCTCCCAATCACCCAATTGCCTTAGCGGACCGTCACTGTACCGGCATCATCAACACCAAACAGGGAATATCTTTAGGAAGAATGGTTTTTCTCTCTCCAGTAGAGCTCCAGACACTTGTAGAATCAATGCCAATGAGCACTGGAGCTGTACAGGCAGCACATGATGGTCCATCATGTTATTAAGATACTTCATGCTGGGCTTTTCTATAATTTTCTATAATTTTCTTATAATTTATATCTGTATATTTGTGTTATTTTGAGTCTTGTTTTCCCACCTGTATAATAACCTTATCTGATGAATATTTTCGAAACACATATACAGTGTCATACATGCTATACAACAGCTAAACAGGTGGGGGAGAATGCTTAACAGACTTGTGAAAACACATTTTCATATCTATCATTCAGGAGACGAAATCATTGTAAGTTATTACATCATAGGACCTTATAAAAATAATTGTTGTTTAGTGATGTGTACATTGGTTAGGTAATGAGCGTTTCTATCATCACAGGCACACAGTGTGCTAAACAGAACAATATTTAGTATTTACACAGCAGGACAAGAAGGAAAGGAAATAAGCTATTTGGTGGTGTTGAATCACATCATAACCCCTCGTAATTAGATCATTAATACAGTTAATTCCTTTTAATTACTTGTTTACTGCCATTGCTTCTGTATGGCAGAAGGGCTAAGTAATAAACTGGCATTCTGAAAATCAATTCAGTATTTCATTAAAAGCAATTGTGTGTGTGTGTGTTACCGTGTGTTTTGTGATTTATGCATGAGCAGAGCTCGTTCTGAAATCACGTCCCGCTCAGGAAAGGAATTGCTGGCTCCCAGGTGTCCTCCCTTTCCCTCAAAACACCACCATAAAAAATAAAAAAAAAAGTTGCATTTTGATAGAAGGCATAAATCATTTCCTTGATTAAAACCCGAGCTTTACATCCACCAAGCAAGACAGGACAACTATAATCACTGCAACAATGTTGTGAAAACAGACAGCATAAACACCAACTTATTGAAATCACATCATAAAATACGACAGCATCATTATGCAACAGTGACTGCAGAGAAATGTGGAGTATAAATGTATGATTTTCATACATGAAAAACAGATCATATCAGTGAATTAATATTAGCCAGTTACAAACTAAATATTTAAATTTTCTATTTTTATGAATGGTGCCACATAAGCTTTGTTTTAAGTGTTTTATAAAGAAATAAAAGATATGCTACGCCTCAAATGGCTGAATGAACATGACATTTCTGTTATTTAGATAAAGAGAAAACCAGATCTAGCTGGGGGAACTTTTTGGTAACTGATTTAAGGCAAAAAATTTGCAACTGACTTGCACTGTTTTTGGAACATGAGACCAAACTTTTTAGCATCTGCCCTCACAGTCTTGCTCTAACATTACAAATGTGTTTATATACAGAGGCAAGCACTGATATCTGGACCAGCAGACTGTGTTTTCTTCAAAGCATCCACCCACTTGCTGTTCAGTAATTCTGCATGTTCCTTTTAATCTGCAGACAACATGTGTAACCACTGCTATTGCATTGTAGCACTATTTGCTACTGTACCACTGATATTTTATTATTATATGCAAGCTTGGAAATAACCAGGAAAAGTGTATGTGACGGACAAACGTGATTAGACATGTTATAATTTCATCACTATCAGCACTTCATGGCTTGAGTTCAAATTCAAATGATCAAAACAAAGTCAGTAAAATGATAACTTCATAACATTTCAGTGCTTACTACAGATTCAATTGTGGAGTCACACATGAAGACCCAATCCAACATTCAACCCTCCTCTTTCTGATAAGATATGTGAGGAAGGTAACGATGCATATTTATTTAAGTTTTTTGAATTTACCACTATTTTTGATAGGTTTAGAGAAAGCTGCAGGTCCCAACTTGTAACAAATTAAGTCATGAGTTATAAGCTAGAGGAAGGCACAGAAAAAGGCATGCTGGGAAATGTGCTAAACACGCCAATGTACATCCAGCAGGTGGCTTAGCCAGTACACCAACAGCACACTTCTTGTGGACTACTGGGACCACCAACCACCTACACACAATATCTCCCAGTGTTTTGAAATATAGCAAGTGAAAGAAGCACAGGTTTAAAGTGTTACTGTATTCACTTCTGTCACACAGACAGACACAGGCACACAGCATAGAATTTGTATTGTGAACACAAATAAGTGAATAAAGGGAAGTTCACACAGGTTACTCACAGAAGCACACCAGTAGAAGATGACCTTAGAAAAGTGGATGTCACATCCAGACCTACAGCAGGGAATTGGCAATCATCATAGGGGCCACAGCAAAGAATTATGGGACAGAAAATGCTAGTCCTCAGGGAAGTATGCTAGGCTGATGGATAGGATGAGAGAGGGAAAGACAGAGAGCGCTAGCAAACAGTTAAAAGAGAGAGACACTGGAAAGAAGCGACGGTGAGGGAGACAGGCCGAGTTACAGCACAGTCGTCAGTAAAGTGTGAATGACACTGGAGACAGCTGTGAAGAGCCAGATAAGAAAGAAGCGAATGAATGAAAGCGGATGGAAACTGACGGAGAGAGGAAGAAAGAGACAGAGTTTGATAGAAAGGGTATCGTAAAGTAGATAGAGTGAGATGAGAAAATGCAAGTGGAGACAGAGCGATGAGGAGAAAAACAACAGGGCCTGCAAGAGTGTGTATATGTGCGTGTTATAAAGACAAGATGTTTTCACAAGCATAAAGAGATGATGAAAATTCACCAAGGCAAGAACATTTTGTTAACCCTGACTGCTTTAAAAGACTTTGTTGGTTAGGATTTAGTTTTTGGTTTAAATCAGGGTTAGGATTTGGTCTGGAAAAAAAGAGGCAGCATATTACTGTACACCGGTGAGGTTTTAGAGTTTGTTGAATGTCTCTACAAGTGGATTTTCAATGTGTGTCCAAGCGTTTGTGTCAAAATTTTATACGTCTCCATATATTTACTTTCAAGCAAAGTGAGAGGCGCACAAACTGTGGCGAATCTTCAACCCGGTGCAGTAAAAAAGTGCTGCCATTCAAATTACAGCCAGATTTTCACTTAAACATCAGGACTAAGAAAAAAAAAAAAAAAACACCTGACCAATCAGTTTGATTTAATCCTGTCCATTCATCTCACTCTGTCCCATGACTTATTTCTAATGCAAATTCATGTTCTACCAGCTTGATAAGACAGACATGATGATGAATCATTGGGGATTACTCAGATGTGAAATATAAGTTACTGTCCTGAGCGTAAATGGGGCGTAAAGAGGAACACCTTCCACACTTATTATGCAGGCAGGAGGCTCAGCCATCAGAAGTGAGAGAGAAGAGCGTTGAAAGAAAGAATGAAATGGACTGAGTGTGGAGATAAGTGCAGAGAGATAGAGGTTACCCTTTTTAATCTTCCTTCCCTCATTTCATGGTCTTGGCTCTCTGTCTGTCTGCCTTGGCCTTACAATAAGACGGTTTCCATTCTTGCTTTTTTCCCCCACTTTCTTTGCCAGAAATCTACTGATAAAACAATGGGATTCGTTCATGAAATGCATGTAGAAAGATTTGACCTTTGCATAGAATTCAAATCTTATTTGTGGAAGGTGTGTGTAACACCTGTAAACCAACACACACACACATTCATATTGTAATCCATTACTATTAAATCCATTATTTCTATTTTTTTGGTAAATTTTCTTGAACTGTCGGAAGAAAGATGGAGATACCTGGTTGGTCTCATTTGTGAATGAGAGAAAAAGAGAGAGAGTTAGAGAGAGGAGGAGAGAGACAGAGAGAGTAAATACTGCTTCTGAAAAATGACTGGGCTTGTCCACCAGTTTGGTGATTACTCACTTTTCTCTTTAATGCAAAGAAGAGTGTGATCTATGACTTGGGCAATGGCAGTGGTTATACACCCTGCCCACACATATAAGCTGGTGTAGACAAATATGGGAAATCCACCAGCAGAAAGTGTGTGTGTGTGTGTGTGTGTGTGTGTGTGTGTGTGTGTGTGTGTGTCTGTGTGTGTCATGCTTCTTGACAGCCCGTGCAGCTTCTGGCCTTTTGGCTGACCGCTGCAATCTGACCTCAGTGGCAGTTAATCAAAGTCCCATGCAAGCCACCATTCATCATGGCTTACTTACACATACACACACTATACATGTGGATTACATCTGCAAACTGACACACTTTAAAAACCATACACACACATACAACCAGCATATACACATCCAAAGATACTGTTTAACAGCAAAGTCAGGCCCTCATATCACATTAAAGAGATATGTTAGAGACAGTGATACCGGTACATGAGGGTTAGAGCTGCATTTGAGTCAGCATATGTGAGTGTCTGTGTGTGTGTGTGTGTGTGTGTGTGTGTGTGTGTGTGTGTGTGTGTGTGTGTGTGTGTGTGTGTGTGCGTGTGCGTGCGTGTGTGTGTCTCCATCATTTTTTGCTGAGTCATTGCAGTCTATTTAACATATATGTATGGAACAACATTTTAAGTGTTACAGAAATAGAAAGGGAGAGACTAAATGCGAGTGACATAAGAACGAATGGCTTAAAGGGACAGCTGAATATTGATTTTGTTGAAGATTACAAGTTTGTGTAGCACAGATGTCAGTGTTCTCAGATATGTAACTGCCCCAGGATGACTGTCTTTTTTTTTTTTTGCTACAGAAAGCTCATGATGCCTGTGACATCAGTATCCTGAGCTCACAAGGAGACAACCTGTATGATCATCAAGCTCTCCTCTCCTGCCTGCCAACTGAAACCATTTAGTTCTTTCTTTCACCTTCCATAGGTCACCATCCACTGCACACTTCATTTGACTCACACACTATATTCAACGTACACAGGCCATCTTCCATACATGGAACCATATTTGCGGTGCTATATGTTCGTATCTCTGCCTCCTGACTCACTTTCAGGAGAAGTGTTGCCCTTTGTGGACTCATTTAAGCAGTATGACAGTAGCTGATGTAATTGCATCAGTGATGCCCACCCCGACACCACCAGCTGCTACTGTATTCTTCTTATTAACAGCACTGAACAATCATGTTCCAGCCTCTTTTCACTTAGTGCCACACAGAGCTGTGATGAAGCTTAAGCCTCTGGCCATCAAAATTGCAAAAAATGTTTGGTCACATGCATTAAGCTTGAACCTTAGGTTTGTGCACACAACAGCACTTTCATCCAGTTTCATTACATACACATGCACATAAAGTACGCAGACACAGTCACACACTCGCATACACACACACACACACCATCTCTATAATCAGTGCTAAGATATATTAGCACAGTAGCAGCTTTTTCTTGCCTTAGGGCAAACTCTCTCTATTGACTGGCTCTAATTTAGACAGAAACCCCCAGTGTCTTTAAAACAACTTGAGGTAAAAGAGAGTGTGAAGCAGAGAGGATGAGACAAGTGAGGCAAAAAGAGAGGGTGTGAAGCTGCAGAGAAGAAGCGAGGGAAAGAAAGAGACAGATAAGAAAAGGAAAAGGAAGAATAACAAGGAGGTAATGATGCTTTCATTGTGTTTCAATTTTATTAGGAGATAGATTGAACTCACAGCTAAATCTAGTAAAATGAAATGCCAAGTTATGCAGCTGCTGAAATGTACTTGCGGAGATGGGAAGCATTTATATTAAAAAGGTCAAAAGAGATACAACAAATTAAACGATGAGTCATTCAAAGTTTAATAAAACTGAAAACAATCTAGGTATTCCATCATATTTGTTGCTGATGTTATTTTTAGTTTTATCTGTTTTATCCACTGGATAATAACAATGTATTGAGACGCTACATATTCGTACAGATATTGTTGCTCCTAACATAAACGTACTAAAGCGTAGAGAGCTGAGGTTTCTCATAAGCAATTGTTGTTTAAACCAACACTGGAACCACAAAGTTTTGATGTTAAAATTTCTGAGACAAAGTGTTTCAGTACAACGTGAGAGAGAGCACATGGCATAAAAACTGACCAAGATTATACACTGGTGGTGCTACATCAACCAAGTGAGGTTACTTCAGCAAAACAATTGACTTAACCCTCTTCTAGTCAGCCCAGGCTGTGCTGGGCTGAATGCCCAGAGTACTTTCCCATAGACTGTAAAACATTTACAGTCTTGACACTGGGGTTTTCCCATTTGTATGCTTTGTATTTTCTTCTTTATTCTCTTCCTCTTTATTCTTTTATAAGCCTTATTCACAGTTCTTATGCATCCTCTAGATGCCCCTCACTCCTTACCATCTCTGTTGTTTTCCCCTTTTCTCCTTCTCCCTCCCTCTCTAAATGTTTAGGAGAGTTGTTGCCCATTGATGATTGCATTTCGCTTATTCCTATCTCTTCCTCCCTCTGTCTCTGTTTCTCTCTCTCAGCAGGAGAAGAGGGATATTCTTCTTAATCAAAGCTCCTGCCCCAGAGCTAACCCAGCATACTACAAAGTCTCATCATCATCATCATCATCCATGGGAATCCGATCAATAATTCAGCACGCTGCCCAATGCGTCACCATGCATAGAGATATTTCTGCTCAGTCCTGTACAGTCGGCGAGCCCTCATTCATGGGAAATGCAGCTAATGCACCGAAGACCAATAACAAGGTGAAAATGGCAAATACAAGCCTATAATCCCCAGTTAGTACGCAATAGTTCCAGCCCTAAGGCTTTAGGGCTTGCAGAAGTAGTGTACTTTGTAGAGCGGCATTTGAAATGCAGACACAGTAATCGAGGGGATTTAAAAGAGCAATGGAGCAATCACAAAGGTTCTCCCCCATGGGCCACAAAGGATAAAATGGGGGTATATCAGACTACTGTTAAGTGATTTCTTCCTTTTCTTGTTTTCCCTTCCCCTCTGTCCCTAATTTTTTTCCCTCGTCAGTGAAAGCCTCATATCTCCAAAAGGCAATTTATGTTATACAGCATTTTACGAAGGCTTTGCTCTCTTACAGAGCCGTTAAGTCTTGAGTACTCAACTTTGAACCTTCAGAAAGAATGAAAAAAAATTGCATTTGCATACTCAGTCAATCAGGATGAGACCATTTAACTCTACGGGTGCAGCTTCTGTGTGTGCTGTACTAATCCTACATTTCATCCAGTTTTCTTCAGCAAAGGAATACAACAAAAACCTGTGAGCGTGTTACCTTGAAACGCCGTCAGATTTGGCTCCTCTCACACTGGCTTGATCGTTTCTGCTGCTAGAAGTCAAGGTCCACTGCTTCTCACTTCCTCTGGTGATGATGAAGAGGAAGACATGCTGCTGTGCAGGGACCAGGAGGGTTTTTAATTTATTTAACTCTGTCAGCTTCCTAAGATTCTACAGTCCTGTCCTCTTTGTTGGTGTAGCAGAACTTCCTGAGGAGCTTTTGGAAACTGTATACTACTGCTCCCTGACCTATATCTCATCTTAGTGGATATCTTGATGCCAACAGTGGCCTCTCACAAAAGAAGTAAAAAACCGGGGCCCAACATCACGTCCTGAATGTGATGGAGGTGGACATGAGGTATCCAGTCAGGGCAAGTCAAATCCCCAAATCCCCAAATCCATTTGCCTCAAGATAAATAAAGATGCACCATTGAAAGTTGATGCAGTGATTTGCATTCTCTGGCTATAAAGAGGAGAGACAGGCACAGAGCAGCTTCATCAGGCTTCATCCTGATGAGGGGAAGCAGGTCGGTCTAAGTTTGACACTAAGACATCCTTTATGCCTGATTGCCTTTTTTGCTCTTTGCCATAGGCATAAAAGAAAATACTTTGTTGAGACTTTGAGTTCAATTTTAACATAGAGCTAAAAGTTAAAAGTATAATGAAATAGTTTTAAGAGTCAAGATGTATTTTGTGCAATGTATAGTCTAATATAAAGGTGTCAACTCTACAACCTAACCTGGATGATATTGCTTGTGTGTAGAGGAAACACTTGATCCTTAAAAAAAGACCAACTTTGAGGAGTGTCATTGTTGCCTCCTGAACATGTGGTGGCAATGACACTACGGCACTCAAACACAAACATTTTCTCACATTAAAGATTTTTAATCTAAGACAAGATGAGATCATCAGCAGTGAGAGCTTGAAAGAGTACAGTCAGTGGAAAACAAGAAAGAAATAGTCTAAGACTGGATTTCAGAAATGGCAGGGAGACCAGAGAACAGTGACTCTACTGTGCTGCCCTTGCTGGATCAATGTTTCTATAACCAAAAATGATTTTGCACTACTCCAACCAAGATAATTCTCTACTATCTAATTTGTGTTTTCCTCTAATAATCAGGTGTCATCAGAATTATTGGGGTCACACTGCCCCCCACAGGCTGGGGAAGAAGCCACTTGCAACAAACTGGAGAGAAGGAAACTACTGTTTGAACCTTTTGTGTTTGATACAGAGGTTTGTTTTTTTTTCCAAGTACATGTACTGTCCTTCAACTGTTTCTTTGCTGTGTCTCTCACTGTGTGCAGCTCATACACATACCCATAAGACACGTGCACGTGCACAGACACACACACACACACACACACACACACACACACACACACACACACACACACACACACACAGACACATATCTACAGGCCAAATCACTGTGCAGTACACAAAGCCACGTTCCACGTTCAAGTACTCAACACACACACACCTAAGCACAGAACAGAGACACAAACTCACTTAAACTTCCTATTCAGCAGGGACACATAGCTCTGATATGATAAATGGAGTTATGTGTTTCTCATCAACGTCACAAGCACACACAAGCACACAAGCACACAAGCACACACACACACACACACACACACCCTCACAGCTGGACAGTGAGGAAAGTGTCAGGGGACCTAATTACGCACAGGAATGAGGAAGAGTATGAGGTGTAGCATGAGGGTGAGGGAAGGGACAGCAGAGAAGATGATGAAGTCAAAGGATGAATACAAAGGCAGTGCCTCTCAGAAGAGGTGTCGTTTAAAACTTCCGCTTAACTCACCACCTGTCCATTTTTAATGAGATTTCTACACACTCACCACCTATTACGTAGGTTCACCTGTCATCTAGTGTGCAGTGATACAGTGGTGAATTAGGGAAAGTACATGTATATCATGACTACTGTCTTGTCAAGTATTTCCCCTAAAGTTGGAAAAGTTACTTATAGCTACTTACATTACTTTATTACCTTTATTTACCTACACATAACTGACTCTATCTTATATTGTAATGAATACTGTGGAAATGACAAGCAGTCCGCCTATGTTTTAACAGTATTTGCTTATCTACAATAGCTAACTTAATATTATTTGCCAATGACACGCAAGCACAATGGTCCTTACAGTGAGCTGAAGTCTTCACACCTCTAAAAACATGGGATTCCCAATTGTTGTTATAACTGTTGCCATTGTTAGAAGGTAAGATAAGAACATGCAACATGCTGCAGTTAATGCATTTCTCCTCAAATGATAGAGGCTAACTGCATCCCCCGATTTGACCAGTCAGTCCAGTGATCAGAGACCAAAGTGATCCACCAGCGAGCTCCAAGTAAGACAGTGAACACCCTAACCGCCAAATAACAACAACTGGAATGCACTTACAAAATGTCAAAATCTAGTTTCTCATTTAATGTTAATGCATTCACATTATAGCACGACCAAGACCAATAGAAGCCTAGGTGGTATAGCGCTTTTGTTTCGGATCATTTCAGATCCAAAAGGCTTCATCCTTCTCCTCCACCTCATCTACACATCACTTTTCACAGGATTTACAAAGTGTGGGCCATCGCACTTCATAGCTCTCACCTGAATTTATCTAGTCTAATTCATAGAGAGCAGATGTTCCTACAAAGGTATTTTTCATGCACCCACTGTGTATTTTGCAGCATCTGAGATGCTCTATACTGGCTTATTATACCAAACAAACCAACTCAGGTGAGCTTCCATCCCACACCACCACAGGCTCTGGCACTGCTGTTTCTCACACACACACACACACACACATACACACACATTACCTCAAACAAATAGAGTGTAATGCTGTTACCGCAGGCCCAAATATTGCTAGCTCACACAGCTGATGAAATATTCTCTGTTTACTCTCCTCCAAATGTCCTGCTAAATCCTGCGCGTGTGTGTATGGGTGTAGAGTGGATCCTGAAATAACACAACATAGCGAAGGCTGCTACCCAGGGCAGAACAACATTTAGACTAACACATGCACAAACACAAACAAACACACACAGAGGGGAGACCATGACATGATTAATATGATCTTCCGTGCTATTGGCTGTTCCCCCTGTAAATATAAAACCAAGGACACGTAGCCTCATTGAAACCCAGGCTTGACTGATAATTCATGTAATTCCAGAATAATGTATCAAGGATACGGCCTCCTTCAAGTTTAGCTCTTTTGCCAAGCACATTAGGTCCACTCCAGATCAAAAACTTTTTTTGCAAAATTATGCCAATGTTTCATTTGAGAAAGTGTTTCTCTTACATTATGCCAACTGCTATTCCACTTTTTTACACTGGGAAAGAAAACTATATAACTGTTCTGTAAAGCCACTTTAAAAAAATGAACCACAGTATCAGTTATCTGTGATTAATTTATCTTGTCTGGCACAATGGAACCAATCAGATTATCCCCAAAACCATGCCTGCCAGCCTTGCCAACAAGTTGAAACAGGCAATCAATGTAATTGAAGGGACATGAATACATGAGGGCGTTGACCTTCAATACACATTTCACAAATTGGATCTCATGTTGGGACTGGGATTGGAGGCTCATTATTAACTCTTATTACTGTCCTATACATAAGAAATCTCTGTATACTGGCGCTTGCCAAATTAAAATTTCAAATGAGAGTATATGATTGATAGTTATATATATATTTAGATGACACCAGTCATGTCACATTTTAGCCTATAAACTTCAATTAAAGACACTTGGCAAATTGAGACAAACCTAAAAGAGATGGGGATTTACAGACATTTTTTATGGTTAGGTTTAACTTTATCTAAAGATATGAAGATGCAGCAATCCCAAAGGCAAGAGAGTCCTGTCCTGTGTAATATCAGGTAATATCAGGTAATATCAGGTAACAGAACAAAAAAAGAGTCTAAAGCCATGCTAGAAGCTGTGTGCTTTGAGCAAAAGCTAACATCAGCATGCTAAAATGCTCCCCAGATAGCAAAATGAACACCGCCCATACTTGGGCGGCATGCTTGTTTTATTCTGGCCCTGTATACGCCTGAATTCACAAACCAAATATGGCCCATATGTAACATGATTGTCAAATGCTACTTCCACATCTGGACCAATTCTGGCACACAAAGAAAATCCTCTGGCTGTCCGCCTGTACCGGAGGATTGCTGTCCGTATCTGCCCAGATGAGGCGTTATATGGGGCAGGCCGAGGACCTAGGCATATGTTGGCCAGCGTACCAACTTTTTCTAATGTCATTAGTTTTGTAGGTGTTTGCTCACCAAACAAAGTATTGGACAAATTTTGACCAGTGAAATGAGCCCATAAACAGATCAAAAGATCAACAGGGGAACGTGGCTATCAATTCTGTCTCATAAAACTACAAATGTCAAGCTTATTGTGGCACTAGAGGATAAGTAAATGATTCCCCCTCAAATGACTCCACAAAATTTCATAGTAATTCACTGAGTAGATGTTTTGCGACATCGTAGACGTGTTGACGACCAGCACTTCCAATTCTAGAGCGACGCCGCCAGCATGGGAGACAACCATTTCCTCTCCCATGGTTGTTCAGTGACAAGTGATGATTATCAGCATGCGACAATTACCACCAACGTACACTGAAGAAATTAACTATTTAACTTATCACTATTGTGCTACACTACTATGAATGTGTGGCTATTAGCTGTGAAATGGATGCCTCTGGCGAAAAAACGTCACAATAAAGCTGATTCCAATAATCGAAGGCACATCATTCAGACACTGATACAAATGTAAGAGAAACTCAGTTTGTGAACATAAATTTCTTCCCTTGGTTTCTAATTTCCTATTCAAGTTATTTTTTTATTGCACCTACTGTTTGTATAATCTGATCTTCCTGCTGAGTGATTTTTGAAATGATTATTTGAAATGCTTCTAACACGGGGACTCATTACCAATTACCAAAGTTATTGCAGCTTTGTGAGTTTCCTGAATGAGATTCCTCAACCAAAGCAGGAAATGTGACTGAAAACATGAAACTGGGACTTTAATGAGTTCAATTCCACTGTGTTTTCTGTTTATGAATCATATTCCATACTGAATACATTTATTGTACAGCTTTATGCAAATTTGGTAAGTTTTATACATGAAGTTTCCAAAGAATGTTATAGTTTTATCTCATCTTAAGATTTAGTAGAAAATCATTTCGAGCCAACACATGACACAGCTTCAGACTGTTAAAAGCAGCTGTTGAGACAGAGAGGACCCAAGGGTTACATGCCTGAAGCTGGATGTTAAAACTTAGAGGCTGTTGAATGGTTCATGGACCGGCCAGGATGCTGATAGTGATGCTGATGCGATACTCCAACTCGTTTGTTTCCAAAACCATCAGAGTCTTCTCAGATGAGAAATTACTGAGGCAGACAGGCATTAGGAATCGATTTCACACGCACATGGATACACAGACATTCACATGCCTGCACGCACACACACACGCACACACACACACGCTCCCGCTGAACCCTCCCGCACAAACTCTTGCTTTCTCACACTCAGTGGAAATCAGTCAGCAAAACCCATTGCTTTGACAGCAGACATATGAGCAGCAGACGCGGAGTGTGCCGGCTTATCAACCATTTAGCAGCCGATGACCTGTGGAGCGAATGGCCCTATCACGATAAAGTGTCTGAACCTTGCACATTCAATTACAGGTCAGAGGGCAGCACGTACATCAGCATGCAACATCCATCACAACTGCTATTGATTGCGTTGCGATAAGTGTGTGTGTGTTATATGAGAGTGTATGGGTCCATGATGTGTGTGTATGGGCCCATGTATGTGTGTGATGGGCTGTGCCGGCATGTGAGGGGCAGTGAGGGGCTGTGCTGCTTTGATAGGCACAATAATTCAACCTGAAAGGCACAAATGTTTTTCTGCCCAAACTAAAGCAAAATGGGGAAAAAAGCCTGAACATAAGCAAATTTGGCACAAATGAAAGCATTGAAACGGCACAATTAGATTTGAGAGAGACAGCCAGTGGCAGCCATTGTAGTGAGTGACCTGTCTGTGTTTTTAATTTCCTTAATCCAATTCACTTGAGTCTGTGGTTGTCATCTTTATTTTATGTGATGGCTTTTTCTCTCTCTCTATCTCTCTTTCTCGCTCAAATTCTATTCAAGGTTGATTGTTTTCTATCTGACCTGCACATATTTTGTAATTTTTTGTTATGTGTAACATCATTCAGTTTTATCAGTACAAATAAACATCTAAATTGATGATCTACCTGAAGCGACCTAGTTTGGTGGAAATGTGTGTTGATCCTTAATGGTGGCCACATTCAGTATTGGATCTTATTCTTTCACTACTGCCTCATCTTGCAAGAAACTTAAATATCCAACCATTTCCTGTGCCACATTCACTGTCACTAATTCTTTACATGTAGGTTTCAATAGTTTTTCAGCTGATTCTCAGTTCTGTATAAAGCACAGGGGCCATAAAGCTTTTGCCAACAGTGATACCCTGTGCTTCATCCTCTGCACTTTTCAGATACTTCACATCAGACGTCTTATGTAATACGGATGTTAAAAATCCACTAAAGCCTGATACGCTGCTTCCACATCCTCCCCTGCTCTCTTCATATCTGATAGCTGCACCTTAGGCTTACATCTTCAATGCAGTATTTCTCTCCAGCATCATCCCTGAGATATGAAAATCAGCCAAAAGCCAAGTGTGTTGATGCCCACTAATCTCCCCTCAGCCTATAGCTGGATCCCTGAAAACTCCATGGCTACATGTTATTAATCATACTGACCTACACATCATCATATGTGATAGATTTCATATTGTCGGCCACAAGGTTGAGGTTAATTTACTGGTTATTGATCACCTATTTGCACTAATGAATAAATTACCTCTTCGTCGTTTAACGGTTATTCAGCCTAACTTTACGTCAGGGGGTTTGGTTAAGTAAATGTCATGTGCCAACAGTGAATTCAGAATAAGTTAAGATTTTAAGTTGCTCTTTTACTTGTGGTTTGGTTTTTGTCCATCATACAGACATACACAAACCATGTAAGCAAAAAAGATAATTAGCTAGCTTTTTAGTTAGCTTTCATTTTCCTGCTCTCAAGGGAACTGGTTAATGAGCCAAAAACAGCTAATGAGTGAGCAACGGAAGAATGACCCAGCTGATGCTCAACATCAACCGAAGAGTTGACTCTAGAGCAGGGATCACACAGGAGATCAGGTCTTCACTTGACAACCAAAGGTATCACACCAAGGACATAGAAGGCAAAAGAATCATGCACAGGATCTCAGCTGGCATGAAAAACACAACAAGCAAGGAGCAGGTAAAAAGGCTGGAACCAGATAAAGGTCATACACGGGAAAACACTGGGACTAAAATGTGACTGGAAAGCTTGACTCACAAGAAGCACAAAGTCAACCTGAAAGAGAGACGGATGAGACTGTATTCAGAGAAACTAATTGGCTAACATTAAAAGGAAAAAACTCAAATACAGGAAATAAAACAATGGTTACATGGGTCATTTTCAAAATAAAACAGGAAATAGCTATACACAGTTCATGCGGAATGTCACAGTCCCTACTAAAACACAAGCAAACACACACACACACACAGAGAAAGAGAGAGAGAAGATGAATCAGGCCCAAGTGTCCAATTAGACAGTCTGCCTTTGTGATAATGAATGAGCTCTGTGCCACAGTGGAAAATAGGCTATGAAGTGGAGCCAATAAGCTTTTGGGATGTGGCCAAGTTGATCCAATCTACATATATGATAAACTACAAAAATCATAACCTCTGTATAGATGTCTTAACCATATTATATCTCATATGTAAACTCTAGGGATTATATAGTGAGTGCATTACTTGCAGGTTTTTCATTTCAGCAGGAAGGGAACCATAAGCAACTAATAAAAAAGGTGAACATGTAAAACAAACAGGGGAAAACGACTGGAAAGAGGAAGGCGTGAGAGAGAGGAGGAGTTGTTGAAAACCACTTATAAGCACAGATGTATGGATTTGTCCATGTGGCAGTGAGCCTGTCAGCAGTTTTCCACATCGACGAGCTCCCTCTCCTGCTTCATAGCACGTGAATACGTCACTTCCAGTGACATGAAGGTTTGGACATTTCCTGCCTCATCAGGCCCCGTCCTCTCTCTATCACTCTCTCCCACTCCCTCTCATTAAAAAGCGTTCGCACTCGCCATGTTAGCATAAATACATAAATTCATGGCTCGCGAGATGAGAGGCTCTCAACATATTTCTCTTTTTCTAAACACACACACACACAAACACACATGTACTCTGGGGCCTCCTTTCCAAGGAAAAACTCTCAGTGAGAGCCGCTGCTACTTTCCTCTTGGTGTCAGGATCTTCCAGCTCGCTCTCTTTCTAACAATCAGTTCCAAAACAATGGTTGAGGAATTGCACATGAAGACATACATCTTTTGGTAGTGCAGAGGTAATCAATATGCCGATGAATGCCGAGATGCACAATGGAGATGAGGAGAAGATAAAGAAGAGATCTAGTGTATTGGATGTATCAGATGTTTTGAAGTGGATATGAGATAGAAGCAAAAAACAGAAGAGAAGTGGGAAAGAAGAACAGTTTTTTGAGAGATCGGGGTGTGTGTGTGTGTACGATTTTTGCTCAGCAGTACTGCCTGAGCTTAGCAGCAGTGGAGCATGTATTGTAATCAATAGCACTTCAGCCAGAGAGCAAATCAATGGAGGCTGCACTGTAATGGAATGCATGGTCAAGGGAGAAGCAGAGGGGATGGATAAGTAAAGAGAGCCAGAGAGCAAACACAAAAAGACGTGAATGTAGGCCAAGGAAGACAAAAGAGAGGTGGGAAAATGTGAAAATAAGGAAAATAAAACTTTAAATGCATTTTAAAAAAAAAGAAAATATGTGAGGAAAAATAGAGGAAAATTAGTTCATGGGGGTAGGTAGAAGAGAGAATAAATTTAGGTGTGTTGCAGGAAATATAAACAACAACAACAACAAAAAAAAAAAAACAGTAAGCCATTTATCAGCGTAGGCAAATTTCTGCATAATTGTGCTGCCTTAGTGAACTTGTTCAAACCCCCTGTGAGGATTAAGAAAAGCAATACAGGGAAATTGGCTCCAATGAGAAGAAAATTAACGATAAAGAGAGGCAAAAACTGAGCAAAGACAAAGAAAGAAAACAAAGCATGGGAAGCAGGTACAGTCTTATGTGCGTCTGTGTATTTGCATAAAAATAAAAGGTGGGAGTTAAAACATGTGTGTGCATATGAAAACATCCTCAGATTCAGGTAGTTCTTATCTTTCTCCTTCCCTGACCTGTGAACACCACTGACAGCAATATGGTGCAGACATGACTCCTGCCCTCTCAATTATTGTTTATTTGAGGGTCTGGTGAACTTCAATAGCAACTACTTTTATTTCCACCAGGACTTTAATGGCAGTTTCACTATTACAACAGCAGCGGAACAACATGCTGTATATTAACTTTAACAACAGAGCGCTCTTTGAGCTAACTTGTGTTTTTAAGTGTAATTGTATGGAACGGGCTGTGAAGAAACCCATTGTGGAGCCATTGAAATAGAGAGAGTGTATTCTACAAAACATTTTTCAGATAAATATGGGCGTAGTCACAAAAAACCCACTTCCAATATAAATGTAGCAGAAGGGAAATGACAGGCACGGATATGTTGGGTATTTGGGGAAGTGTAGATTATGTTGTTTCGCTTTCTTGCTCAATAAAGGATGTGTATGGAAAACCTCCTTGCTACTCAAGATCACTCTTACACTTTATTGATTAAAATATGTCCAACATCTCAACAGGCTGAGGAAAAACAGTTCAAATCCCAGCAAAAAAAAAAAAAAAAAACACATACACACAAAAAAAGGCAGGCAAGCACAGCGAAGCACACAGCGCTGGTGAAAGAACTATGAAGAGCATTCATAGTGTAACCATGATGTAAATAAACTCCACTTTGTTAAGTGGAGTTTAAATTAATAAATTTGGTTACAGTCCTTCAAGTGACTACGTACAATGTGAAGCTGGTGACACGTTTGCTCAACTCTATCAATGTAAGGAGCCTTCACTTCATTCAGCTTCATTTACGGCCCACATCTGAACCATTTGGTCACAGCTCTCATCATCGTCACTTCCGGCAGCAGCAAGTCGAGCTTTGTGACATAGATCCAGATATTTCCCTGAGCAGTTGGTGGGGACCAAAACAGAGCAAAATCAAAAGTGAGTTTAGGATGCTTATGTTGCTCCAAGGTTGCCAGATGTGAAAACAGACTTCTAACTTCTAGCTAAGACATTTGAGTGGTAATATGTCAAGGTTGTGTTTACTGCTGGTTGTTCTGCCCACATCTGGATAAAAAAAAATTAAAAATTTTTATTATAAAAAAATATACAGTTTATTTTAACCATCTGTCGTCTTCTTTCTAGCAACTAACTATAGCTGTCAGATAAACATACAGAATTAAAAACATCAAAATATCCTGATATGTGCATAAGTAGCATAAGATAGTAATGGTCGAGCACCTAAAAACTGTACCAAAATACAATGAGGAAGAAAATGTATTTAATTGCATCCCACTTCTCTGTGTATGTGTATGTGGTCTCGCCCACATAGACAATTGGTAGAAGAGAGTCAGAAATTAAACAACACAATAATAAGTCAGTGAAGTTAAAGAGCTTTCCCTTTATGGAAATGAACTTAAGTGTCTCAGACTGCATTAAACACTTATTATTTGTTTGCTGATAGATGGCTGTGTGTGTGTGTGTGTGTGTGTGTGTGTGTGTGTGTGTGTGTGTGCGCGCGCATGCCCGTGAGCGCGCACGCGTGTGTGTGTGTCTGTGTAGAGAGTGGTGGTTTAATGGGGATTGATAATAATGTGTCTGTGAGTGTTTTTTGATGAGCTAGGAGATGAGAGGGTATCTCTCTCAACTACATACATATTAATAACAGTTGGGGTGTTTTGGAGGGAGTACTACTGCTCAACTGTTCACAAGCATGAACGCACACACATGTGTACAAGCATGCACACACAGACACACACAGAAATGGGCATTTCTTTCTTTGCAACCTCTATGTATCTCTCACAAATGCACCCACTTAAGGATGCATAAACACAATCTGGCAAGAACTTTCCCTCCCATACACAATGACACACAAAAACACAAACACACGCACACTGCTCTCTCTGGATCTGATAAACTTGCTTATGACAGCTAATAACTCCCCTATTCCCTCTGGTCTTAATTAGGGCCAGTTATTAGAGTGTTTGATGCTCCCTCTCCCTTTCTCTCTCTGTCTCTCACTCTTTTTTTTTCTCCCCTTTCTTACACTGTTGAACAGTTTGATTCCTGCATGTTGTTGGGAGTGAAATGTGGAGAGGAAGGAAGGAGGATGACTTGGAAAACTCCTCTCTGCCTCTCTGTTGGGGGTCTTTGCAACCAGTCTGCACCCCACACACGCACATACAGACACAGACAAAACACACATCATTAATATTCCCTGCTTCTTCCTATTTTGCATTTAGGTGTCTTGACTCAATTTGGCTTCATGCAATTTGCATTTTTGACCTTCATTTCATTGCAGTTCAAAGTTGGGAAGGCTGTGGTAGATGGTTGGTAGTAGATGTATGATCATGACTGAAGAGTGCTTCTTTCATCTTAATAAACCCAACATTTAAGGGAAAAAAGGGTCCTATTCTCAATGACATTCATAAATGTTTCCAAACAACACAGCACACACTCACAGAAAGACAGAAAGAGTGGCATGTCATGCAATTAAAAGGGAAAAAAAGCAGATGTTTTCAAGGATGCTGTGGTACATGCCTCGCCCTAATGGACAGAGGAAGTCCAAAAATGTCTGAAATAAAGATAGATATAGTCAGCTGGCTTTAACTTCATTACCACTTGTAATGAGGTTACCAGGATGTCATAGTTGGGATTCACATTGTCATTTTAGATGATCAGAACACAGAGAAATCAATTTATAGATTTTCTTTAATCTCACAAAGAGCTCAACATCTACAACACATAAATTAATATAATAGAGATATAGTAGATGCTCATCTGTCATATGGGTCAATGTACACATATTTTCAGTTCATGAGTTTAACTTCTAAAATAAAGACATATATTCACTGCAGCATATTAAACCGTGAAGCAGTATCAGTGGTCTAGCATCTACAACACAAGGAGAGATTACATGCTGGACCAGACTTCATTTATATTTTGACTACTTTATACTGCAGTACGCCTCATTAAATTGATATTGATGTCTTGTTGTCAAATGAGATATCTAGGACACCATCTTTTCTAATACAATGACAAAATACACTATATTTCCAATGGTTTTTAAATGATGAAAATCAGTTGTTGTTTTATATGAGGCCTACTGTTTCCTCTCCGCTCCCTAGAATTCAGTAACTTATTTAAACCACTCAATACTTGATACAGTGCCCCCATATGGCACAGTAAATAAAAAATAAAAAGAAAAAAGGAGGAAAATCTAGAGAAGTTGCAAGGACAAGGGTTTCAATCAGTGCTAGTCTGATTTGATGAGCAAGTGACCTCATGTATTATGCAGAAATTATCTCTGGTCCCAACATGATGTCATGATCTGAGAGAGGAGCATGTAGTGAGACTCTAAACATCAAATATTCATCACACACGCGCACGCACACACATATTCGCACGTCGTCTTACAGCATGTTAATTGGCTGTTTTGATTGCAGTAGTCTTGAGTTGGACAGAGGACTCAGATTCTTGCATTTAACACACAGCTAAGATTACAAGGCTCGCCACACAACAGCTATTTGTTGAATCAGACTGCTACTTTATGCTTTCCGCTATACAGTGACCAAGTTGTTGTTTTCATTGTGAGCTATCGTAGCTAATTTCCTGTGAAACAATAGCTGGCGTGTCTGTAACCCACAGGAAAGTGTCACATAACGACAAACTGTTTTAACATTAAGTCTGGTTTGGCAGTCAGTTTGACCAGATGGCTAAATTGAGCAATAAAGAGCTGAGCATGAATGACTCTAAAATGATTTTATTACTTTGCCTTTTGTCACCAGGACTATAACCTTTTAGGACAAACCCGCAAGGCAAATTTATTCAGAAATCCATGTGCAGTGTGCAGTTTTGTTTTATGCTCAAAACCAGAGTGAATGGTTAATGTCACTTCTGAAAGAGCGAATACATTTCACAATCTCTAACTCTATCACATATCTCTTAGGTCCAGTTGTGAAGGTGATATATTGGAGACAGCCGTGACCTTCTCTCCGGTGTCACCATCCTTTTTTAAAAGTTGGTTTAGCTACTAGTCTGCAGACAGTTTACCTTTCTCTTTGAAAAACTTTTCTACAAGACCAATAAACTTTTAGTCATATTTTTGGCAATGCCTTTTCAATTGTCAACAAATGTGCCATCTAGGGAACGCATTGTTTAGCCATTTTTGTTTTGCCTGCGTCTCTCAAATGTGAAAAAATAGTTCTTCTTCCGCTCTTTGATCCAGTTAGCTCTCGGGCATATAGAAGCTCCTTTGGCTTTGCTGATATTAACTGATCTGCTTTCAGTTGCAGTGGTTGCATCTTTGGATCTCAGACATGTTTTTAGGCAACCTATAAAATAAGAAAATGCTTCCAACAATCACACAATTGTCTTACTTTCAACTTTCTTAATATTTGAATACTTTCCTCGACCAAATTAAAAGCTGCAAATATTTCTCATAAGCCTTTTCATGTTCTGCCATATTAAGTTACTCAGATATTTTATTTGTTATAATTATATTTCGAGTTTTGTTAAGCATGAGTGAATTATTGAGCTAACAGTAATCATGAGTCTTTTTAGTTATTCAAAATCAATAGAATGACTTAATGGTCTGTTAGAGGTGTCTGAGTAATTTTGACTTCACTCTGTGTGTGGAATAAGGATTAAGAGATCAACTAGAAATCTGTTATTGACTGGAAAGATGCAGACTGTTTTTTCCAGGTGAATTCATTAGTCTTGGATTGCTGACTTTCCATATGCTAAATTAAGCCTCTCATTCATAAAAATCAGCGTGATCATTTACAGTAGCATTGAAATCTCCACCCAGAATAAATATAATATATACAAAATATAATTTGGGACTTTTTCTTTCAGCATCTATAGTTATACATTTTAAACAGCTCCTTGTTTTACTAGCCATTGACCAAGGAATAAACATTGCTGATTATAAAAATCTGGCTCTTTTCTTTGGCTTTGCTGACTTTATGAACCATGTCGTTGAACATTTTATGCCTTACATTACTTGAGCTCCTCAATATATTTTCCAAACAAAGAGCCTGCTCTGCACGAGCTAGCTCACGCACAACTCCACCACAACATTTAGCTTTAGATGTATGCAACATCACTACAATTCAACAGATTTAACCTCAGATGCTACTTCTTTTTTTGTATTTATATTTCTTGGAGGAAAGTCTTGCTCTGCCGCCATCTTGTCCCCTTTAAATTAATTTAACTTACGGCTATTTTATGATGGATGACACATCTAGTCCCAGACTTCAATTTTTAACTTTAATTTAGAATGGCTTCATAGTCCACACTGCTAACTTCATCCAAGAGCAAAACCCGTCTGCCAACCCAGTGAAAAATAAAAATTTGGCTCTTTTTAATTTGATTGGACAGGAAGACTGAGTTCTCTAAAAAAATCTATACAGAATTCAGGACTGCTGTGTGTCTTATCCAGTTTGCCAATTCAGTGGTTTTAATTTCTGCGTTAAAGTTGAAAGTGTCAATTAGAGTGTCCAGGGATATCATTAGTGCTCTCTCAGTCTTTTCCATGGTTGCGGGGTAAATTGAATGGGTTGTAATTGTTGTGCCGTGGCAGTCGAGACAAGGGTGCAAGCTGTGATCCAGACTGATAATGGCACAGTACGTTATAGCCCACATTAAGGGTGACAGGCAGGACTCAGTTTGAGAGGAGCTGGCTTTTTTTTTTTAAATAGAGGGTTGTCTGGATTCAGAGACTACTTGGATTCAGCATTTTTTCCTTTTTCCTGATATGTGCTGTGAAGGTCCCAGACTGAGGTTAAATTCAGCTGGCACACTGACTACCCTCCACACATTTCTTGTGTGATCTCCAATAAAGACAAGGAGATAAATGAGTCTATATTTTTTGAATTATAGCATGTTTGTCCAATGCTGCAGGTACCTATAAGGTGAGCACTGAGGTAGAAAACAAGCTCAGCCTTTTTTGGCATCTCCGTATGGATGGGTTTCATTTGAGCTGTGAAAAAAAACACTGTGGGTTTACACGTAGTCAGCTCAATTTAAAAACTATAGTATTGTATTATCTTTTCCCAGATATATATTTTAAGGGAAAGGACCAAGAGAGAGTAGTTACATAAAATAACTAACTTGTACCAGACACTTTTACCACCATTTAGTCCATGAAAATCCCAAAAACAATAGATGGCAAGGCAGAGCCTTGCCATCTAATAAAGCATTTGACCTGCCAAGAACACAAAATCAGCTCTGACTCCAGTCATACAAGGGGCAAATGGCTCCTCATAAAGGCTTGAAGCCCCTTACATCCACAGTACACCCCCTATAGGTGAAGTAGACGGGATAAGCACTGGCCACTGTTCCTCAACCATGACAGAATCTGTATTGCTCCCACTGAAGCCAAGATTTCACAATTGGCTTCTTTTACAGCTCCTTGGCACAGGTTTTTCACAGCAAGGTCAAGCAATACAGCATCCAAATATTCAAAGCAGAGGCTCCAATAAGCCCTTCTTTAAAATGGGAACAGCCACCACAGCCTGCCAGTCCACGGCTGCAATCCACACAACACCTGAGGGCGAGCCCCTCAACGTCCAGAGACTTCACTATCTCAGAGTAAATCTCATTAACCTTATTGTTCCTTATTAACTACCTCAGTGACCACTGCCAGAAAAAATGGACAAGGCCTCAGCTGAACCCTCCAGCTCTGTCACCTCCACAGAGGAAGACATACCACTCAGTTTCCTGAAAGTGCCCCCCCCATCATCCCTCAAATGGCTTCAATCCAGCATTCAATCAGGAAGTACTTTTGTGTGTCTAAACCTGTTCTTGTGCTGCTAGTTTTACTTCACGACTGGTAACCATAATAATAAAGTAATGTATTGGTGAGGCGTATGACAAGCTGTCATTGTTAGGTTCTAACATAAGCCAAGTGATGCTTGGTTAGTGTAATAGATGGACTGTGACCTTATGGTACTGTACTGTGTATTAATCACCATAAACACTGCATTCATAGTACTTACAGTCAGCGCTATGCAACTGTCTGTTACTATAACTCATTGACAGCAACACACACACAGACACACGCACATGCACACACACTCATGAATCTCTCACAGACTTAGGCTTGGATGGCTCATTGCCTTACCATTAAAACGAAGAGCCTTCATTAGTTAGGATGTCCCTCCTAAAAGGAGACCAACTGTTCATATTTGTGTGTATGTGTGTTATCACACAGTTGTTGTTGTCTCAGACATATGCATCTAACCATCCAGCCCGTCTCTAGCTCAACACGCACCCATGAAAGCATATTCATTAGCAGGAGGGGTGCCATTGCCTGGCACTTGGAAACTCAGTGGAGCGTTCGCGGCTGTGGTTGGATGTAGAAAATAAAAACAGATTGGGAGAGATTCAGATGAACAGGGTGGAAGAATGCAAGCAGAACATTAAAGAGCATTCCAGAGCAGAGTGTTAGCAAGAGGCAATCATCTCCGGTCAGGGACAAACAGGATCGGAAACGAATTCAGGCAGAAAGCTCAGACAGTTTCCACCCTAGAAATTTTACAACAGGAAGGACGAATAATGACAGAAATTATGTTCAGTGGCCTGGACATAATATAATGGTAAGTAGTCTTCTATGTCAAGGAGTGATTCTCTCCCACCACTTTCTGCTCTCAGATTTGGAACTGCAGTCATCAATCATCACTTGCCTTGTAGTAGCTGACATATATTTAGATTAGTCACACCTGCTCTCCATGATAAAAAACACAAAAAAATTCACAAAACACCACTTGTAAAACAGCAATTGATAACAGCACTGTAAACATGTCCATCAACTGAAAATTAGACACATTAAAAATACACTTTCAGTAATAATGATTGTCACATCTCATAATAACTCTATTTAACACAGTGTCACCATTCTGCTGTGTTCGTGTCATACAGGGAGAAACCTAAATTACCACTTTTTTAAGTTTTAAATACCTTCCCATCAAAATCTGAACTTTTCAAATAAGCCAAACTTGGCAATTTAGAATATAAAAATGGCCTAAAAGTTGCCTGATAATCAAACTACTTTTGTTTTGTTTTGTAGATGTATCACAATAAAAGCCGTCCTCTTCTCACCAGCAGCAGCAGCAGTGGCATCAGGAAATATTCTGTTTGTTTTAGCTATGTTATGTTACACTGTTTGGAAAATCAAGGCTTTTATCAATTTGATTAAATTAAACTTGGATTACACGCACACATTATTTCCTGAATCGCTCATGCAGTAAATCCAGCACAGTTAAAACAACTACAGTAAAAGCAGTGGTAAATACTGAATATAGATATACTGAGTGGCTACTGTAAAACAAAACAAAACAAAAGATTTTCTGTTTCATGTAACTTTAATTCTGCATGCTAAGGCCTTATTGGTCGACTGTTTCTCGTGTGAAAGTTGAAAACTTGGACTACTCTCTATTCCATAGGACATGAGACATTCTTGTTTTGTTTTTTTTGTTTGTTTGTTTTTTTTTTACTGTACTTCTCCCTTCACTGAAGATGTGGTCCATTTTATTTAAAATATCAAACTGTTGGCAGAGCCTCTGTGATATCAAACAGCTTAATATTTAAACAGTGTAAGAAAAGAGATGCCAGAGGAAGAGGAATAAATAAGATAAGGATATGAACCACCACTAGTGCATAAAGATTATCATCATCATTGTTAGGGCTCCCTTCACACTCCTCATCAAAACAGAGTTCAGAATAACAGAGCTGAAACACAGGATTAGTCAAGAGGACAATATTTTCATTGCACCGGGGGGGCTGTTGTCCAGAAGCCCTGAGTCGTGGCTGTTAAACAGTGAGTGGATTGTGGCAGTGGCAGATGATATAGCATGAATTAGAATAGAATAGAAGCATGTGCTATTAATGTGGATGACTACATACGGACTAATCAAGAAGTGTGATTGGTTGTAACACATCTCGTACACCAGAAAGCCTCATGGGCAACGACCCACAAGAAGCGTCAAACCACAACCTTCAATCGGGAGTTTGACGATAAAATCAGAGTAGGAACAGGATGCATGACTGATGATGTGATAGTGATTCAGATCACGGATTGCAACTGTACCCAAAAAAAGACATACAGTCTTTCACCCACCTGCACTAGGAATCAGTGAAATAAAACGTCAGTAATACAAAGTGACTTCGCTATTTTTCTGCAGTGCTTTCTGAAGGAAATAAAATTCCTCAATCACAGACTTACATCCACTTTAAGACATAACAACACACTCAGTTTTGAGCTTTTTAACACAGTAGTTTGTCACTCCGGCTCTTGAACATGTAAGTAATGAAATGTAATCAGACACTCATTATACACACAAATAAAAAAACACTTCACAAATGCACACCCCCGCCACTTCACACAAAATCACAGGGGGATAGAGTACAACTCAACAAACCTTGGAAGTTTTGAAAAGTGATAATGCCTCGAACATGAAGGCTTCAACTTTAAACAGCAAAACAAGAGCAAAACATAACTGCCTAATGTGAAAATGAAAGTGTCTCTCTCTCTCCTTTCACAATCCACCACACACCAGAGTTGTTGGGCAACTACCTTTCAACAAACCTGCTGATCCTTAACCAGTCACAACTCACAGTGTTAAGTAGAAGACCCCAGTTGTTTGATCATGATCTCACACATTGACAATGCCAACCACTAAGAGCATGGGTTATTATTACAGAACAGACAGATCAGGTGAATCCAGGTGATTCCCAGAAGAAAATAAGGATTAAACCAACATCAACATTGTAGTGCAGTGCAGTCAATGGTAGGGTAGTTTAGTGATACAGCTACAGCAGTCACTATAGTCTAATATTGTTCAGGCTTGAGTGCAACCTGTGTGTGAAATTACTAGATATTGTGGAACCACGAAGAAAACAAAATCTATGTGTATATTCATGTCGATCAACCAACCTTGAAGAAGTGTACACACAATTTATACTTATTTATTTTACCTTAATGAATAAACAAGTGTTTGGACCATATGAATTACAGGCATGAATTTGCATGAATTTGCAACTTCAAAGTCTGACTTATGGCTGCATAAAATCAATATTTTAATATTACCAATAGATCAAATGACAGAGAATCATTATCTCACTCTGTCTTTCAGCTATTTATTTTGGTTTTATGGACTTTGCTATGATTTTGCTAACTTTGCTGACTTTGCTATTTTGGTTCAGATTCACCACTTTCATCATTTCCAGTAGCAGCAGGCAGCTTCTTTAATTGACTTGCTCTAAAACATGTAACATGTAACACCACTCACAGTTGTTAGTGACCAGCTGGTGCATAGTGGAACTTTTAACCCATCGCTACTTAGGTAAGCGGTGATTTAAGAAATTTTAGTTAATTAACTAAACAGTTCAAATTGTTGACAAGTAATCACTAGTTAAAGCTGTTAGTCAACTACTCATCGAACTTTTAACTATTAATTTAATTATTTAAATATCTATTTTTGGGCATCATCAGAAAATGTACCAAAGTACCATTGTTAACACTGTGTCTAGATTACAGAGAAATGCAAACGCACAAAACAAACTGCCTGTTAACAACACACACAAATCTCCAACTATTTCGAAACAACCAGCAAAGCAAATGAATATTTTGTTAATGTACCTCAAATCCTCCCCAGATGTATGAGCTTGAGAGAAATGCACTAAAGGGAGGTTGTGCCGTTCCATGCCTATCTATCTAGGTGAACTAACCTTAGAGGGAGCTGACATGCTAAGTGGCTAACATTGGGTTAATTGTATGTTGAAAGTGACAAGCCAAGTTTTAGGTCAAAGCATGACAGGTGAGTAGCTGCAGAGTTTGCATGTGGTTGTTCTTTCCACTCTTGAAATTTTTTATTTTGGATGTCCTGCCTGACATATGTAATTATTATTTAATAACCACATGGACCAGCATTTTAAATGATGCCTGTCAGTGACTGAGTAAATGACTATATGTCTCCAATTCACATGGAGTTGTTTTTTGTCCTTTTTTCCATCTTGAGACCAACCAGAATTTGGCCGTCTAAGGCTCTTCTCATCAACTAGTGTTTGGTCAACTGGGGGGAGCTGTAATGACGAGTGTTACCCAGTGACCTTTTTATTATAGAAATTTACCCTCCGTGCGAGTGATTTATTTAGAAGTCTGTGTTTCTCCATGTAGTGCAATATATCCCCAAGAAATCTGGTTTGAGCCTATTCAAAGAATAAATGTTCCTTATCACGTGCTGCCATGCATGTCATCCATCTCATTATCAATTGCATTTTTCCATGGACTTGAGTTTGCTCTGACTCCAAATGGGTTTCCATACTGAGTAGGTGGATGAGCCTCATGTATTTGCCCTTAAAATGCTATCAGAGCTCTCCTTAATTATTTCCACAGCAGCCTTCAAAGTTCTGTACCCAGGAGAGGATAAACATAACAAGAAAAGAAACAGTGTGTTCAGATTAGGTCCTGTTGGCCCAATTTTCCTTGTGTTCTCTGCTGCGTTCCCTTTCCTTTCCAATACATGGGGTATTTGTTCCCAGTCCATTCTTACTGAGTTTCCTTTTACCATCAGTCTCCTTCCACACATGATCTTCATCACCACTTCCTACTGCAGTATAAAAGGGCCGGTTAACTCACCATTCTTCTCTATCATTCACAGTGGTATTGCTTAAAGGCCACCTCTTAAGAATCTAGTCTTCCTCTTGTGGATTCTTTGATTACTGGCATTTTCCCCTGTCTCTCTGCTCTGTGCCACATACAGATCTGCTTTTGTCTGCTTGTCCAGTTTTGTGTCCATCAGAGGACTCAAGTGATCACCATACTGTCTCCACGTATCTGTTTGGACCCCAGTCACTTGTGGCTCACTGCCTGACTAGTAAGTAATCCATTCCCCTCTTCACTGCCAGCAGCCAACCAGCCAACAACGGCTCTGCCCCTGGATAATTACATTAAATAATTTATTTCACCTTTACCTCTGGTTTGTGTTCTGCTTTGTAGGTTCAAAACTCTTTATAACTTGAAATTGAATGACTAATTAGACAGTCTGGAAAACGCCCATAGTTACTCTCCTGCCAAGAGCTGGATGAAAATATTGATGCCACTCTCTTGTCTGTTCGTCACCCATGGATTAAGAGCAGTCAGTTTTCCTTTGGTGGGAGAAGGGGGGAAACAGCGGGCCTGGCTGCGTCCAAAGCTCAAAGCACTGTAAACATGACAGCTGCCTCACGGGGAGTTACATGAGTGGTATTGATTTTCTTTGCTAACTCTTAACCTGAAAAGCAAAAAAAAGCACATTTCCCAAAATGTTGGAATATTTCTTTATTTCCTATGAAGCATCAGCAAGTCACATACGCTCCCCTGTCCAATCTCAGCCTCTATCATATTCCCTTGCGGATGCACACATGGACAGCTGCAGATATCACGGATGTGTAGATGTTGTTACTGCACTTCTTTCTGGCACACTTGGTGAAGCACTTGTGCAGTTGGTGCCCTTCTATTATCTGTGCAGACACAACAAATTAAAAGGTAACACGGATGTGTGCAGAGAGCTTCGCATGCATCCTCTGAAGACAAAATTTACATTCAACCCCTGTGAAGCCTTGCATGCTTGGAAGCATAACTTACGTTTTCTAAAATGAACAGGTCCTATCTCTTTTACCTCACTAGACTTTTGGCCACTTGAACTCAGACCAGTGAAATGTCCAGCTAATTTGAGAGAGAGGTTAGTTTTCACAGTGTCATCATCTGCTTTGGTAAAATATTACAAGCTGTGTAGTAGGAGAACTGCAGCTGCGTGGCTGTCGGTGCACTAGGACATACACAGTATTCAGCAATGCACTGATACTTATTGATGAGTCTCTGCATGTGCGTACAGTACATATGTGGACAGTTTGACCTTTGTAATTGTGGTGGGGGAGAGATGGATGAGCAGATGAATAATAGATAGAGTGCAAATCGAAGACCAATCCTGCTTTGAGAAATGATCTATTCCCTGACTTTTCACACGTTAATGCAAATCCTCGTACACACATACACAAACAGGTATGCATGACCATGAACACACACAAGAAGAGACCTCCTTCAAAGTGATGGACTGCATTGATCTATTTCTCCGCAATGTTATCTTGCTTTCTTTCTTTGCCTGTCCTCTAAGTCCATACTAATTCTCATTATATCACCATGTGTCAGTCACTCTAATATCTGTTTGTTTTGTATTACACTGTATAATCACCCCATTAGGTAGATGAACCATTGTTTCCCTTTCTGCTCTAAATGGGTTGCACGGTTCACCTTGTAAATTTATATCAAGAATTCTATAGGCAACACTTTCTCCGCAGCAGCTTTGCAAACAGAATAAGAATTAGTGGCACCTATAGTAGCCTACAGGAAAGTGTGGGACTGCACTTCAAATACACACACCATTGCATGAATTTGTCTCCTGCCATCTATGCTGGGATGGCTCAAAACATGTTTGTGGAAAAAGAAAAAAAAAAAAAAAAAACAATTACTGCAACATGCACTATGAATGAACCCGTCTCTCTCTCTCTGAGCTCCTTCCTCAACATTTCCCCTCTGAAAACACCAAATGGGCAAATGAGAAGACTGCAGGGATGAGACGAGCCAAGAACTGTCAGAAAAACTGTGTGGCATCAGAGAGGGACATGCTGGCATTTGAGTGCACCAAATTAAAAAAAAATCTCTTTCATCTCATATAAAAATTACAGTAATGCTGTACCCCCTAAATAGATGACATCACATCTCATTGCCTTGGTTACTCAGTCGCCCCGTTTCCATGGCGTCTCAGGGGGAACCGGTTTCAAAAGCAGATTTGATTGGCCGCTGGGGCTGCTTCCCTCTGTGCTGCTAATTAGCAGTCTCATGGCTTCCCTCCGGTCTGAAGAGAAGTTGGTGGGACAACAGGCTTTCATACTGGAATGCAAACACACACTAGAAACAAAGATTGCACACAAAAACACATACACACAAATATGCTCTAACATGCAAAGAAACACAAATGCTTCTTCAGCGCGGTGCTGTTGTGCGTGGTATAGTCAGCGGGATGACGACTACTCTTGTGTGCTTTTATCATGCAAGTTCAGCTCGAGCACAACCGTCTCCCTCGTCCTCTCTGTAGTTCACATGCTGTGTTTTTCGCCCTTTGTGTCATCACTTCCACAACACACACACCTCCACCCTCCCCCTCTGCCTTACTTAGAGAGGCAATCAGAAAAACACAAAAAACAAAACAAAAAAAAAAAAAAACGAAAAAAGCAGGACATTCGACTCCCAGTGCAAATGAATGGAAAATGAACATCACAAAGAAATCAAATCCAAGAAAACCATCAGTGGTTACATCCCCATCTTTTTTCACTCTGTGATAGTTGCATCTTCCCTCCCTTTTTTCCATCTGTCTGTCTCCCTCTTGTCCTACAGAAGCAGCCCCTGTACCTCATTTTCTATAACTCCCTCTTCACCTCTCTGTCTGTCCCCCTGCTCTTCTCTGCTCCCGTCCTTCTCTCCATATCCACCTGAAAACTGCAAATAGGTGAACAGTATTAACCCTGGAAATTCCATTTCTCACCTCTCATGCAACTGTGATCTAAGTTAAACACAGAAATATCTCTGTTTCCAGAGATACACCAGTGGCAGAAAAGCCTCACGTGTGCATGGGTCATATTAATAAGCATTGGGAAATAACTGTATGAAGCAGAAAGCTTAAAAGCAAAAAGGCAAAAGCTTATAATCAATACACACCCTTGATGCAATTCTTGGGATCATAGGGGAACTCGGAAAATAATGAATGACTTGAAAAAAATGATGAAAAAGTACACGTTTCTGTCATTTCTAATTTATTTAGATGGAATAGTTCAATTTGCTTTTTCTTTTTTCTTTCTTTTTTTGGCCACAAGTTAGATGAGAAGATCAATACCACTCTCATGTCTGCATTGGAAATATGCAGCGACACCCAGTAGACTGTTAGCTTAGCTTAATGCAAAGACTGGACCCAGAGGAAGAAGCAAGTCTGGCCCTGTGGTATCAATTTTCTCATCTAAAGCTCATCGAGACACATACAGTACATCTAAACGTAGCTGCAACAATATGTTAGATTTGATTACAACCTCATTTCACTCTGTGTTAAATGTTCTGCATTTACAGACGCCCCACCCTGCAAACTATAAGATCTTCCACTGATATCTAATAACTTCATTAGTATTGATTAGTGTCGCTTTGATGCAGTGGTGAATCTCATTTCAGAATTAAATCCTTATCTCAGAAGCTTTTTTCCCCCCTCTGGTGCACTTCCTTGCATCATGCCTTCCTTCAAACCAGTGTTTATAAGGACAATTTAAAAATAAACTGGCATCCTCTGTGGGCATACATGATGAAACAGATCAATTTCAGGTATGGTGGATTCAAATTCTGAATCAATAAGCTCCAACAGCTTCTAACACATACAAGTCTGTATGCAGCAGGTGGGGTATTCAAGGTCCTGACTTTTCTTTTTTTCCCATTGAGGTGGGGGCCAAAGGGCAGGTTAGGTTAAGGGGGAGTGGTGTGAGTGAGAGGTGAAATTTAAAACGCAGTTTAAGAGATGAAGAGAGAGGAGAGAGGGTAGGGACAGGGGAGAGGGAGAGAGGAACTCAATGGAAAGGATGCTCATGCATAATTTTTAATGAACAAGAGATGATGTTCACCGGGTGAATCGGGGGTTAGACAAAAGGGTAAGAGAAAGCAAGATCCAGAGAGGCGGACAGACAGACAGACAGATGTACAGCAGGTTAGAGAGATAATGAAGACATGAAGAAAAGTGAGACAGCAAAATGGATAGAGGCAAGGAGAGGGATGTTTATCCTCCCCATGATCATGTAGCCGTCTGTCTCTCATTTAGCCCAAGGTTCTGATTAAGTCGTTTGTGTTTAAAGAGGAGGAAGCCTCTAATTCCCCTCCTTTCATCTAACTTAATTATGTGCTAACATTCTCCCTTTCTTCCTTAGAAGGATAAAAGCAGCTTAAGCTTTTATGTGGAGCTTTAATGACAGCAGCGAGGAAACTTTACTCTCTGATTGCTTACCCTTAAGTGTGTTTAGCCTTAACACAGCATCACACCAAACACAGTTGTATACCTACTCTCGCAGACAGACATACCATGTTCCAAAAGGTCGTCCCGCACTGGCACACAAGAGCTTGTACGCAGACTTTCACATACAAAAGCAAAAACAAAAAAATAAAACTTTATGTATATTTATTAGAATTCAGTCAGGGAGCTAGAAACACAGGGGTGCGTTTAACATGCAGCTGCATAAATGGCCTATGGTGACTTCTCTTTTGTATTGTGGTACAGTGGGTCTGTGGTTAGCATGGTTGCCCAACAGCAACAAAGTCCTGGGTTGAAACAGGCTGGAAAAAAACATGAATATTCCACAAAACCAGAAAAATCAGAGTTGCACACAACCATTGACCATCAAAACCTCCGCACATTAACCTGCCACCTCACTACGTTCTGCACAGGGCATATACACTGCTACTTTGCTGCTTTGGGTTACACCAACATGCACTGGATAACAAAATTTCACACAAAGGTTCAATTCAATCCTTGAAATCAGTTAATTCATTCACAGCACGCCAATGCTTTTGAAATAAAGTATGAAACTACTTTAAGCTCAATATAGCAAGACAAAATGTGTTAAGATCACATCAAACACCAAGAATAAATTTACACAACAAAGAGGAGCATGAAAATAAAATGTGATACAAATAAAAAAGGTCATCCTCAAATAAAAATCTGTCTCAAGGTTCTTTTTAGTGGATGTATATACTATAAAGGCCCCGGCCACTAAAACTCCCTGGTAATTTCATATACAAAGCATGAATGACGTGGACTGTAAAGACTGTGATCTCCTTCACTGAGCATCCTGCTTCACTCCAAGCACATACCAGGAAAGGCAGCCGCAATGTGAGTGCTTTAAAAAAAAAGTAAGATTTTAGAGGAAAAACATTTCATTTCAGTCTGATCTCTGGAAATGTGATATGTAGAGAGACGTTTTTTAAGCTTTTCATCACAACACACTGCAAGAAAAATTTGACAAAATTTTTGTGTAGCGTTCGTATGAGGGAAATGCTGTATATCCAAGATTTGCAGTACCTCCCCTTTATATTGTGGATACATCTTTGATCTTCTTGTCTATTAGAGATGAAGTGGAATGAACATTTCATCTCACCATTAAAGTGACTATCCAAAATCCAAAATCATCATGGTTGGCTGTATTATCGTGGTATAAATGTGAGAAAACTGTTTCTGAAAACTGAAATCATTTCACCAAGTTTTGTAATGGAAACCGCAAATACAATTAACAGCACTAGGCATATTTTCCTTGCATAAACATTAAAATGATAACATAAGGCATTGGCTATGTTATGGTATGAAAACCATATCAAATGTGCATTGACATTTAAGATGGCATCATGTGGCCATGAGGTAACTGGACTTACTACACATTGCAGGTAAGAAAACAGCAACCAAGAAGACATTTCTTCACATTCTGCTCAGGTAATGACATCCAGTCTTTTAAAGCACCAGTCGTGTCTGACCAGAGGAGCTCATGAGGGCAATGTCACTCTTTCATGAATTGGTGTAGGGAGGATTTTCTCTTCTTCTGTCCAACTCTGTCATGTGGCTTATTATAGAAACATTTCTTTCATGAAAAGTTCACCTAGGGCAGTTTTAAATGAATACAAACTTCAACAAGCAAAATCAAACGATAATATAAAAGCAATACAACCATTATAAAAAAGCAGTGTTCATGTACAACGCAACCTATAGTAACAAATCCAATGTACATGTGGAAGGTGTGAACAAATCAAATTGACAGCATGGTCTCTCCTTCAAAAAGGAATAAGGTGCTTCTGATCAATGCATCTCTTTTTACTTAAGATTTAAAATGCAAAAATGTAATCACGTTAACTTTGTCTGGTTTAAGTAGTGATCTGCAAGGGGAGACAATGTGCCTGCTGGCAGTCTTTCTGATGGCACACTGGCTTTTAGGATGCAGCTTCCCTGCAACCCCGGCAAGGTGAGGGTGTTGGTGGAGGTGCTGCTGGTGCTTTATGGTCCTTCACTGACTTGTGCAGGTGCCAGCTTCAAGACCTCTGAGACACAGCACATCAACTATTACACATTAAGGATCATCTAAAAAGCTACTTTTGAAGCAGAGGTCAATGACACAATGTGAGCATGAATCTTGACCTCTAATCTCCTTTGTCAGGGGGGGCTCCTTATCCTTTTCCACAAAAACATCACAGGTAATATGGTCCATGCTCATGCATTTTTGGTAAAGAGCTCCATTAGGTCACCACACGTAGCCTTCTGTGACATGTTGAGGGCTGCTATTCTTCTTCTAGCTCCATGAGAAGCGAAGGACCAGATGCCAACAAGCCTTGACTGCTTCTCTTTGAGATGGCCAGGTTCGAATTATAGCCATAGAACTCAAGCTACATCCTCTTCAAAAGTTTTTATTGCTCTCTCTGTAGTTTTGCAGACAAGGCCTTTCTTGTTGATCCTCCACTTATCTGGTATATTATCAGAAAAAAACTCTTTGGTGAGCTGACTGATGCTAGTCTGGGGTAAAGTAAGGGGTGGAGCTTATGCAAGGCTGACCATCAGTAGTCACAGCAAAGCATGTGCCTTGAGCCAAACGTAGGCAACGTCAGCCTTAACCCGGTCGCTTAACCTGGTTTGGGATTTCAGTGTTGGAGAAGAATGTTGGAGGGGGCACTTTGTCGTGAGGCATGGCAACCTCCATCAGCGTCAGAAAGCCAGGCCTCTCAGCAATTTGGAATGGCAACATGTCCTTTGTGATTTAATATGAAAGGGCTGCAACAAGGTCGACAGCATTTTTTTTGATGTGGTACATAGGGAGTCTTTTAAGGGCTTGCTCGAGTGTCTGTGTCACAGTAGAGGACGACAAGAGACCAGTAGCATTAATGGGTTTACCTGCTGCATGCCTACTCTAAACAAGGGAAGCAAATTTAATATTATTAGTAGTCGTAGTCTTAGTTTTAGTAGTATTTACTGCACCAGTTATTACTGGTGTTGATAAATTATTATTACTCATTCATACTCAATTTATTGCATTTAAATATATGCAATGACCCCATGTACAATTTACTGTAATAGTTTGCAATAAGCCCAACATCTAATATAAATACAGAGGGGTCTAGGTGCAGGAGTCTAGTGTTTCTCCTACTCTAATACTTCCAATTCGAAGTCTGATTTTACATGAACAAAATATTTTGGTCGACTGTGAAATGCGTGAATAGTCTCAAGTCCCACATCGTACATTGAGCTAAAAGTTATATTTTCTCACATTCTGTTTAAAGTAGTGGGTGGTGGTCACAAAGGTGACTTGTGATATTTAAAGTGTAGCCTCCTTTTGCAGCGATTTTCTCTTTGCATGTTCTTCAGACAGTTTCCCTCGGCATGAGAATAAAAACCAAAATACAACCAGACTTCAGACTTAGTCGTCTTAGGAGGCTAAAACCCTCTCCAGAGTGGTATCACTGTTTTTTCCAATATGTTTTCATTGACACAAAAGCTCATACTGCATCCTTGACCTGTATCTGGGAGACTGTGGCTAACTTTAGTAGATCCTGGACAGTATTTACCCTGAGTTTTTCAAAGCACAGTAATCAAACATGGTTTTAATCATAATTAAAATCTGAAACAGTAATAACCCTCAGGATTTTATCTTCTTTAGTGTAAAACCACTGAACATTTCATCCCTAATGTCTATTGATGACTTAGCAAATACCTCTCATTAGGAGTTTTGGATTTATTCCCTGTTGCACGTTTGTGTCAACTTCTTTGTTCTGGTGTGCAGCATGTTAATCCACAGTCTTCATTTCTGTTGAGCTTCCTAAAACTAACCTAAATCTGAGTGAATTAGAAAAGAAAAATTGTTACCCAACTATATAAAGAAAAAAAAACAAGCATTTGTGGGAAAGATAATTAGGACAACAAACAGAAATCATAAAAAAAAACTCACGTGAACTATAGCAAACGCTTTCATTTTTACACACACGGGCTACATCACTCACACACCCTGAAACACACACATTCACACACACATGCAGGGAGCTTCGTTAATATTCTGGGCATGTCAACAATCCACAAAAATAATCATCTCATCCCCATCAAAAAGTAAGTTTAGAGACATTCATCAAACTACTGTGGAGCATCAGCTTAACTGCCCTCAGCAAGAACTGTATTGTAAGAATCAGCTGTACAAACAGCGCTGCACGGGTGGGGATGAGCTAAATCAGCAAAAATATCTTTAATTAGGATGAGGAGAATGGGTCTAGTCACACAGACAAACAAACAAGCCATTAATCACCTCATTGGCAGTCTCATACACATATAAGACAGAGGTGTGTCTGTGTGTGTGAGGACAGAAAGAAAAGTGAGAGCAAGAGTCAGAAAGAAAAAAAAAGAGCAAGGAGAGAGAAACCTTGATGAAGGTCGTGAAATGATAGTAGGAGAACATATTTAAAGAGGCCATGAACAAGAGACGGATAATGAGAGAGACAGTAAAAGGCAGAGTGTGTGAATGACAAAGGCAGTAAATGAATGAGGGCTGGAAAACAGAGAAATGTGGAGATATAACAGAGGGCAGCTAAATTGAAGACATGAAGAAAGAAAAGGAATCCAGTTTGGCATTGTGCTGCTTCATTTGTTCATGCATTATATGGGCCAACATTCATCATCATCACGAGCATGAGGAAGTTAATGAACCCCATTGGCTTAGGAGCGGGATCCCTATCTATGTAAATGGAACATAATACTCACTCACACACTCCTCTATTTCAGCCCATCTCACACACCCATAACCACTTGGTGTTGGGAATGTCACTTACTCAGTAACTCCTGACAGCACTCACTAAAAACTAATTAGATTGCCTCACTAATTATTCAACAAATAAACTAATTAATTGAATTATTTGTTCGATTACCTTAGTTAGTCATTTGCATCAAAAGTTCATTGCAATATTAAGAAAGACTTCATAGTGTGTGTTTAGGGTGCAGCCGCAGGGGACACATACTCCGCAACTCCCAACACAACCAAGTGGGGAATGAAATGTTCACTGTGCTCCTTGGTTCTTTAACTCATTGTGAAATTACAGGATAAGGGAGTGTAAGAGCTGAAGAGGTTAGTTGAGATGCCATATGTACTAAATGTCAATCAGAAATCATCCATCCACACAAGTGAGAAGCACATCATGATATCATTCAGTGACAAAAAAGATTTAAATAAATTTAAATTTTAAAAAAGCCCAAAAAACTCAAGACTCAAAGGAGACTTATATGCAGCTCCCGGTGGCTTTATTTTCTTTACTTTGTTTTTTTTTTTTTTTAAACATGAAACACGTTTTTTGAGTTTCAAATTAAAACTCTGAGCTGATCACTCCAAACTTCCAGGAAGGCGGAGAACGAGCTGTCCCCCAAAATTTCTAAGTAATGGTACTTTACTGGGATTAGTAACTGCAATGTAACTGCAGAATTTCATTTTTAAATCCTTTACAATACTAGTTGCTGGGAAAAAGTTATCACATATAGCTAAGTAATGGGCTGTAGTCACTATCACACACACATTGCAGTCTGCATAAATAAATGAGTCTCTCTCCTGCTCTACAAATATATTAACTGTGTATGTAAAATTTAAAGGTGAAAAAATGACACTTAATGCAGGATGCACACGCATCATAAGCATTAACAAAATTGCCACTTTGTTTTTTATTCTGACAACACAACAAACTATAATCTTACTATTATTTGTTCTGATACTGCAAAAATGCTGTCCACAAAAGCGGCATATTTTTATAATTGAGGTCTGCACAAACACGCTGCACAGAGGATACAGGGGAGAGAGACTCCAAGTCTAATGGGGCCTGAACAAGGGATAACTAACGAAGAGCTCTAACAGGTGTTTCTCATTAAAGCCGGAAGACACAAATCTAATGCAGCGAGAGAGAGAGAGAGAGAGAGAGAGAGAGAGAGAGCGAAGTGTGAGGAGTGAAGGTAAAAGGCGAGAAGCAAACGATGAGCTGATATATTCCCATGTTATTCATTAGTGTCTTACAGGCTGCTGATATTAATGATTCACTGTCCATAAGATTCCCCATCACCTCACTACCACCACACACACACACACACACACACACACACACGATGAACAAGCTCAGGCTTGCAAACACACTCCATCACCCTCCATCACTCCCTTTACTCTTGTCTGCTCTCTGGCCTTTTGTGCTCTTTCAGCTGAAAAACACATTTGTCCTTTAATCTTGACTGCCTCTGCTTTTTGTCTTTGTTTTTTTTTTTTTCTTATTTTTGGCTCTTTAAAAAAAAAAAAAAAAAAAACAGCTTCCTCATCTCTTCAATGCAACCCCTTCTACCTCAGCTCTGCTGGTTCACTCGTAATATTATTCCTGCCATCTGTGTGTGCCTCTGGTTATCCACTGCAGGAGTGGGTCAAAGAACAGAACAGGCTGTAATTGATCAAGCTGCAACCAACAGGTTACCAAAATCCTGTGGTCTATGAGATGCTGTGAGCAACTAAAAGCACAGATGAGCGCACAGCCACACACACACACACACACACGGTTCTTTTCTCCCAAGACAAGACATTTTACATCTAGCCTTCACCTGTCCTAATTAACCAGCTGGACTGACCCATCACCTTGGGAACTGCTCTGACAAACGCGCAACACTCCAAACTTGCCTTCCTTCCCCCAAACCCCCTTATCTGCCTCACCTGCCCCTTCCCTCACCCACCACCTGCAGCACTTCGCTGCACATGGGTGCCTCCACTCCATTAACCATTAAACTGCGCCAAAGCCCACGTGCAAGAATAAGGACGAGGACGAGGAGGAGGAGGAGGAGGAGGAGGAGGGCTCTCATTAAACACTTTGAGGCCCCGACAGAATCAATTACAGTGACGTATCGATTTGTCAGTAGGTCCCGGTGGCTCAGTCAGGGCCCGGGGACCTGCCGCCAAACACTAGGGAGACAGGACAAAATGGAAAGATTAAAGGAGAAAGGAACAAAGAGGTGGGAATATGAAAGGAATGGAGGAAGATATAAGGAAAGAAAAAATTAGCGAGGGAAAAGGAAGAGATGGAATTGGGATAGGGGAAGATCAGTGTGAAGGAGAAAGAAGAGGGGAGGACTGAGGAGGAGGAGTGATGGAATAATTATAAAGGGAAAAATGTGAGATGCAGAAAAGTGACAGACGGACAGAAGCATGGAGAAAAGTGTGGACCTGTAAAGGGGGGGATACATTTTTTTGTCAAAGTGGATAACGGTCTACCTACTAGTGCCGCCCCATTTCTCTCATGTCCTCCGTTCACCTTACTTTAATTTCTATCCTCCATCTCCTCAACCCCTCTGTTCTTTATATTTTCTCACTTCATCTCCCTCTCTCCTCCCTACCATTATAACTTTCTCCATCTGAACTCTCTGTCCAGGGCATTCTGTACTTCCATCTCCAGCATATGGGGTCATTTAGGTAGGGAAGGGACCCTATGACGTTTAAAGTAATACTGATCCACGACTAAGTTAAAGCTGGGTAGGCTGCAACATGTGAACAACCCGCAGGGACACAGCCAGGCAGACATAATAATAATACTTTATGTCCACAAAACAGGGATTTGTGTTGATTAAAGTGAGAGAAATATGAAATCCTTTGGGCTCTGAGGCAATAAAAGTGTTTGGCTCAAGACCATCTATCTACCTATTCTCTAAGCACATGCTTCTGGTGCATTTTTACACCCCACATATATGTGGTTCATATGTGCACAAATACGATTTCCCATTATTAACTTCCAATATTTGCCAGCAAAGTCATCCCACACCTGTGCTGCACGCTGCTGCTCCATCTATTTCCAGTCCGGGAATAATAGGGCAGACACATACAGCAGCCTGCACAAACTAAGTAGCTACAAGGCTTTTTATATTTCACAGTGACAGACAACACATATTCGGCTTCTGCTGTAATGAGGCGGCAAGGCTGCAATGGACAACATGGGACATGATTAGATGGCATCTCCACAGCAAACATGCCTCCAACCTGACAACCACAGAAGGAGAGAAACCTGTCATTTATACAACGGTGATGTACTTGAAGAGGCGTTTAGGTAAAATATAAAGAGACCGACGGTGCGTACCTCACTCCCCGAGTGTTGTTAGGGTCAAAGGTAATCATATTGAGTTTGAGCAGCAGAGACCAATAATGTATAGGCAGACAGGATACCAGACATGGGAGACAGCTTGATTTAGCAGCTTAATATTATAATGTAAGACTCAGACATTTTTATTATCAGAATATCAACTTGTATTCCTTGTCTTAAATGTCCCAAATAAGATGTTCAACTAAACTAAAATGCTGTTTTGTCTCAACAATTCACACTGCTGCAGACACACAGACACATGCGCGTGCACACACAGCCTATGCATTGCAGTGATTGTGTAGTTGCTTCCAGTCACAGATGATCAAATGTTACCATGAAGCAGCGAGGTCACCTCTCTACCACTGACAGGCAGCAGCTTCCTGCACAAGGGCCACGGGCTCTGAACAACGACCCACATTAGCCTCCACCTCATCCGACTCCCAGACACGGACACGGACACGCGTCTTGTTGTCGCGCGTCAGCTTGTCCAGCAAGCAAGCAAGTAAGCAAGCAAGTAAGCAAGCACACGCACGCGCACGCACGCACGCACGCACGCACGCACGCACGCACACACACACACACACACACAAAACAAACAATGCAACAGGTGAACAACATGGCATCTCACTTCATGTCTGTTTCCTTTTCTGATAATAAAACCTTTTGATAATAATACATATAATAAAATAAATAATAAAATAATAAAATAAAATAAAACACGACTGGCATTATTTCAAAAATAATTACAGTTATTAAATAGACCTAAATGTATTTGTAAGTCATTTAATTTTGACAAGATGAACCAAATCCACAGACAATTCAGTCTACAAAAGCTATTTTAGCCTATATATTTGCAGCAGCATATGTCTGAACTAAAGAATTTATAAAAATATATAAACTGTCAAAGAACCGTTTGTAAAGATGCTTAATGTTGATTCTGAACATATATGCGGAAGAATGGCTGACAACGTGTTGATTAAAGCATGATGAATATCTTATGGTGTGTTTAGGCAAATTAAATCCCTTGGTTAAAGTGATAGATCATCAATGAAATGTCAGCACTGACTTTGAGTTCCAAACAGGCCATTTTAACCAAAACCACAAGCCACCACCTTGTAACCATAATACAGGCAAAACAGAGCCTGTTTGGCAAAACCTATAAACCTATTTTTTCAGTGACAGGTTAGCATATAAAGGACAAAAGACTACAGGTTTGCAGTAAAATACTGACAGAGGATTCCCTTGAGAGCTCATAAAAAGGCTAATAAGTGAATAACAAGTAGGGAAAACAATCCCTTTCTGCATTAGGAGTGCCCTTTCTTCCATTTTACCCATTTCACAGCTTATTTGTGGACTCAAACTGTCACACATGCATGCCGCTGCTGTCCCTCGTGGCTCGCAGTAGGTGACTTGCGAGACTCTGTGAAGTAGAGAGTCCTTTCAAGGCATTCTGTGTGAGGAAAATTGAACGGGTTTTCATCAGAAAACAAGTGGACATGCAGCCAGAAGGAGAACAAAATGTTTCTGCCATGCAACTTGCTGTCAAGAGAAAATGCCATAATCCAAGAAAACTAAAATAACTAATTCTTCAGGAGACAGAGTGGAAAAAAACAGAACGACATTAGTCCCCCAATGTCCACTGTGATTTGCTGTGTTTTAAAATGAAAGTGGTTTAAAATTTATACCAAAAAGTTGACTAAATTTACCCTTGCAAAAAAAAAAAAAAAGTTTCATAAAGCAGCATATTTGTCTGGCTGCTGTTTTGCAACACACCCAGTCTGAACTCCAGCTCCAGAGAAGGGTCAGTTAATATAATGGAGTTAAATGTCAACTCCTCCAGTTTCACTGTCTTTCTGACAGCATCAACAACATCACAGGCAGCTCCAAATCTAACAAAGGTCAGCTCTCTTTTCCCCGTTCCCTTTCCCTGTTTGTATGCATGTGTCTGTGTGTATGTGTGTGTGTGTGAGAGAGAGAGAGAGAGAGAGAGAGAGAGGGGGGAAGCACAGATCTCAGAGTTGTTTAAACCTAGCCCGGCAGTTCGATATCCATCAGATTTATGTCTCTGTTATTTTCCTCTACTAAACAGTAAGTGATAAACTCAAGTGAAGGACACAATAACACAGATCTACCTTTTCACCTCTCTCTCTCCTTGGCTTTCACTTGGTCTCTCATTCCTTCTCTCTCTGTCCCTATGCTATCAATCAGTCTTGTGGTGATTGCTGTTGGATTACAGGGCTTTTGCTGTCCGCTCCTAGCGATTAACGTTGGGACAAATGAAATACCCTTCTATCCCTCAAAAAGTGACTGAAGTAAAGAAGAGAGCCACATGCACACATGCTCATATTCACATACACATCCACATGCAGTGCACAAATTGACCTTAATCTTAAATTAAATCACAAAGTTCACATCTTTGACATCCATTCCTCCTCTAAGAGTCTGTGTGTTTGTTCAAGTGTGTATTCCAGGTGTGATTTTCTTCCGTGTCTACCTGTTTGTCCTTGTTTGATCCTCACATGCACATCGGCTGGAGATAAAGTAGCGGATGGTGGGTTGTTAACTCAGCTGAGGACAGCGGCAGCTATGATAGATTAGGACTGACTGTGGGGAGTAATGCAAAACAGCAGAACTGAGAAAAAACACAAATATACGCACTCACACACACCAATGGTGCATGTGCACATTCACCACAGAGACTACAAACCAGTTCCAGTGCCTGGTGTTTATCTTCCCCAACTCCTGCACACACACACGGAGAGATGGCAGCAGCAGCCATTGGCACAGTTCCTTATTCCCTCCCTTACAAACATAATTTATCACCTGCAGGAGCCTCCTCAGTAACTGCCTATGGTGTGTGTGTGTGTGTGTGTATTTTGACCTGATGTAGTGCCACCCTAACCTTATTAAGAGACAAACTTATGACAACAGAGAAAAATGTTCTCCCTAACCTTAGTAGGTAAAATTGGCACCACAGTCAACTGTCCCTCAATGTCTGTCTCTAACCATGCGCACACAAATGCATACACACTTAGAAACACACACTCACAGGATCCAAGCAGACTCCTGGTGAGAATTAAACCAAAGTACCCATTTGTCTTCCCATCACCTCCCCTCCTGTTCTCATGGTTTTTTTTGTACCTTCAGCTAATCCATCCACAGGCCTGTATCTCACAGCTGCTTTCCATATACAAGAGTAATGGAAGTATCGTGCACAGAAAATATGGGCACACACAAAAAGAGAGACAAAACGTAACTCAAATCAAAACAGCGTTTAATCAGTTTCCAGCAATGTTTTTCAAAGCATTACATTTTCATCTATTTGCACAACAACCGTTCCATGGAGACTTAGTTTGAGGTTAAAGGGCATCTGCTCCAGCCTTTATACCACGTGAACACAATTTAAATTACATCCATTGTGTCTTTTTGCTTTACACTCTTATAAATATGTATATTTGTGTGCAGTTATGTGGGTGTGTGTGTATGCATCTCAGGGTAGTAAGAGAACACTCTGTCGATCTCTCTGTGCAGCCTCCTACTCTTCGTTTTGTTGCTCGCTGACTCTGTTCGTGAAAGACACAAAGCCACCAATCAAAGTACATCCTAAAGACCTATACAGCACTCAAACACAAGGCAAATGTACTAAACCATTTTCTAACTAGTTTCAGATGCAGATTTCTTTGATTTTGCTCCAGTGACACGTCTCAGACACACCAGCTAAGTATGTAGTCGGTGTCTCTTCTGCCTTGGTCATCACCAGGGTTGAGGCTTGACAGCACTTAATCAAATCTAAGTTCTGCAGAGGAATAACTTAAAATTCCACATTGTTAGGTAATGGGTAAAATTCATTGCAAATAAGAATGTACTGAGTAGTTTTTCTTACACTAAAATCAATGAGGTACAATTAACAACATTGTTGATGCCTGCACGCTTTTTTTTTTTTTTTTTTTTCTCGAGGCATTTAGAAGAAACCTCTCACACTTTGCATCTGACTACAACAAGGCCAAATCAACTTTGGATCCCATAAAGACAGCAGGCGTATCAGTGCCATCCACACCGCCCACCTGATCTGACACTGGTGTCAAAGCAGATGTCAAATTCATGCAGATTTTAGACTTGCTAACATACCCCCGTCAGGCTTAAAATTGTGCTGTTATGTGTGAACTCCGTGGCCTGAGTGTAGCCACTGACAAGTGAGAGAAGCTTAAATTCAGACCTCACAGGAAGTCAGCCAATATATCAATTTACATACATACAAATTCCAATCTGAATATTACACTATCAACAATAATAATAATGGTCAATCGCTGATGCCTAACTTTTATAACCAATTTAAAGCTTCTTGTTAGATCATTGTAACTCTGTGTAAATGCTACATGAGAAAATCAAGTCCGCTTTGCAAATATTAATGTGATACTGCTGTGCAACCATGCACTGCCTCAAGGTTAGATCAAAGACAGCCAATAAACTGAGGCAACTCTAAAGCACACCCAGGCAGCTGGAAGCAGCTGAATCCAACTGAAGATGAATGATGAATAGTCGTCTGAATATGAGGTAAACAGAAGGCTAGGTCATAGTAGACACGGACATTAGTGGATGCACACCAACTACATAGAAAAAAAACTGTGTTCCAGCATTCACTTCTGTGTTGGGTGAGTATAATTTAGAGTTTAAATGACCTATTGCTACTATATTCACTGGAATAAATGTGTATTTTATAGGTTCTATTCAGGAGGGAATTATAAACCCACTCCATTTTTTCTGATTAGACCATTAATCTGTATGATCTGATAATACTCTGTGATGAAACTACAGACACCACTCCACATAGTCTAAAAGCTATCTTGTAAAAATAGCTATTGTGCCTCGGTGAGTACCTGTTGGCTGTAAGGAGGATAAAACTGAAATGTCATATAAGGATTGTAAAGTGAACATATTAAAGGTGCAGTTTTCAGTTAAAGCTTTGCAGTGTTTACTGTACCAACTAAATTGAAAAAATATTGAATGTCCATAAAAGTCAGACTGGTGTTTTTGGCTTCACCTGGGAAAGCAAAACATTTGGTCTGTAGTAGAGAAAAGTAGGCCTGTTTCAAAACTAAATGTACACTTATAGTTATGAGTACTGTAAAATAGTGCTCATTATTAAAGTACAAAATAACAAAATAAGATACCTGCACAGGCATGTCAAACTAGTCCAATGAACTGCATTTGTGTATGTGTGTGTGTGTGTGTGTGTGTGTGTTTGAAGGATGTAAGAAGCTGTTTTGGGAGCCCTCTGTGTAGTATGTGTTAATCTGGTTATTACACGTCTCAATGTGATATTCACAGTACTCTGCTCAGCACAAGGCCTCTAGCGCAGATTATGCCCGCTACACACAGACAAACACATCAGCAACACACAAACATAGACATTCAGTTTCTGATATATGTGAAAAATACATTGACACACTCTCTCGTGCTGTCTCACACACATACAAACATTAAGCAGCACATTAAGGCCCGATACCCAACATGCTGTCAAAGCTAAAGTCGTTCTGCTGGCTAACGATCCATTACACACTCCGCATTTCCGACAGAGACAGGGATTGACGGAGCACAAAAAAAGAGGGATTACCCCCCCATCGTGACCATTGAATGGTAGAAGAGTGTAGGGAAGTGTATGGGGCAAGAAAGCAATGGATTACATGCCTATCATGGTGCAAAGACACAGACAAGAGTATGAAAACAGGAAGTCACAAGGTTACACTCAGATTCTCACATCCTTTCAGGGTAACAAACCAGGAAGGAAATTTTCACAGCTACCTAAGCTACACTTAGTCCTGTTAAATTCTAGTGTGATATATTAACATTTTACAGCTACAATAAGAATATAGAGTTTTTCCTTGAGGGTGAAATTATGTATATTGTATGCCTTGAGCAGCTCCAATTATTAGGTAGAAGAGGGTTTAGTGTATGTGCATGTTACCGACCGTGTCAAACGCTGATTCCCATGCTGGTCTTCACTTCCACTGCTTCTTGTACCAAATACTGAAGCCTGCGTCCCTGTTTCTAAGGTAGACATGAAAGGAAGCTGATACTTATGACCATATTCTAAAACCAGTATTACCATAATAGCTCATAATTTCATCAAACACAACACTGTGATCCACATCAATACATCCTTGTTTGTTTATCATTATCAAATGCAAACTAATATGTTGATGATATGTGGCTTGATGTGTACTGTTTATGTGTGTCTGTACCCTTGGCCATAAGCCTGAGTTCTTGCTCGAGACCCTGGAGAGCATGTGCATTTGTGTCGGTGTCGAGGTCAGGGTCCTCACATCCTGTCTGGTCCACACCACAGATCTCCATGATCTCTTGCGCTGCATGGGACAACGGACGAAATTCTGGATACAATTCTGAGCCCAGCGTGGGACGTGCCAGGCGAGTAGAGAGAAGAGGAGGAGATGGTGAATGAGGGAGAGAGGGAAGGATGGGTGCGGGGAAGGAACTTGAGGTTATCCTTGGAGTTGGTGTGGATGTGGCCGACCAGTTTGTCCCTGAATAAAAATTAAGTTAATTAAGTTCAGAGAGGGGTGATAAATATATGTAAGCATACATACAATGAAGTGTATCTGAAAACAGCTACAGAAAGTGTGAGTGCAAGTAACAGAGAAGAAGAGACGTGGACAGGAGAAACTAAGAGGGAGGGTGGAGGGTGGGGGGTGTTATTCAGCTCAGAATTCAGGGAAAGAAGGTGAGAGACAGAAACGATCACAACAGTTAGTGGAATGGGTGGTGTCTCATCCCATTCTACTGTGAGCCACATCAAATTGAATCAGATTGAACATCCATCCCCACCTGCTCACTGTAAATTACATCGAGGCCCCCATTGAGAAGCCATGATGGTGTGGGTGTGTATGCGTATGTGTGCGTGTGCGGCACACTGATTCCTCATGCTGCGTGCTGTCTAACCAGTTTCAGCTCCAGTGTTAAGTCTTTCATTCTTTCAATCTTCCATTGTCTCCTTACCTCTCCATCCCTCTTTTCGTGCCTGGCTCTGTCTTTTAACTGACACAGAACCTCCACTTAGTGCTTCACAACCACCTGCACTGTCAAACTAAACAGCATAAGGAATGATACTTGCCGTACAGTGTTAACACATGAACTCACATACACAGACTAAATTTACTTCCATTTAGAAGCTGGTATGATATCTATATTTCAGTTACTCATTAAGTTCTTTACCAGATATAAAATGTATTCAGTGTAAAATGAGATGAGGAATGAGAAGATTAAAATCTGATCTGTCCAAAAAGTCTCCCTTAAGAGTTCCTCAGGGAGGTCAGATTTGAATCTTTCTTGATTTGCATGCATTTGCCATGTCTTTATAGAGTCAAGTCATATTAGGATGCTCTCAGTAACATATGCTTCTTTGTCATGATGAATTACAATGTCAGGTATACCTCATGCAACACACATGCGCTGGACTGTCATAGCTAAAATCAAGTTTAAAAAAGTTTGTTGAAAAGGAGTTCCCCACTAACAAAGATGCTTGGGAGCAAATAGCTATTTCAAGACATTCATTAATGGCACCAGGGAGCCAGAGCACAGATGTCTCAGTGAGAAGCCTTCTTCAGTGTGCTGTCAGACAGCACACTGGAGCGGCACAGTGACGTGACGGCACAATGAGGCCCACACCTTGCTGAAGCGTCTGTGCTTAAGTTTCCTTGTGGAATTAAAGACACTGAAAACATGTTGCGCACTCGAGTGCCCTACTAATAGTATACTTATATGAAAATGTTTTGAGCACTCGAGTGGTTTTTGAAGTGTGTGCCTGCTTTCACAGTATCTGACATCAGTGTAGATAACTTAACTACACCTTGAGTCAAATGATAATGACATGATAAAGAATTCCATAAATAGGTAGGAATGTAATTGTTGTTTACATTAAAATAAATGTGGAGAGAAAGAGGAAGCAAATGGATTGAAAGTGGGGGTTAGATATTATATTAGATATATCAATGAATAAAACCGATCATTGTCTTGCCTCTCAGGTGTCTCTGTGTTTGTGTGTGCAAATCCAAACGGCTGCATATCAATATAAACAGATTACTGCAGTGTTTATGGGAGTGAAGGAAATGATGAGAGGACATATTCCTGGATCGACTCCCAATCCTCCATAAAGTATGTGTGCATATGACGTGTGTACCTGTTTGTGTGAGAGTGATACAGTATAATCTCTTATAGAAACCTGAATACTCTGTGCCAAGAAAGTATATGCAGACATGAGGTGCATTAATTGTGTATAAAATTGAGTTCTGTGTGTATGAGAGTAAATAAGTAAGAAGCAGACCACAGTGCACACACAGACACACAGACAAAATACACACAAGCGTGCCTGCGAGCACACACGTACACACACACTAACCAGATGTTCCGAATTCATTTGCTGGTGTTTCTCTTCTCCAGGTGGGTGTGGTTGAGCAAATTTGAATTTCAGTTGGCTGCATGTGGTTGTCCTCCATCACACTGAAAACCAGGTGTTTCTCAGAATAAGTACTGAAGCTGCTGCTTGGTCCATCAAACTCTGAACCTAGGAGTGACAGATAAAGCGAAAGAGAGGGCACACAAAATCTGATTGCAAAAAAACTCTCAAAGAACAGCCATATAAAAACATATATAAACACCTAGAAATATAAATAGGGAGGTTGCTGTGATCTGCCACTGAGCATTGATGTTATGTGATGCCACCTTCTCCCATATGTTTTTTCAATATTGTTCAGTCTCCAGCCTGGGTGGATCTGCTCTCATGTTCTTAGAAGAGGTACTCAAACGCACCATAGATAATTAATAGTGATAAATAACACATATACAAAAAGAAGGGTTGGAGATAAAAAAGTTTAACTAACAAAACACACAACATGAAACGCAAAGACAATGCTATACTATGCACACACAGGGTGCTCTGCTGGGTCTACTGAAGTGTGGTAAAGGCTAGACTGGAGCAATTGGTGGAGTTTGTTATCAAATCAATGTAAATTTGGCCCAGACTGCACACTCCCACACATGGGTGCTCTGAATTCTTGGGTCCAGAAGCACCCACCGTTTCGGCGCCTGTGAACCCATCCATCACTTTAGCTACTTCCATTTTGTTTTATTGCTCATTACATGCCCTTAAACATTTGCAATATCTGGATTCAAGATAGATGAACTCCCAAGATGCAGATCATGTACAACGTCATGCTGCTATCAGTTGGACATATAGATAGCAAATGGAAACAGCAATGCATTTGCTTTGCAATCTAACTCCGACAGTGTGCGATTTTTATATAGATCCAATGCATGGAATAACTTTTTGGCAGTGCATCAGTGATACACATAATATAATATTACTGTGCAAATTATAGAATATGATCATAGCTGTTTATGTCATTTAAAAAAGTAAACCTAGGTTATGGTTGTGATTGTTAAAAGATCACAACAGTGTGACTTGCTGTCAGTCGGTCTACAGTTAGGAGTTTCTCAAAACTTAATTTTATGTTAAAAACAATTAGGTTTTAGAAAGTCGCAGCACATCAATACACACAATGTCGAATCGATGAGAAAAGACACCTTGACCATAATGTGGTTACCAGTTTACAAAGAGTCTATTAGCCAGTTAATGCTAATAAATATGCAAATGAATTTAAGTCAAATTTAGTCAACTATATTTGATACTAAAATCCATTTGTCCATTCAGGAACTGCATCCAAACCAAACCAATAGTGCTAAACAAGCCTGTCCAGCCAATCCTGGCAGCTGCAGCACGATTACTACTGCTTTCTTCTTTCTCTCCAGTGGTAAACTAATCAATTAATAATATTGAATAGATGGAGAATCTACTAACTAGCCCAAATCAGCTGCAAATGAAAGGAGAAAAGGGGGAGATGAGTCAGACAGTCAGCTTCAAAACTCACAAAAATAAAACTGAGGGTGTTGAAGCTGTTTTGGGAATCAACAATTATTTAAAAATGCACACAAAGATACTGCTGGAATTCTGTCAGTCTGTTGGTCTCTCTTTTGTTCATCTTGCCTTTTATCTTCCAGCCTGGCTGTCTATTCATCTACCTGTCTTTCTGCCTGTTTCTTCTTTCATTTGTCTGCTTTTCATCTTACTGCTTGTGTCTACATACAGTTGCCAGTATCTCTTCTGTCTTTTACTCTCTATGGAGGTTTGTCTGTCTATCTGTCTCATGCACACAAGACAGAAAGTGCACACAAACAACCTAATTTTCCAGGTGATAGGGAGTAAGTGCAAAAAGGAGAGAGAGGTGGAAAGGTAGAGCAACAGACATATAAAACCTGTTGGACCTCAGCCCTGCCTGGAAAAAAAGGGGAAAATAGAGGAGACAGATGGAGGAATGGAGGGACATAAATGAATGTGGAGTGTTGTCAAGGTGATATCCCTCCTCTCTAACCTTTCTCTCTCATTAACTTTGGGGCTTTAACGATGGTGGCAGAGACAGTGCGGGGTTTGACAAGCGGCTGGCTGCATGGCGCGAGGACAGTAGTGGTGCCCTTGCGGGAGTCTCTCACCATCAACCTCATTCATTTAACACAGACTTGACAATGAAACAGAGAAAAGCTGGGCTTTAAGACCTGATGAAAAAGGTTGATAGGATCATTTTGAGTGAAAGCAATTTACTTAACCAAACAAAGTATGAATTAGAAATCCTTGTTGAATCAAAAAAGTAACCTTTGTTTGATACACATCGAAAAGCCTTGGACAAGAGTACGTGTAATGAACACCATGCAGCTGGATAAATCACTGCTACTGATTCGATCCAGATATTATTACTTAAACTCTGATGAAATTTGGATGTGCAGGCCATCCTTGTTCCAGTCTGAGCACCAGACGTGGCAAATTTACGAATCATGTTAAAAAATAATTCTGAATGCCAATGCTGTGGTCACAAATAGGAATTTTATCATATACCTTGGGGGCAGTTTCCTCACTATGGCGACATCTTGGTCTACCAGAGGCAGTTAATATCAGAAGATTTAAAATCCATCTTGTTACAGCAGTGTAGTTCAAGGTGAAACTTGGATGGCAATGAAAAAAAGAGGAGGAAGGGGTGGAGTGTGGGGGCTGGGGAGAGGGGGAAGTAAATGTCTATGCTTTTTCTCATAGGCATGGGGTAGTGATAGATAAATAACTACAATACAAAAAACTCCCCACAAAGTTGAACTGCACTGGGCTTTGTGTATATTGTAAATTGTTTTTCCAGCAATTTCTGTACAATAGGTTGCTGGAAAAGAAATATGGCATTTCACTGGCAATATGTGCCTTCAGCATTAGTCTCAAAAGTAAAATCAAAAGTAACTTTGTGTTTCTGGTGAAGGACACAGGCACTGCTATCTTCACCTTTAAGCTGGGAACGAAGCAACCACAGGCGGTGTTGCATTTGTGTGTCTTTGTGATGAAACATGGGTATGCATGTTTTTTTGGATGGGCTCTGTTTTGGTCTCAATGTGTGTGTTCACCTACAGATTAGGTAAATGGAGGCACTCAAAATAAGTTAAATATTTAGAAAAAAGAAGTACACAGGCTGATGATGTATGTGCAAATACACACTTATACACACACACACACACACATACATACACAAAATAAAAAAAGGAATCTCAGGAAAGCTCCCCTTAGACCCACCGGTAGTAAATTATGAGTGTTGTCCCCCATCTCTCGTTTTCCACCATGCAGCCAATGCTCCTCTGGGTTTAAAACTCATTTTCATCTCTCTTGTAAGCTCTATGTTTTTACATATTTGTTCTAAATCCTATTATGAGGCCTTTGTGATATGAATAACGCTCGCAAATTGGAAAGTATCTCCAGGCAAAAGTTGGACACAGAGGTAATCTTCACAATCTAATCTCTTGAAGCACAAAAACAGCAATGGCACTTTCTGATGTAGTTTATAGGAAACTATGAACCATTTTAAATAGACAATTCTCAATAATAGGATCTTAAAAATTCACACACATTTACACGTTAAAACCCTTCCTTTCTTTGACCTACCTGTTGGGTCTGAGTCATGTGGCGAAGTTTGGGATATGCACAGTGGGTCACAGTGTGTGTGTTCTGGTGTGTCAGAGTGACCAGAATTCAAATCCAAACCCAGAGGGAAGAATCCATCCAGATCACAGAACTGCTCTGATCCAGACCCAGCACTCTGGTTGTGCATCACCTAGGGGGAAACAGGAACAGATGGAGGGACACAGGAGATGGAGGGGTGGAAGGAAGAAGGGATTAAGTGGTATAAAAGGGAATAAGTGAAAGGAGTGAAGCAGAAAGGCAGATCGTGTGAGGAAGAGAGGAGGGAGAGGAAGAAGAAATAAATTATGGAGGGGGTTGAGAAGGGGATGAAATGTTGGGTGTATTGGGGGGCAAAGAGAGGGCAGGGACATGGAAATAGAGTGAAGAGAGTACAAGAGAATAGGGAATTAATACTTTGGTCTCATGGCTTGAGTTTCATTTCTGTCCTAACGAAATCAGTTCAAAGGACAAACTGAAACTCAATATCAATTTAACTTTTATTAAGACAGGTAAGTGTATTAAACTTGTTTTTTTTTTTTTTTTAAATTTTTGACTGTGTAAATGCATATTAATAAGCCAGCGTCTTTCACTGGAGATTATTCCCTTCTGTCCCTGTTTCCTTTGTTTCCACTTGATGAATTGATTTTTAATTAACCCCTGGAGCTGGTGAGAGCATCTCACAACGGCATGGCGGGCTAGCTGTTCTTCCCACGCAAGTGTCTTCCTGTGAGACAGGGGTAAAATGAGGAAGCTCTGTTTAGTTAAGATTAGATCTGATGCATTAGCATGCTAGCCATACCATCGCAAGACCCACTGCAGATGGGCTAGGAGAAAATAGGAAGGAAGGCATGTGGGAATCCTGTTGTTAAGACCAAGGAAGAAGCAAGGATAGAGAATGACAAGAGGAAGACAGGGCAAAAGAAAGAAGGGAGGCATAACAATGAAACGGCAAGAGACCGAACACAATGATAGAGCGTAGCAGGAAAAAATTGGAGTTGTCTTTGTGCAGACCAATGTCTCCGCATAATAAAAAGGATGTAGCAATTGACTCAATGTCTGAACTGTAGGGTAAAAGTAAAACAAAAAGGAAGAAGGGCAAAAAAGATGGGGACAGAAAATGAGATAGGAAAAGATGGATGAAAGGAAAGAGAGGATTGTATAAGAAATACACAGAGGATAAAAGAAGAGAAGATTTCCAAGAGCTGGAAAAAATGACTATCTAATCATTTTAGGAGGAGTTTGATTTAGGTCCAGAGGCCACGGATAACCACCATCTTCACAATCATGAACCTCATTTTGCTTCAGCTTTTTAATAAAGCTCTACCCCCCCTTATTTTTTCATTCCTCTGTCACAGTATAAAGTATTCATACCATTAAATGGCTGATAGGTCATTTGGGACCATTCAAGCAGTGTCTTTTTAATCCACTCAGTTTCTCTTTTCTTCCCTCAATGGTGTGCACCTTTAACACCAAAGCCTTAGGTGTCTCTCAGCTATAGATGAATAATGTAAAGTAATTAGTGTGATACAAATGTTATCTAATAGATCGGGTCAGCTACAATAAGAAACTCTAACTGTATGTCACTGAAGTCTTCTCATTCTATAGAGTGATTATGTCCATTGTAATGGTGTAGTTACTTAAAACCTTCTAAAACTTGCCTATCTACTCCTTTCATTACCCGGCCTTGAGATAATTCAAAGATAAAGTTTAGTACTTTTGGCATATAGCTATTAGAGCCTATTTGTTCATTCTCTGATTCATTTATTGGCAGTTAAATTTTTTTTTATTTCTGTAATAATATCAATTATAATTTAACAAGGATCTTGCTGCAGTCCTTATATAATTATACACGAAATTGCCTTTTCATGCAATAAAAACTAGAAAATGCTGTTGTATTAGTGATTATACCTCTTCTCTTCATCAAAAAATGAGGTGCACTTGCTGCACAAGGCTCAACTTGGTGTACAACTGGATTTAGCAGGTGCTTTCTGTCAGCTTGGCAGCCACTTAAAAATATACTTACATTTGAGCCCTGTGAATGCATAATATCCTGTGCTAACATTTGTGCTCCCCAGAAAATAGTAATATTACATCCCTCTAGCCCAATGTTCTCCCTCAAAGAAGCAGAAAGTATATGGAAATATGAAAATATCTTACCACTGATGGTTCTGACAGCTGTTCTGGCTCATCAGTCCACAAATATTTTTCTCTTTCTGCATCCGTAGGAACAAAGGAATCTCCTAGATGAGATATGGCAGAATTCCCTTGCTCTTCTTCTCTGGATTTCCCTCTTGTTAAACATCCATGCATCTGTGCTTCTTCATCTGAAGAGCCTTCCTCATGTGCAGCCAGACCCAGGCTATCACTGGACATTTCATCTCCACTGTCTTCATGAAAAATACAGACACATATTTTTAGAGGAAAGAAAGTGTAAATTGAAATTCAATATGTAAAAAGATCAGCATATTGGGCTATAAGTTAAAATAACATTGGATTTCTAGGGCTCAAACTATGTCTCAACTTTGACAATGAACTGACTAAATAGACTGCCCTTGATTTATCATGCTTTGAAACGCTGAAGTACCATTTTCATCTTTAACATCCAAGGAAACATCGAAAATGTGCATGTAAGTGTCCTTGACATTTCCATGCACATCAAGCTCTAATAAGCTGATAAAGCAAGCATTCAGTGTCAGATAGGTCAAAGAGCTATAGGAAGGGAAAAAAGTGAGGGATGAGGGAAAGCACTGAAAATAGAAGAAGAGAGGTAGAGGTGTGAAGTCAGGGAGTTGGACTGAGAGAAGCGAAAGTGAGAGGAGAGAAGGCTGGGCAGTAAGAGGCCACTTTGAACTGTCATCACACTTCAAATGAAACAAGTTCCTCTATTTAGACCCAACTTTTAGCACATTTTGTTTAATTCTAAAAGACATGTTAATACATTTCCTTTTTTCCCTTTTTGATTAAATAAAAAAAAGTGCCATCATCAAACCATATCCTGAACACACACATTCCTAAAGTTGGAATGTATGCACACAGAGACTCATGCAAACAAGTCAGCAAAAACATTGCAAACAAATTGCACTGAGGTGTGTATCTGAAGTATCTGAAGTACTCTTGTGTAAATATATGGCTAGGTGTGAGTGTGTGTGTGTGTGCTGTATATTAAGGGAATTCAACACCATCCTTTACAGTGTAATTACCCTCCTGTCTGTTGTAGCATTATGTCAGGTATTTACTTAAAACTCTAATCGATATTAAAAAAATAAATAAATAAAGAATACTTTTTATGGTTGGATCTAAATTGGCTTTGACAGCCCAGTGGAATAAAAGGAAGCCATTAATGCTGCGATCCACAAGCATTTTATTTGTATAAACTGCCTGGCCATTGAGAATTACACTCAGGCAAAATGAAGCATGACAACATGTTCTATCAGGAATCTCTTTACTGCAAAGACCTGCGATTCCCCATCCATAAACATGAATATGTTTCTTTCCTTCCATTCCCAGTTTTTTAAACCAAGTATGGTTGGAAATGATTGTTTGGGCTCAGAAAGTCTCACCAATATAATACTATCTTAAAATGAAAATTCAAATAAATGTACAAGATACTACCACAATGATGGAAACATACCATATATACAAATAGTATTAATGCAGTGGAAAGCAAATGTGTTTATAGGCATATACAGAGGGGATATTGTTTATAACCATTACTTACTTCAACTGTGTCTAACCCCTTTCAACTGGCTACTTGGAAACTAATGCATGCCTCTAAATATATTTCACATTCAAAATTGCCTTTGTCTTTCTATTGTGTTACTGTGTAAAATCGTACCAGGATTCTTCCTTGACAATTTCAAGATCTCTTCATGAGAAATTTTTATACAATGGTAGGTAGACCTGGAAATGTTCTTTCCAAATTACATGATCTTAGGTAGAGTTGTTAATTAAGTGAGGTGTAAACTGGCAAATGTTTTTTGAATAATGAGGAGAGTTCTGTTTCATGGAGAGAACAGAACCTCAAGAGGGACCAACTGAGTAAAGAACTGTATCACTGGCATAGATATGAATGTGGGAGGACTTATTTCTGATTGCACATGTAGTTATTTATGTAAATAGTGAGGAGCTTAGCGGTTTACTCCTGGTGATGGGGAGTAGGTGTGGCATCTGATGTTCCAGTTGTAGTCACTACCCCCAATTAGATACACTTTTAGAGATCTGAAGTCGAAGTCCAAATCACACCACCATCAAAGAGTAGTGGTGCATCATACAGTGAAGAAGCTTAAATGTGGTTATACAATCATAACAGAGCTAAAACCAGACTGCGTGCAAGAATAATTGGTCCTCTTGTCACCAATTCAACGCTCACACACATGCACACAAACACACAAACAAAGCTCATTATTACAATTCACTTACCTATTAATAGTTCCTCTTCCGCTCTCATTTTCACAGCAAAAGCTAAAGGATTCTGGGTGACTTTTAAGGAATGAGGTGAAAGTGACAGGATGCACTCTGTATTCTGATGGGACAGAGCTGATTCATGGTCATGAGAGATGGCGGTAGAGGACATAAAAACTGGAGCACCCCCATATGTTGGAGTTGACTTATAGCTAGAATATGCATCTGGAGGAGACTCGTTAAAAAGAGATAAACTTGCTGGGGTTTTTACAGGTGCCCTTAATGTCACAGGGTTTGTTTGTGACCTACTACATTCCAGGAATTTTGTTTGTGGGTTTGGCCTGGAAGACTGAGGCATCTGGAGTTGATTGACTGACAGCAGAGACTCTGGCTCCCACAAGGTATCTTGGGATTGCTTTGGGGATTCCAGATTGCTTGTTGGTGATTCAGAAAGCTTTGGTGATGAGATTGGTTCTGAGAATAACTTGGAAGATTGGAATTGTTCTAGCAGCAAAGATGAGTTTGAGTCCTTCTGTAATGGGGTTGAATGGTAAACTCTGGGCAATAAGGTTGACTCAGTAGAGCTTGATGGTGAGACTGTGAATGTTGACCTAAGTGAAAAGGATCTGGAGGGAGAAGGGGAGAGATGCTCTCTTGGTCTTGATAATCCGGTACTTGCCAAAGGAGACACATCAGAAGAAAATGAGAGAGGCGACGAGAATTTAAGCATCTCAATTTGGGAGAGTTGCGGTGACCCGTGGTCAACTGGTGATATGTGCACAATGGGGGAACAATTGGACTTTTTCGACTTTGAGATTGGTGTCTTGATTGATGTCTGTGAAATCCTTGGATCCTCAGCAGTGGGGCATGATGACATACTCTTAGAGGGTAATGCTGTGCAGAAGATAACACACATAATAAATATTTTAGTTGCTTTTGCAGTCATATAGTCAAATAATTTCTTTTCATTTAAATAAAAAAAACATACATGTATACACACTGGATCTTTTCACCAATATAGGGATAATTAGCTTTGGACTTAACTAGGGTGACGGTCCAAGCTGTAAGTGCACAGTGCTCATTTACCATTGACATCCAATTTTCAGTGTGGCCAATAATCAATGCATAATCATCGTAATCATTCACACTGAATGATTACAATGACGATAATCAAATCCCCGCTCTCAGTTGAGATGCTCATGTCAAATTTGACATTCACTACAGTAAGTGTCATCACACATCACCACGGTTACTTAAAGCTGTATTTTATACAATTTGTATATTGTATTATACAATATGTATGAAATGAGCATGTTATACAGTCAGACAGTCATATCACATCATTTTCAGCCATCTATTTGTATATATGTTCAAACTTGCACAGTTCGTCATATCATTTTGGGTTTTGCTACGTCTGCAGTGCAACACACTGTCACTCCCTCCCTCCTCCTCCTGAAAAATGTTGTGCTATGAATTATGATATGACTGTGAGGTTGCATTGCTACACATCAGACTGAGGATTTTTATTGTCATAAAAAATATAGATTTATTTTGCAAGACAGCTGGTGGACACTTGTTCTGGATGACTTAAGTAAGATACTGTCTCCTGAACAATAGAGTTTCCTCAAACTTTAGACCATTCCCATTTCTATTATTTTAAGAATTTTAATTTCTGTAAAACTACACAAACACTGGAGAAGTATTCGCACTCACTGAATTAAAACCGAAACATGTATTTGTGCAAGAATCTCATTATATCAGCATGTTTTTATTTATGCCCATAAATAACAACAACATAGTATTGTGTTAAAAGGGTGCACATTTAAAATGTTAAGTTAGTGCACCTTTAAAATATTAATTCATTGCACCTGCTCTCTGAACAGAAACTCTGCAGGAAGAATTTCCCTTTAACTCATCTTTATAAAAGACACACAGCTTCCATTTCATTAGGTGGTCTGATTGTTTTAGGCTCTGTTGGTGCTCTGGACAGTCTGAATGGTTGAGTTGAACTGGGAGAGGAGCAGTCGATGGTTAAGGACTTACCACTGGTTAAGGATATCTGGGGAATCAGTGTTCTTTCTTTGCTGGAGACCTGCTGGAACGAGGGGGCTCTGTGTGGGGGAAAAAGGGCTTTGTGAGTGAGTCCATGTCTGCATGTTGATGGCTATAAATAACTTTCCTGAGACTTATCATTACTATGCTTTAAATTATTAGCAAACATGTGAAAGACCATAACATGATTCCTCAATGAATACATACTGACTGATTGTTAATGCATGCCCATAATGTTGTACTGTTTCCCACCAACATGAGGTGACTAGCCATGACAATGATTTTCATCTTCCCTCTTATCTCGAAGAAGACCACGGTTAATTTAAATGATCATAAATAACTCCTCTACTACTGATACAAATTTCCCTCCCCCTGGAAATCTACTGTGAAATCTGTGAGTTTTGGATGTTTTGATACATCACTAAAAATTCCCTCCTATTAGCAAGTTTCAGTGTTTCATTTGTTGAAGCAATATAATATAATGTATAATGCTGATATACTGTATTACACTTATGGTGGTTGAGCAATACATTAAAGATCTTCAATTATTTTTTGGTACAGGACAGGCACAACTTAAACTCACACTGTTTAAATACAATTCAAACACAACTATTCCTCAGAGGTATAAATCATCACTGTGGTAGTTTCTCTTGACTGTATGCTCAACATGCTTGTTGAACAAGTTAATAACAAGATAATAAATGGAAATACTGTTGATCTTGTTTAGTAAATTAACAGTTTTCAAAAACCTCCTGGAGAATTCCCTTGTACATGGATAAAAAGCCTTGATCTGTCTTCTGAGACAGATAAGACAGATGTAGTCATTTAAACTTGTGCTTACATTTTTCTCAGAGGTCCAGTGTCAGTGTGGTAGGTATCTGGTGAGGTCACAGTGGATACATTTTTTAAAATTGAAACTTGCTCTCTGTTGTTATTTGTCCCACGTTCAGCAACAAAGACTCCATTTATATCTTGGTCTGTCTGTATGAAATAGAAGAGATCAGAGCAGTAACAGATGGATGAGACAGTGGGAAAGAGATGTAAACGATGTGAAGTTTGTGTGTCTACTCCAACCGTGCCATGTCTAGATTCACTATGCATGTTCACGTAGGTTAAACATTTCTGTTATAATAAAATGCTTTTGTCATCCTCACCTCATTCAGGACTTCTATGACGAGGCACAGTTCAGGTGTGGTATTATGAGCCTCAGTCTTACCACTGGTGACAGGGACAGCAAACAATGATGCACAATAGTGTCGAAAATCCTCTTCCTGAGCTATTAACACAAGAGGAAGAGGGACAGAGTCAAGTCGTGTGTTGCAATGTGAGGGATTGAGGGGATCTGTTCATTTGCTATGTTCAAAACTACAGTGGAAAAAAAAACTCAATTCTATGAGATAAATTTGTTCGTTAATGGCACCATGGCTGACTCAAGATCCCAAGGCCTAAGTCCATTTATTATCTAACTTTAGCACTGACAGGAGAATTCACCATTTAACATGCATTCTGGCCAATTAATCAATCACAGGCCATGCCAATGACCCCTTAGTGTTTTTTATTGGCCCTTAGGTCGACTCACAACTTTTGGCATCTAAACAATTGTCTGTAACCTTTGCTATAATTTATAGGCACTGAAGGTGACTCAGTGCAAACCTGAATGAAAAATTAGGTACAAAGTCTGCCGATAGATGAATTTAATAATTAATAATTTAATTAAGAGAAATTAATTTGTTTTTGTCAGTGATTATTGGGTATTCTTCACCTCATACATCCACTTTCAAAGCCTTCTGGGTGTTTTTTCAGGTTTTGTTTCCTGTATCTCTCACCACTTTTCTATCTGTGACAGAAAAGGCTTTGGGCATGCCTGAATACCTGATACCAACAGGGAACCTTAACCCCACCTCCGCCTCCACAAGGGATCAGAAGAAGGGTCATTGAAAGCAGCACACTGGGGTCTGTATTAATTTATTATCTTGTTTCAGCTGAAAGATGTTGCCAAAACAGCAAGGGGTGAACAGCGCTCTCACTGCTGAGGACAGAACCCTGCTGCTCAAAGGACACATGTGGAAATCTACAGCACCTGTATGTCAATGCAATGTAGTTATCTCTTTTTATGTGCTCAAATCAAGCAAATATCAGATTTTATTGAAACTAATAATGGTATGATTTCATGTCATATGGTTATTGATGCAGCAATTCATATGTGGATTGCTGACTATTCAAAATATTACCTACAAAACACAATTTCTTTCTGACAATGATAAGAATAATGCAGTGTATGTTGAATCCAGCTTTTCCATGAAAGGTCATTTTGATTTCATTGTCTTTTTCTATTGTTGTTTTACTGCAAGTTACCTGGCTGTGACACCTCCCAATCTCTCTCCCTCTCCTCCTCTCTTACTAACAGTCCTCCTATCCCATCACCACATGGGTCTGACAGCTCAGGAAAATGAGAGTTTAAAACAAAGGACTGCTCCCAACATGATGCCAGAAAACCATTCATATTCAAAGACATGAGAGGATGAGAAACTCTGCAACCTGTTGTAATTGGCACACGTTAGAAAAGTTTGGAACAGGTGGAGGGAATAGTTTATCAGCTGCTGAACAGCTCTACACTTCCTCACATCTGCATATCACTGAAACAATGGAATATTAATCATCAAGTTGTGAGCACGGAAATGAAAGTGATTATGTGAATAACTGTTTTAAGTAAACACTAAGTAAACAAGTAAAACACAAAAATAAACACACACAAAAATATGAATGGTTTGAGAAGATATTAGGGTACAATGACTTGTGTGACTATAACTTGCCTTCAAGCATATGATTTAAGTATTTAAAAAACAAAGTTTACATATAATAGGTTACACAAAATAGTGCATGTGTACTTATACACCTGTACTTACTTATATTACCAGAAATCCTCACGTTACAGTGCAGAATTCCACAACCCTGCTCTCAGGAATATGAGAGTATACTATTTGTTCCATACATAGTTTAATACATTCCTCCATTTACTTAAAAATAGGACAAAAATGTCTCAAAAATGGTGAACTTTCTGGCCTATTCTTGAGTTAGAGATTTTTGCAAAAAAAAAAAAAAAAATGTGTTGTGGCCTTTGGGGAGATCCCTGATGACAAATTAATTTCCCACAAAATATAACTATGTAACTGCTTGCAACAAATGGCCTAAGCCCCTGAAGTAAATAACTCTGATTGAACTTTTAGCCTTCAGCTTCATAAAGACTAAGGTATGACCAGAAGTGTTTGTTCCCCTAATAGCTTTCAAACCACTGTAAAATATCGAGAGATTATTCTTAAATTAATGCCTGTGTTTTTGTGTGACTGGTGACACACAAAAACACTGTCATGTAAAAAAGTCCTTCCTCAAAACAAATCATCTTGTCCTAGGTCACAGTGGTAGCTAAAAGACTGTTGGAAGAATCAACCAGAATTCAGGATGAGTGAGAGTGATTTGTGTGTTTGGAATGGGATTTAGTGCAAGTGCAACCCCTGGTTGAATGGCAGGTATTATTAATGATGCTGGGACAGAGAGAGCCAGAGGTGATAAAAGTGCAAAGCTGTCTATGTATAAAAGTTGTAATACTTAAGAGACACAAGTCATGTCAAGTGGAATAGTGTCAGTTTTTGGACCTTTGTTAAGGCATCTCTGATTTATTAGATCAGGCACAGTGCTGCAAGACAAGTTAATTTATAATATGTATCTTAGTTCTTTAAACCGCAAGGACACTCCAGTTACTTCAAAACTTTATTTAAAAATCTAATTTACTACATCAAATTTCTATGGTTGTCTTGCCACATATTTAACATTTCTTTTGGGAGGACAAAGAACCAATTTGACCTCAAAGATTTTGAAAGAAACAACTATTTGAGATTGCCAGCTGTGGTGAAGGGGGAATGCAAAGACTTGCAGATCTTAACGAGGTCAGGATTGGAATGAATCTTGATTGATGAGATGAGAAGCAGTTGACAGTCCCAGGGTCCAGAGGTTTGGAAGGGGAGAGATAACCCTGGTCTACCCATCTCCTGACAGCCTCGGCTGGGGGCCAGACAGCCAGGACACTGCCCTGACTGATGAGCTCAATGCCCTGAGCTCCAGACTACAGGCCATCCCCCACCCCATTCCTTACCCAGGCAGAGTGCAACCTGTCAGGCATGAGCCGCCTCTAACAGCCCTCTGCCCACACAATCACAGCCAGTGATTACCCATCACACTGCCACGGATGGATGGGCAGGCACTGATACGTCAGACCCGCTGAGAGTTTTTTTACTTTTGCTATCGTGCTACCGTTTATATATGTGTATATGTGTGTGTGCATGTGTGCAATTGCGTGTGCAGGTAATTGGTCAAACAACTCTGTCCTTAGGTGTTTCTTTATTTGGTCTGAGAGGTACTTTGGGTATGTTTATCAGAAAGGTTGAGTGTACAGCAAGAACACAGAACTGTCAGGGCTGTATGCCAACATGCTATTTTAGTATTAAAAGGTTTATGGACATACAGACATATATGTGCATGCATGTGTATTACCTGTTAGGCTTCTGTCTTCCTCAGGGTTTATGTTAGGCTGTGATTTTAAATCTGGACCAAAGGCCAACAAGGGATCATGGGTTTCAATTGGTGTTCTGGAAATAAAAAAATCATATCTGCTGAATCAAATTTGTATGGTTGCAGTGTCACATATTAAACATTCCTTTTGGGAGTGAACAAGTTTGACCTCTACGATTTTGATCAATAAATAAATAATAAAGTAAAAATTAAACATAAACCCACACTCTTTTCAGTCATATGCTTTCCTTTATTCTTTTATCCTGAAGCCTGGATGGCTGAATGGATGGATGTGGAGATTGATGAATACATGCATACATGAATACTTGATTTTGTTTCCTGTTTTCTTGTCTGATAATTCTACTGTTGCCCCAACCCCAAACTACAAATCTTTGTCCTTCACAGCACCACTCCCCTTCTTCTATTCCCTCCTTCCCAGTCTTATTTTGCCAGAGTGCAAGGCCAGTGAGAGCAACTTAAAAAAGTCACTCCCATCTGCCCACAACGGGTGACTGGGGAAAGTTACTTGTAGTGTATATCATTTTCTCTTACTTATATCCTCAAACCTGGCAATGTTTATATTGTCTCTGTCTATTTAATATACTCAGAGGGTTATGTTTAATTCTGTCCCTCAAATCCCCTTCCTTATCCCTTCGCTCCATCCATCCAACACTTCTCTGAACATACAGTAGTTTACATGCAGTAGACTCACTACCCTTAGGCTGTTTGCATTTAGGCTTTTGCCAGAGCACAGTGAAAAAAGCAAGCTGGTCTCATGGTCTCCTCTGGTCTTGCAATTTTATGTCCTTTTGGAGATACAACATATTTGAATTAACTCTAATATTGAATATATATTATACATAATACTGAATTATTTAGATTTGTGAAAAAGTTAGGAGATGGAGCAGAGGATAAAGAGACCTTCCCCTGGATGTTTTAAGCACATATAGGGGCAAAAATAAGCCCTGATGAGGGGTCCTTGAGGTGGGATTTTGAATCTATACCACACTACCCTGCAACCTGTAAGGAAGAGCAAGAGAAGAGTTTCTCTACAGTAATCAATACAGTGACAAATAATTTACAAGTCTCTCTAAAAGGCAAAACGTGAGATACAGAATAACTACCCAGATGCAATTTAGAGGCAAATTTTCTGGCTGTGGTATTGAGTGAATCTGAGGTGATGCACTGCTATTATAAGTGATGTATGAGACGTGCTCTCTCAGCAAGGCAGTTTTGTTCTTCCTTGGAAAGAATACCTCATTTGGTTTAAGCTTTTTGAAACATCTTTCAGATTAATGGAAATTCTCTTGTTTGATGCCCCCTGCAAGAAAGCAAAATAATAACAAAAGGGTTTTGACAAAAATTAGACCACAGTACGACTGTGATTGCTGTTATATTCACCCTTCATGTGGACAGAGGTTAGTTCAATCAAATCTGACATTTGTGCCAAAGGTGCTTTATGGGAGCCACTACATCTGTCAGTGGTAATATTGTGACCATAATTCCAACTACTCAAGCTTCTATTTCTATACTCAAATGTAAAATTTCAGCTCTAAGTAAGTCTGTGGTGCAGGTGAAATTCGCTGCTTCAGACCTGTCAGGCCTGACTTTAAAAGATGATTGACAGTTTGCAGTCATAAAAAATGAGCAGCACAGAAATAAGTTTGGGGATATAGAGTCTCTCTAAGAAATCATGTAAAAATATTCAGCAAGCCAAATAAACAATTTTTGTTGATGGAGTTGTTCAGAGACATCTTTGCATTTCCATGTATGCTCAATCATAAGACTTCCTCTAGATGGTTAAAAATTAGAAGACCTTTCTATTATTTAAGCTAATAACCAAGTGGCTCTACACATATTTGGCCTTTTATTTTATATTATTTGTTATTATGGAGCCAACATTATCATTTCTTTGGAGTTGTGTTAAATAAACTAACAATGGCTCTGTGGCCATTATAGGCCAGTTCTGTTTTGTGCAGTCAGACCACAGACCTCTTATTGTGTTGGCCTAATTATCATCTATTTTTTAGATAGCATAATCATACAGCATATGGTTTAAAGATGACCTGTACTTTGATGTGCTTTTTCCTTATTATTTCCTCAAGTAATGTCTCATCAGACCAGATATGAGTTTAAAATTTGGCAGCACAAATCGGGTGTAGTCAGATCTGGTCTTACAGAAGCTAGTAGGGGCCAGTTGCAGCGAGCAGATTCTATGCCTGTGCAGACTTTTATTTCAGGGTTCAGTGCTTTGATCACAGATACTTTGACTCTGGCAGTTGAGCAATTGATGACTTACACCACCCACATTGCCCAGCCAATTCAGGAAACAAGAATGATGGCCCCCCTGGTCACTAGCTTGCTTCCTGTAACCTTCAGGCCACCCACAAATCTAACAAAGTAATAGAGTTTACAACTCTAATATATAGATGAGCAGTTTTAGCAAATTCTTTAAAACACCTTCCTCATCCAGCCACCCTCCTTCCATCACTTTCTTTCCCATTATTATTGAGGCTTGTTAAAATTCAACTTCTCACTATTTCTTTCTGCCAGCCAGCCAGTCTCTCTGTCTCTCCATTAAGCTCTGCCACCATCACCGCTGCAGGCTTATTGCACTCTAGATTGGCTCTCTGGTCTATTCCACAGTTAAAGGCTGCTACAGCTGGGGACTTAGAGCATTCCAGCTCAGGCAGTCAACGGGCCCAAAACTGCACTCTGCTCTGCTCTCCTCTCCTCTGGCCTGCTCTCCAGTGGGCTACTCAGCCCAAAAGGAGCTGCTTAAATAAAGGGCTGTAATAATGGGACCTGCTGAAGCCAGGTCCTCGGGCAGTCTACTGCACAATAAGTGCTGAGAAACTGCTTTGTACACTGGTGGGTTATGTCGGCTGACTACAGAGAGGCAGGAGAGGAGACTGTGGTGGCAACAGAAAGTGTGTGTGATGTGAAAATTGTGTATACATACTGTACTATGGCTGAATTTGTGTTTCCAGCGGTCACAGTAAGAAGAGAACGTGTAAATGATGTGAGAAGGCATGATTGGGGTGAGGTGAAAATTGTTTGCATGCAGTTATATCTATTTTCCCAGTAGTGACTTCAACAAGTTGTTACTAAGCGACTTTTGTATGTTAAAGTGTCAGTATCTATACTATACTTCTGATATTCACAAATATTGTACGAAAGTGACAAAGAGTTGCTGTTGCTGTGCCTAAAACTGAATACTAAGAACACTATAAGCGTCATAATACCGCACTAAATACTTTCAATGTAATTCTCATGTAATACATGTGAATGTCCGTATTGTGCATGGAGATAGAAATGGAGGTTTTGCAACAATTTCCACCAAAGGCCTTGCAACGGCATAGTGTATATGTGTTGTTTTTAGCTGTTAATACTGGAGTAGCAAATAAAGTATTATTCCCAATTCCCAATTTATGTGGGAAAATTCAGGTGCTGTTACATTCTTCAACTTGTTAACAATGAAACCACCTTTAGCAGTACAATTCTCGGGTTTTGTTCTTGTTCCTGGCTCATTTGTGCACTGCATATAAATAGTCTTTCATATTGTCACATGAACTAAGTTGCCTGAGATTTTTATGGTGCAAAAATGCAGCCGTGAGGCACAAATTCTCATGGGCATTCTATTGTGTCTACCCTATAACAGAAGCCTCTACATGCTATGCAGACTGTGACTATGTATTCGTGCGTGGTCTGTCTGTCTGTGTACCTGCGATGCTTCTTGAGAAGCAATCTGTCCATGTAGGTAAGGCTGTTTTCTGTGAACTCCACCCTGACAGGTACCCCCCTTTGTCCCCCTCTGCTTCCGCGTCCTTCAGCTTCTCTGTCTGAAGGGAGGTCAGCCTGGGTCGCCATAGCTGACACTGATACTGGAGAAATAAGGGGAGGGCGAGATCGCACAAAAGTAAAGTTAAGGCAAGAGGAGGAAAACTTACCCAAAAGGAAAGAAAGAGTAAGACACAGGTAGAAAGGGAAGCAGAAAACATCATCCGCCAGCTTCTCAACACCTTTCTCAAAACACCTCCCCTCAAGAAGTGCGAAAACACCTTGTCACTACGCCAAGAGTGCCAAAACACAAACAGACAGGAGAGAGCCCCCTGGGAATAAGAAAAAGATGTACACAATACAAAAGGAACATAGTGAGTGCATGAGAGAAAAGAAAAGATAGAGGTAAGAAAGAGAAATGTTAGGATTGTACTGGAGACACTTTGGCAGTCCACAGTGGCAGCTTTAAATTGGGCCTGGGTGCCTTTGGCCTGACAGAAATAATTAGGGCTGGAGGGGCTAGCAGCAATTTGCAGAGCAGAGCAAAGAGAGAGAGGAACGGAGTCTGTCCAAGCAGTAAAGCAGAGAAAATAGGAGGCCTAATAAAAAGCACAAACACCTAGACACATACACACAGAACCTAGAATAATAGTGCTAATAATACACACCCACATAACCATGGACACACAAACACAGTTGCGCATGCGCACATGTAGAAACACAGTTTGTGTGAAAAGGCATAAAAATTGCCTGACGCAGTGGAGCTTGTACATATGCGCATACACACAGCTGAAGCGATTAGTGCTCTGGTGTGGAGTAGGGCCACTCCTAACACTCCTCTCATTATCTCAATATGCAACAGCCATGGATTACCCTCCTGCAGCGGTAAGCACTTTCTATAAGGCCTTAACAGATCAGCGCATGGACAGGGAGAGCAGGAAAGCTGAAGAGTAGGTGAAAATGGGACAGAAAGAGGAGAAAGAGGAAGAGTTAAGAAGAGAAGGAAGATTTATATTTACTCAAGCACTACTATGTGCATACAGTAAATACAAGCATTTTGTGAGAGAGACACTGTAGTCTAATCTTTACTTCTATATATTTATTTGATAGCCACAGTCAGTTTGTAGAATTTGCTTTTAATTGCAAAACAAAAGGAAAACTCTACTTTGTACTCTCCACACACTCCACTGCATGGAGTATTAAACTTGGCACCACATGAACCATCTACAACATTTTATGGATTTCTAGCGGTACTAGAAACCAATACCACATACATACTAAATTGAGGGAGAATATAACAGAGCACATACCCTAGCACTAAAGCTTAAAAGGCTTGTAGATAAAAAACATAGTTCTCCCATAGTTTAAAGACAAATCAAACGAAAAAATTATTTGTTGTCTTGCATTGCATTAGATGGTACACCCTTACCCCTGTGCAAAGAGGAAGTGAAGAAAGGAGCTGAAGTTCAGAAAATAGAAGCTGAAAATAATGAGAAAAAGTAATATGGAAATTAAATATGGATCTATGGCCATCGTTATACTCATCCTAATACTGGTTGCATTTAAATGACTGCAGATTTGCAGTAATTGATTTGCAGCTTGCTGATGCTTGCCAGCTGGTATTTGTTACCTGGTTGTGACATTAGCCCACTCCTTCAACCACCTATATCCTGTGTATATGTGTATGTCTGTGTGCCTGCAACAATGTCTGTGGAGTTCACCTGGTTGGACAGGTATCCACATAGCATCATGACGAACGGGATCCCCTCCATCGCTCTTCTCTCCTCTCCAATGTCTGAGAGCCTGCTGGAAAGATCTTGCAGACTCCTCCTCATTGTATTCTCCTCTAAGAAGGGAGGTGGGAAATCCCTTTGTATTCAGCCCCTCTTCAAACAGGTTTTTCTCCTCTCCATGATTCACAACCAACACCTGCAACAAACAGAATATCCCATGATCTCAGTTATAGTAAAAGAGACAATATGATATAAGGCTATGAAGCTTTCAAAATATCTATGTCCTTCATTTCATTTCTGTCTTAAGTCTGATATATACCGTATACCTATCTTCTCAGTACCTCCTGGCCCAAGCTGTTTGAAATGACTGCTGTGTGAATAAGGTCAACTGAGCTCTGTGGTGTAAAAAGTCTGAAATGTCAATCTAACTGTTTTTGCCAGACCTAGACTGTTGGGGGGCATTTTTTAGTCTAAAGGTACACACAGTTCACAAGCCTAACTGTAGATACAGCCTGTGGATATAGCATCAATTAGGGTTTGTTTGAAGTCTCTTCAACAGACTCACAGGGTGCAGAGATAAAACTCACATGGTGTGAAGGCTTGTTTGACATGTTTCAGCTGTATTGTACCAGTAAGTGAACTGTAAATGGACAGAAATTTAATTGCAAATGGGTCAATAGTCATTTGAAAAAAATATACCTATTTTACTAAGGAATTGTTGCAGTAATTGTTGATTTTTAAAAAATTAAGGACTTTTAAAAATTTTCTTCAAATATTTCCAAAAATGTGTGCGTACACTTTAAACAATTTATTGCAAGACATAGCTCTAAAATAATATTTATAATTGTTTGTGCCCTGCTCCCTAAAAAGAAAAAAACAATAATTTGAATTTAATAGACTCACTAACAGCAGATCTGGAAGATTGAAGTTTTGGTTTAAATAACTTTGAGGCAGATGTGGAAAAAAAAGTAATTGTATTGCTGTATTCTTGACTTGTTATGTACTTAAGAGTTAGGATTTTGACCTGATGTTCTTGTCCAGAGAAATTATTCAGTCAAACTTTACTTCTGCTATCACAAGCTGAGAACAGTCAAAACATAGGCCACATAACCAGAAGGCAATATTAACAATAGCCCCAGTGTAACAAGACTCATAACTCTGAGCTGTATACATGTAGAAATGTGTGGGATTAAGTAGTAACTGAAGCAAGTTTAACAGTTACCACCTACCTGGCTGGTATCAGGGTGCAGTTGCTTCAGTTTTGCAAGAGCCTCTGTTCCTTTTTCTGGGCTCTGATCCCCTTGTCTGGTACTTGCATTGGATATGGAGGTGTGAATAGGATCGGGTTTGGAAGTGGGACTGGGAGTAGGATTTGTAAAGGTACTGGGAGAGTAATTGACAACATCTCGGGTGCTCACATGGGTCTGTAAATCTGTCTGTGAAAGAAGTCCATAGTATGTGAGATTAGATCAGGCTAGCATCTGACACTTTGTGAGACGGCTATGAAACATTTTATACAAATTCACAACACAAAAAGAGCAGGGAAAATAACAGAATCATGAGCAATGAGAAAAAACAAAATGATTTGCTCACAGTGTGTAAAAGCAAGAGATAATACTGCATGATAAATCGCATTAAAGCAAGAGGCAATACTGCATAAAATAAGAAATTAGCAAATGCAAAGGCTAGAAATTTCTCTATGAAGCAATCATATAAAAATATTTTCTGTTTTTAGTTTAAGAGAATGAGATTATTTAACATTCCTCTGGAATGCTTACTGGGTTGCTCAATCCCCTGATTAATGTTTCCTTTACTAAAGCAAAAGCCTATTCTGTCTATCTAGCCATAAAAAAATGTGTTATGTTTAAGTTTCGGAAAGCCAAAGCTGTGCACTCAATCAGTGCAACATAGAGCCATAAAATTAAGGAGGCAGACTTTTTGTTGTGAAAAGGTAGATTCTTTGTTGTCACCACCTCATTGCCAACAACTATAATCAATGACAACAAAGCATCAGAACTGCTGAAAAAGATGCCTCAGCCACAACTTTTAAGGTAGTAAGTATCAAACCAAGAAAGTCCGACTTGATGTACACTGATGACATGAAGGTAATGAAATGAGACTGTAGACCAGCTGCCATGATCCCCATTTAGAGGGTACAACCTAATCATTTTAAGTGCTTATCCAGACATCACTGGCATAACCTTGAAACCCATAATGATAAACTCCATTTTAGAGTTAATGTATGCACCTTTATTTTATGTAAATGAAACCACAAAAAGCCAGTGTTACAGCTTCGGCCAGGCCTCCACCGTTCCCTTAATTGTGTTTCCTTCGTGTTTTCTCTTATCGTGTGAGTGTGTGTGTGTGTGTGTCATGGGTATGACTCTCCCTCTCTTGCTTCATCTCCATGTACTGTATTCAATCAGCTCATCAACCCAGCAGTAACAGAACCCCAGCTCTTTGTCCACTCATTGGCAGACCATTCTGCCAACTTCCGTGGTGGTCACTCTCTCAGTCATTCCCGTTTCTAGTCTTGAGTTATTTCCTGTGTTTCCTAGTGCCTGTTACTGTGTTATCCTGTGTTCAGAATTCCATACGCACTCTTCCCTATGCAGTCTCCTAATGCCACTTCAGCTTGCCAGCCAGCTTGCTTGCTCATCTGCCTGCCTACCCTCTTCCCCAGCCCATTTAGCCATATCCCTTTTGTGCTACAATAAACCCACTTTTTCCTGTGCCTGCATGTGGGTCCAGAAGTAAGCAAGCCCTATTATTGCAGAAATACACTGGTAACATACATTAAATGACCACACCGACACTACACTCCATACCGCTTGCCTTTACATTCCAGAGAGCAATGCAGAACTACTGGCAAACTGGTCATTTACATATAATGTGATTAGTAATATTTCCATAATTATAAGTAAGAAAATGGGAAGCACATTGCTTGATGCTGATTTAGTTTCTCTGTACAACAGGCTGAATTCATTGTTCTGTTGCTTGAATCATCACTGACCACAAATGCTGCTGAGGTTAACCCACCTGTTTAATATTGTTATCCTTTCTATTGCAACAGAAACACACAAACATGGAGTTAAGGTAAGACCAGAAATACTGAGAGCTTCAGAAAGATTCAGTTTAGCCTACACTACAAAGGTACATTATAATTTTAGTCTTTTTTATAATGTGTATTATTGCTGGTTTTCAATTCTTGTCACCTTTGCTTCTACTCACTGACTTCAACCGACACTAGAATGAGGCTTTTGCCAAATTTTGACAAAAAGGATTGTCCAAAGAATCTCTTTCACATGTGTGCTGTTTCTTCTACTGGAGAATTGCTATCTGTTTCTCACTCACTTTGTTGTCACTTTTTAATAACCACTCTCTTTCACAGATATCGAAGTACAGAGGACAGCTGTGGTCATTATATATAATTCATTGGGAGTTTGGGCTGCAGTTTTGCTCCGTGACATGTTGCCGTGCATAAAAGGAAGCGAGCAGCAGAAAAAATATAAAGCCTATAGCAAACAAAGCCCATCAGCATCTTTGTCAGTGGGCGACATAAGTAACAGTGGGGAACTGGCTTACAGCGTTTAGGCACCAACAAAAGCTGTGTCAGTGGAAAAGATAAAAGGCTTGCTTCCTTAAACACTGCTTTACTGAGGTGAAAACCAAAGACCATCAAGCTGGTCTGTGATCTTGTTTTTGTATATGTGGACAATAGACCAATTGATTAAACTACTTAGTCCCATGGCATGTCTTCGGTCATTGCTCTGGTTATTATCAGACATCTTATTCTCATCATGCATCTATTACTTTAAATCATTTCTAACCTGTGATACCATTCTGGATAGAAAGAAATGTCCTGACAACACAGGATGAATGTTTTGTCAGTTACAGTATGTGATGCAAGTGTGATGCACAATTATGCTTTGACAAAATCCTTGACATAACCGAGAGCTGGGATGACAAATTTCCCATGCCCACATCCTCACTGTACATAGTGGAGGTGGATGCTGTGTTGGGATGATGACAGCCAAAGCTCAAGTCTGATTTGACGTGGTCAAACTACCTGACAAATCTACATCCATGAATACTTGACTTTATTGTCATCCAAGCAGCATGGGGCCATCTTTTGCAGTGTGTAGTCTGGATTAACTGAGTATTGTAATGGCAACTATATGTCACTTATCAGGACTCTTTTTGTCGTTAGCCCCTGAGATTTGCACTAACTGGCAAAATACCAGAGAAAACAAGCACCCTACTGACCACGGAGAAAGGGATAATGGCCATTTGTGGTGACTTTGATCATTTACTCATGAAACTCTTTACGTGGGTGTTACTGGCTAACACATTTGCATTAGCAGTAAGTCATATTTAAAGAGGACCTCTAACCGCATCAGATTACTTCTTTTGGCTCATCAGACATTTTCCTCTGCAGCACAGACGTATCACCATGTGTTTAATGTCTCATAGTTAGTAGACACTTGTTTTTGACTGTGATGGATTCCGCATCTGGTCTTGAATAGTTGCACCAAGTAATAATGCTATTATGGATAGATAAATCTGTATACGCCCAGTCTGGCAAAGACTTGTTCCAGGTGCACGTGGATACTTAAGGCTTCAATACTCCTCAAACTAAGAGCTTGTCAGATCGTCTAACAGCATCTGAAAGCCTCTTTCTGACGGGACTGAGTCCAACACGTTTGTAATTTTCCCAAACAAACAGTCCAATAATCATGGCAACTTCACGCCATGGCCAGGTGTGTGGAGGTGTATAAGAAGATACAGCTTTGAACTTCTTTCTCAAGCTGTCTATTTTCCACTTTTTGTTCTTTAACCAACTTCTGTTGTTTTTCATATGAACAACCAATTTCTTGTTCAAATGAGACAACCTCAGAGAGACCTTAGCGATGTTTCTCAGAGGATAAATTAACACTTTGGTGACACTTCAAACTTCAAAGCTAAGGTCAGAATCCAAGATCACCCCAAGGTTTTTGACCTGGGTCTTGGTATGAACCATTTGCTTTTGCCTAAAACTTTATGATCTGTCTTTTCTGCATGTAGCTCTGGGAAGTGATGTGACATCCATAAACACTGCATATGAACGTTGCAATAACTTATCAATGGGGCTAAAATCGTGAGGGCATAAAGGAGCCTAAACCCTTGTGTGACCCCATACTTTGTGTCTGTTTTCTCTGAGAAGTCACCAAACTCAGACCAAATGAAACAAACTCACAGCCATTCAGATATGATCTATACCATATTAGAACCATTCCTGGGGGACAAAGCCAGTTTGTGGAGTAGTTTCATGGCCTCAAAAGTATTGTTATTAATAGAAGTATTTACCAGTTCAAAAAATACAAAAAAAAAAAAAAAAACACAGAATTTTTTGAAATCTTACCTAAGAAAGTGTGGCTTGATATCACTTTTATTGAGAAGTGATAACCATGGTTGTTTTTAGAGAATAAAGGAAAGTGCCTATGAACAAGGAGTAGTTAACGAGGCTTAATTTCTTGGAAAGACAACTGTTTTAAAAACGAGGCAGGTATGGAGTCAAGCACGTAGAGTGTTTTAACTCAGAGACCACCTTACTAATCACCTCTGTATGCACCAGAGTAAAAGAGGGCAAAGTATATTGAAAGTGCTTAGTGCTATCTAAAATATTATACGACCTTGCCTGATTAATATTAATTATAATTGTTGTTATCTTATCTCTGAAGTAGACTGAACATTCATTGCACTAAGTATTTGAGAAAAAATTACTGGGGAATGGAGAAGTGGGATTTATCAGCCTGTCAATGGTTGTAAAATGAATCTAGGATTGTTTTGGTTCTTATTTATGAGTCCAGAGAATTGAGCCTGTCTGGCATTTCTCAGCACCAAATTATACTCTGAAAGGTGGACATGTGGAATAATTTAGTGGATCTGGATCCCCATCTACGCCTGGCTTTACTACAGTTTCTTTTAAGTTTGTTAACAGTCACCTTTTTCAACAGTGGCTTACAGTTTAAAACAGCTTTTTTTAGTTTTGGGGGCACAACGAGGCCATCAGGGTTCTCCAAGTTTCTGACAAAAACAAATAATAAAGGTGGTGGTCTAGAGTAAGGTCAATGCTTTTGTTTTATTTGACATGGATAATATATTAAAATGCCCCTTGCAGTTGGTTTATGCTGCTGTACACATGCGTAGGAGGGAATGCACTGCATGCTGCAAGTTGACCAATAGCATTAGTGAAGGATCACTGTTCCACCAACAATGACCTGCACATTAGACCATCTGTTCAGGTCCATGGGTAGAGGCAACATCCGGGGTTCACATTTATTCAAAGAAATGTTATTTGGTATCCTTTGTTATAGGCTCAAACCTACCTAAATGTTTGGATTCATTTTATTACAGACTGAACATCCAGAGCAGCATCACACATCCATGGGTATCAGAGTCATGCTACAGGGCAAATAAATCCCCATTTCCTGCATGTGCAATGGCTTTGAACTATGCTCAGAAAGACTGTTTCTCTCTTTGTTCAATCTAATGTTCAAGCCACCACATATTAGTATCAACCAAATCTAAGAGGAGCAACCCCTATTTTACCAGCTCTGGGATGCTGCATAGCATTTGAACCAACAACTCTAATGTGCCTTTTATGGCAGAAAGAGAAAGTTAAATTTCCACAGTAGTCAGAAGTCATGTACGACAGACTGTTTGCTTCTCATGTGATCAGGCTTGGGTCAATACCAAATAAACGCAGTCACAACCCTATGTCTATTATGTAACCATGTTAGAGTTATGTGGACACAAGCACTAAAAAAATTAAGAAATACAATGTAAAAATATTTTTTAGAGAGAGAGAGAGAGAGAGGAGTGAGGGACAGTGACAGAACCCCCCTCACCCCATCCATTTCTGGATGGGGTGAGTGAGATTTTAAATTTGATCAATTAAGTATGCTAATGTAAATTTTAACAGAATTGTTTTGATACAGCATACTGCACCCAGGCTTAATCTGCGTCTATGTGTCTGAGGCTGGACACATGAGCTGATAAGGCACTGATGAAAGCCCCAACAATGTATTGATGAAATTAATATTCTTTTTGTCTTTGCGTCTCTCATTCTCTATCTCTCCCTCCCTTATTCTTTCCAAGGCAAATGAAACAGGATTAGCAGAGGAGAGAGAGAGAGATGCCTGCGTCAGCTGCATGTGTATAATCCCCAGTCTTTCTGTCCTGCCAAAACACACAGTTTTGTGTGTGTGACTGAAAAAGAGTATGCATGTGTGTTTGAAACTGTGAGTGAACTTCCACCCATGCAGCATCGAGTGCTGCAGTGAGGAGAGATGAACACTGAGGAGGTATACAGAGAAAGTGTTCTGTGTTTTCACAGAGCTGTTTCAATGTTTGTACTGTCTTTGTCAGTGTGTATAGCTTTGTTCCACCATGGTGGCTACCCACTATATACTAGTGTGTTGACCCAGCCAGAAGTCAGGTAACTCATAGACATAGACAACACTGCACAAAGAGCTGTCTACATCATCTGAGTTACACTGCATAAGGGCTGAATACTGTATAGTGTGTTGTTCTGTGCATAAACACACAAAACAGCTCCTGATTCTACACAAACAAATATATATATATATATATATATATATATATATATATATATATGTATGTGTGTGTGTGTGTGTACATACACAAATGTATACCAAAATATACAAAGAACATTTTTACAGGTAAATCACACAATGCATATCATGGACACTCTCAAAGCACAAATCTCCTTGTGTGTATGTCTAGATGACAATAATAGCACCCGAGAAAACAATAACATGGAAATAAGCTGGCGGTAGAGCTAGCAAAAAACAGAAAATGCAAAGAAGCCAGGAGTACATGCATGGAGTAATAACATAACACATAGACATCAACACACACATAAGAACATAAGTCAGTAGCCACGAGGAAACACTGTGAAAGAAAATGAAAACACGGCTTTCGAAAATAGGAGGAACAAGTAAAAATGAAATCAAAGGGGTGGAAAAGTAACCCACAAGGGATACATTTCATGTGTTACTAAAGCAACATCGCTGAACATGTCCAGACTTTTAAAAAATGTGTTTCCCCCTCTTTACCTGCATGGTCATAGTTAATCCATTTAGCTTGTTTAATTGTGGAGACCAATGACAGACCAAGGCAGATCCTAATACTATGAGTCATAGTTATATATAGGTTCTTCCATAGTGGCCTATAGAAAAAGGGACATCAGTAAACCATTATATGTTGTTTTCCATGAGCCCTTGTTTCCTTAAATCTATGGCTACATTTACAATAAATACACCAAGTTGAAAAATACCAGTCAGAAAATCCCTATCTCTAATGACTTACTCAAGTTTTATGGTGAAAACTACTTAATACCCCAGTCTACCTAGTTTAAATCTAATGTGATTTTAATTTAATTTATAAATCATTTAATCTTTAAAATGAATAAACTTTAATTGTGTTTTGTCAACACAGCATATTGTATGTCACATAGAGTATTTGTTATGCTGTAGGTTTGGATAAATGAGTTTCACCTGATAAAACGCTTTCCTCACAAATTTAGCTTAATAGGCCATTTCTTCATAAATACAACTCATGAGTGTGTGTGTGTGTGTGTGTGTGTGTGTGTGTGTGTGTGTGTGTGTGTGTGTGTGTGTGTGTGGTTACAGCTGCCTGTGCCCTGTATTCTATTTCTAGTGCATGCATTTTCAGCAAATAGATCTGTGCATGTTTGTGTGTATGTGTTCTCTACATTTACACACAATACACACAGGTTTTGTGAACGTGTGTGTCTGCAGATCTGTTACCAATGTCACCAACAGTTAAATTATTGTACTCCACAATCATTTTTCCATTTTGTGGATCCAACACAAATGCACTAGCTTAATTAAATTCTCTTTCATTGACCTGTGTTGTCTCTCTGTCCTATCTTTGACTGAAGACTGCTGTTGCTGGTCTTGCTGGTTGACTGCTGCCTGAGGCCTGTTCTCTGTCTCGATGTGTGTTTAACTGGCTGTTAGTGTGTGTGTGTGTGTGTGTGTGTGTGTGTGTGTGTGTGTGTGTGTGTGTGTCTTCCATGATCAAGGCATTTGCTAATGATGGACATCCATTTTGTTATTGAGCAGAATGCACCAAAACATACAGACACACACAAGCATGTGTAGTGCAGTCTTTCCTTCCAGCTCACATGTGTGTTTTTGTGTGTGTGTGTGTGTGTGTGTGTTTGAGTGTGTGTGCGTGTGTGTGTGCACACACACATGAGATGGGGTGGGAAGCAGAGAAAGGGGAAAAAGACGAAAGGTTGAGATAAGTAGATACTGTAGTCAGGGATGCAAGAAACGCAAATGCAAGAATGAGTGAAGCAGAATGGGATCAGAAGAGATATTATTGAAATTATCTGTGAAAAAGAAAGACAGACAGAGAGAAAAGACAAAGAGACACAGACAGAGAGGAGAGGAGATAGACTTGATGCACATGGGACCTTGCTCACCTGGATGGCTATTATTCTGTGGAGCTTCAGTGCCCCCTTCTGGTGAACCCTGGTAAAGCAGCTGATGCAGTAGTGTTCCGAGCATTCAGCACAGATCTAGAAAACAGAGATGCAAAGCATAGTCAGTGTTGATGTAAGTAAGCATAATAGGTTGATGTTAAGATTTATGTGTTTATGTGAAGCATAACACAAAAAAAACATCCCAATCTTCCAAACTCGGGAAAATGGTCTCAGACTTTTGGACTCTCTCTATGCATGTACTCTACGCTATGTACAGTAGGTCCATGTGCACATGGATATAACTACCTGCAGCGACAACACTTAGAATGTGGAACTTGTTAAAGATCAAAATCTAAAGCTTAATATCTTCTCCTTTCCTCTAACCTCAACCTTGACAAACAAACTTGGACAGGAGGGATGAATATTGAAATGGATTCTTTGGCAGGATGTTGTAAGGTGCGTGTGTATGTGCATCTTTGTGTGTTTCAGTGTGTGTCAGAGCGAGAGCAAGAATCGGAGGGAGTGCCAGTGTGTACATGAGTTTGTGCTAGGTGTGTGTGTGTGTGTGTGTGCGTGCGTGCATGTGTGGGTGCGTGTGTGTATGTATATACCTGTGTACGTTGTGTGGGTGAGTGAGTGAATGCATCTTAAGGGAGGTCATTATCATTTCTATCTGTGAGAATCTGGTCTTATTAGTGAGGAAAAGTCCTTGCATCAGCAGGTTGGGGAGATAGGCCTAGACTGAGTGGACGGAGAAACAGGCGAGGCCAGGAGGAGTGGAGACAGTGAATGAGAAGGAAGGATATAGGGAGGGAATGGTGGGAGGGAGAAAAGGACTGAGGCTTCTTAAAATTCAAGAAACAACAAACAGTAAATAAACACACATCATTTGTTTGGTTCCCTTCAATTGGCATGCAGGTTTATTTCTCATTATGGCAAATGGTTTCATCATCAGTACCATGTCAAATTCAAAAAATATAGTTTAGTGTGCTCTTTGAAGTAACACTACTTGCCTATTCCATGATATATTTCTGGTTCTAACAACTTGTAACCTCCCTTCTCAGTCCTTTTCATGCTTACTTGCACATTTGTTACATCTTCACTTGTTTATGCATTGATTATTGTAATAATTTAACTAAAGAACAAAAAATTCACTGATCCATACAAATCTATTATGGATCAACAGAGGTTTCACAGCGCAAATTTCTACCAGCTGATTCACTAATTAGTCCTGCCCCTCTCTCACACATATCTGTGTGTATGTGTGTGTATACGTGTGTGTGCGTGCGTGCGTGCATGTGTGTGTGTGTGTGTGTATGCAAGTGTACAGCTGCAACATTGCCTTTTAATGGTCCCATAAAGCAGGGCCTCATTTCCCCTCTCAGGCCTGCAGATAAATTACAGACAATCCCCAGGGACTAGGCATCCCTATAAGGCTGCAAGCGGCACATCGCTGCACTCTCCTGTGTCACAGAAATGAGGTCCTTTTTTTGCCTGGATGACTCTGGAATAATGCACAAGGCTAGGCTTGCAGTGTGTGCATGTGTCCACATGTGATCTTGATAGAGTGATAGTTTTAAAAAAGCCCAGATGTGTATTAGATTGTGTGTTTGTGTGTGCATGTGCATTAAGTGTAGTTCTAGACATAATGACAGAGACAGAGTCGTAACACTCTTCTATATTGCCATCATTATAGGGCACAAGGGTGATCCAAAATGTGTGTGTGAGTGGATTGTGTGCATTTGTGTGTGACTTAGCCTATGTGCTTGCCCAGACAACTATAAGCATTACACCCATTGCTATGGGGCACTTGGGGCATTGGGCCCTTCACTGGACAATTCTGTGCCATCACAATCAAATGCACTATCAAGCAAACTACCACATTACATTTTAGCACACAAATGGTAGCTGTCAGCTGAATCAGTTCAGCCCCTCCCTCTCCTTCATTCCATCTATCAATCTCTCTTTCTTTCCTATTTCTCTCCTTCTTTCTCTCCCTGTCTCTCAGAAGTCTCAGTTATTCAATACTAAACTGTACTGGCTTTGCAGTCGGACATAGGATAGGAATTACACATGAGTAGCTGAGGATTTAGAAGGCAGGGATGTGGGAGTGACTGGTCATCAGGCATGCATTACTCAGCTCAGGATGCCACAGTTCAGTACATCGCATACACACACACAAACACACTAAGGCTTTTCATTTTTCTCTCTCCCTCTCATTCACACATCCAGTTGCAGGCCTCAATCCCTCCTCCTGTGCAGTAGTGGATGAAAAGCGAGAAACAATAAACAATGGTGCCCTCAGAGGTCTCAAGTATCGATGAATGGATCCAGCTAAACTGTTATCAGTGCAAACACAAACACAAAGATAGACCAACAGAATGGACAGCAGAGCCACAGTGAGACGGGGCAGGGAGAGGAGAGAAAAAGACAGACAAACATGATAGAAGCAGTGGAAAAAGAAAGAGAGAATCAGGGAAGGATAAAGCAAAGGCAAAAAAAGAGACATAGGAAGGACAACGAAAGGTGTTAAAGCGTGAGAGAGAAAGAAGGAAAGATAAGTGCATAATGCAAGGAGAAAAAGGGAAGCAGGACGGGAGATTGGAGGCATCTTGATGACAGGGGGAGATATCAGCTGATGTAGAAGGAAGTTTAGAAAGAAATATAGGAAGAGACAAAGGGCAGAAAAAGGGATACTAAAGCACCAAAAACAGATGGACAAATGGTCAGATGTAGAGTGATGGACCGGTAGAGAGAGGGAGGAGGAGAACACTCAAACGGAAAGATTCAGCATTTTAGTTAATGAGTGTAGGTCAAGTTATTAGCCTGCTAGTGTTTTTAACCATGTGTAAATGTTTGTGTGTGTATGAGTGTGAGAGAGAGAGTGATCAGTGTGAGGTATAAATTTACAACTACACTTAAAATATGTCATGTGGGCTGAGCCCATGAAGATATGGCAGAGCATGCATCCCGTGAGCGGTTATTTGTGATACTTTGTGTTTATTAGTGTACATACGAGTCCAGCAGTCTTGATTTCACACTGTCCACAGATTGTACCCGTCAGCCTCTTTTTTCTTGTCATCTGAAGACCAATGCTAGGAGGTGGAGGTGTTGGCTGCGGTGGCGCTAAAGAGAGTACACTTGTAGTTAAAGGGGATTTCATTTAATATGATTGATATTCAAAGACATTTATGTAACATGCTACTGTGTAGCACAGTTTATACAAAAACCTTTTACAATAATGTGAGTCCCACCCTCTTAAACTGTTGGCCCCTCCCACATTTATAGACACAGGTAAGATGGCACAGTGCAGTACACAGCATTCAGGTGAAAGTGATCCTTCCAGAATTTCCTTCAGTGTGGAAACTTTTTCGGTTCAAAGTATAAAAAAGCTACAGCCGGAGCACAGGCAGACTGGCCATGGGGACTACCAGCTCAAATCTCAGTCAACTGGTGGACCGTTAAAATATCCATATAGTTATTATCTGCTCCGCCAGTGTCTTTACAAGCTCTGTTGGTGTCATTCATGCAGCCAGTCCTAGGGGATAAGTGGAGGCTGGATTTCTTTCCCAGTCTGACCATAGAGCCAATACTTTCGCCTTTCGAGTGTTTAAAGGACTCCAGAATGACTTGGAACTAGCTTTTGTTCGACTCTATACATAAGTATCTTGATAGGTAATGAAAAGCTACAGTAGGCATAGCAACATTAGCTAAATTACAGTTATGATATGATGTATTTGTTCAGCAAATGTTGCTATTCCTAGCTGTCTTACTGCCAGCATTGCTGAGGAGCATGTCATGGCAATAGCAGTGTGGCTTAATAATTCTGACTGAAGTTTTTTGTTGGTTCTTGTGTACACAGGCTAACTTTGGTGGTCTGGTGCAGCATCTAATCTAACACAAGAACTCAGACTGGTCTCTGCAATGGCAAGTATCCACCTCACTGAAGTAACCGTGGGCAAGACACTGAATCCCTACGAGTTCCAGGGTGGGGCTGTTTAGAAGCTCTTGAACCTCAATGTGGAGGATAGAAAGAATTTCAGGGTAGTGTATCAAGGACCATCGTTTTAGGTAACCCACAGTTAAAACCCAAGTTGTGGTTGTAAGCCACTGACCTGTCAATGGTTCATCCTTCAGTACTCGGATCTTCACCTTCCCTGCTGACAGCTGTTGAGGAGACGAAGGGAGAAACAAATCATTGGAGACAGCTATAAACTGGATTCCTACACAGGCTTTTTGTTTGTGTGTATGTAGGTGTGAGTGTGAGTTTTTACATACTGTTTCTTCAAAAGTCTTTTGGACCTGACTGTATGTCAACTATTACATTGTTTGCACTTTTACATTGCTGCATTTTATTGCGCAAACAAATAAATAAGTAAGTAGAATTACGTTATTATTACAGATCATGATCCCGGATTGAAATTGACCTTTGAGCTTTAGGATATAAAATGGCATCACATTATTATTTTATCCTATAAGATATTTGTGTTAAATTCTGTCATGATTAGTGTATGAATTCATGAGTTATGGCTGAAAACTTGCAATATGACATCACTAGGACATTAATCTTTGACAACCAAATTCTCATCAGTTCATTTTTCAGTCAAAGTGAATGAATTTCCACAAATTTGGCAAAGAAAATGGGTTTGGGGTAGGTGTCTATGAAGTCCTTGGCCTTGATCTTTGACGACCAAAATCTAATCAGTTCATTCTTGAGTCCAAATGGACATTTGTGCTAGATTGAAAGTGATTCCCTTGAAGACTTACTGATATATTATATTCACAAGGCCAAATACATTTTTCAAGAAATATTGCATTCCAAAGAATGGGACAGACAACCTGAAAACATTATGCCTCTAGCTCTAAAAATTAGCTGCATATGGGGTTCTTCAATATAAATTCAGACTGTCATAAAAGAAGTTAATGTATTCTTTAGTACTATCAAACTGTTGTCATTTGAATATAACTAACTCATCTTCTCGATGTACCACATTGTAGCATTTACAGTTGGCATTTTCATGTTTGTATTTAGGTTTTGTTATAAATTAAGAAAGTCAACACTACAATTATTGAAACTCAATAAGAATCTTTTTTTTTTTTTTTTTTTTTTTTTTTTTACAAGAGGACATTTAACAGCACGGGCTGGCCTCTGCTGCAATTAAAATGTCTTTTGTCTCCGTAGCGGTAAAAAATTTTAGAAAACAAGTTACTTCTATTCATTTCTCTCATCAAGGGGAGGCATGCAAAGTGAAATCAAATCTCAAGTCATGCACTGTGACCTGAAGGAGTGGTATTTTCATGGACGTAAGTTACATGGCACATCCCCAGCCAACTTGAAAACAGGAAATTGGAGATATCTTTTACAGCGAAGGCAGTCCTTAGAAAAAGCCAAACCTTCTAAGATTTTAAGGAATCAGGTTTGAGAACAAGTGTTGATGAGCTTGTAAACAAATGAGGAAGCCAAGTTACTAAATATCATAATCGTCTTACATCAACAGCATTTCTGAATGTACATACATGAAGGTAAAATGTGGATCCATAAAGGCAAATAAAACTGACACGCTTTCCACAGATGTATAGATTTAATTTCTCTTGTACCTTTTGGAGTCTGTTCTCCTTGTTCTTCTTGGTGCTGTTTGTTAGAGCATTGCTGTTTAAAGAACCACATTGTCCAGACGTCCACCTAAACCCTCCTGAATGCCTAAACAAGCAGAGAAAAAAAAACAAAAAGAAGAGTTTTTTTTTTTTTTTTTTTGGTATTTGTAAATCAACAATAGTAAAATACAACCCCTGTATGGCTCCTCTACAGTACCATAGCTATCATTTCCAAAACAATGAGTGTAAACATCTGTTTCAGTCCTTTATTTGATTTGTTTATTTTTTGATTTTTATTTTTCTAAAAGGAGACAAGTTTTTCCACATTTCCACAAATTTAAGTCACCATGATAATCATTCTACATTAGAAGCTCTAGATATGAGAGCTGAAAACAGAACAACTTAGATCCATCCTTAATAACAAAAAGCAACACGGACACAGAAAATCAAAACATTTCTCCTTTTCCAAGAACCAATTTTAGAGTTTTGGTATAACTGTTAAAACAATGAATATAGGAGAATAATGAATATAGAAAACCAGAATAAATTGTATAGATTTGGAAGATTTAGCAACAATTACAATCCAAGTACTTGCTACTGCTACATTTCCTGTAAGGTGAAAGTGAAATAGTGCAGGACTAAATGTCAAGGGAAAGAAAATAATATCAGCATGAAAAAGGTGTAACAGCATGACATAACTAAATCCTAACTCCCTCAGCCTAAATCCATTAAAAAAAAAAGAAGAAAGAAAAAAGTAATTTAGAAAATCACTTTGTTCCATTAAAAAGAAGTGTTTCATCTATCACAACATGTTCCTTGTGTTGTTAAGCAGGGGAAAGCACTTTTCCACAAACCCTTACATACAGATTTTGGCATTGCCAACATAAATTGTTGACAATGCAGGTCTATTGAAGTTCACAGAAGAGAACATGAGAGGTTACAGGAATTATACCTCCTCAAACATGAACACACACAGGAATAGATCCAGATTCAAATACAAGATCATAAATGTAAATGTGCACACAAATGCCTGCACATACACGTACAATCATGCAGGATGTGCCTGTCAGCTGCAGAAAGTGAAGAAATGGAGAGGAATCCTCATTTAGACATGAGTTATTCATGCTCATGTTGTTGAATTATTTATGCTATTTATGCTATTGTGATGTCTGGCTGTCTTTGAAAGAAGTTTATTTTGGATTGAGTTGGCAGACTGTCAAGGCGCAGGAAGTCAGACTCTATTTGTGTGTGTGTGCATATGTGTGTGTGTGTATATATGATGGCAAGAGTTGCCAACACCCCTGCCACCGTTGCTGTGCTGTGCTGACACTGAGGGTGGGCGTCAGGTAATCACCCTGGCGGCATCACCTTGGCAACTGGACTGTCGCTAGGGGAGACAGTTGAGGCAAACCCCTGTCAGTGCAGGATGACAGGGTGTCCCCTCAGGACATGAGACCTGGAGAGATAAAGCGTGAGTGTCTGTTTGTGTATCTCTGTGGACTTTAGCATTAGCAAAGATCTCATTAACTAATCCACACAGACACACACACACAGTTATATTAACACATACTGTATTCAAATGAGTAAACAAGCATTTCAAAATAATGATGGCTTAAAGTTTAGAAACATACAAACATAGACAAATTCCCACAATTGATGTTTCTCCTTCTTCCACATACACATACTCTTCCATCTCAACCTATTACACTGGGTGAGTGCTGCTGGCGGACGACTCTAAACTGCAGAGTTTAATCAGCACGACCAGTTCTTTTCCAGCACTTTTAACTAACAATAACAGCTTGTGTCTGTGTTTGTGTGTATGTGAGAGAGAATGAGAGAGAGAGAGAGAGAGAGAGAGAGAGAGAGAGAGAGGGATTTTGTTGACTTTAGTCTATGCAAAGCCAACAGTGCAGTGAGAATGACATGCAGTGACCTGATTACACCTGTTACACTGAGAACACATACATATTCACACACTACTATTGCACATTGCTGTGCACCTTTCCCTGTCTTGTGGATGGATAGCAGATGACAGCTTGTGTGTCACAACTTGCATATCGCAAACAAACATCACAACACCAAATGCCACCTCGTCATTCTTTATCAAAGTCAAAGCAGAAAAACAGTGGGCAGTGTTTCACATCAGCTTATTGCAAACTCACACTTCTAAATGATGCACAGATATACTGCAATGAAACCTGGCTTACACAGGGATATACACACAAACACACACACACACACACAGCTATCACCTTTTACTGGCCCATCTCCCCCAGAGGGAAAACTGACATCTGCGTCCCGCGCACACATATGCGCACAGACTTTAAAGTCTAATGCCAAAATAATTGTGTCCTTTTTCAATTCCCTCTCTTCCATTGTGAGATGAGAAAACAGACCAAAAAGGGTTCAGATAGGATAGAAACTCACAGTGGCATGACAGATTTATAAATAGAATCCTATAAACACAAACATTCGCACATTTTAGTCCAGCATGAGCAGTGTCAGATCTCAGACCAAAAAAGGTGCGAGGAAGAGCCAAAAGAAATAAATCAGACAACTACACGTCCAGACAAAAAAAAAATGTGAATAAAGAAAGAGCCAACAGAAATAAAAGCATAGCAAAAAGAAAGTAAAGGAAGCAGGAAAAGTGAACCTTAACTCTACTTCTAGATAAGGCAAGAGCTAGTGTCTGTAAGCCATGTAGGCCTAAAGACAAAGCTACATTAAATGTTCAGCTCGGCGGGCCAAAACAGAGAATGATGTACTGCGCTCGCCCCAAGCTGCTAGTCTGGCTTTATTATCGCCTGTGTACACTTAACAAAGTGATTATGCTGCACCTCCTCTCAGCAAACAGAATTTGTACGCCAATTCTTTTGGTGCACGCATGAGGAAGTGTGTGAGTATAGCCCAACTGTAAGACAAAGATGAACAATTCATCTAAAGCGGGAGTGCTGCGATCGAAGAAACAGGCAGGCATAAACACAGCTTGAATATCTACGGGAAAGGCTTTTCAAAGAGACACTTGCATGTTCTGAGAGGAGAAGACAGGTAAGAGAGGAAGCTTAGGAAAAATCCAGGTAACCTTCACATTATACACCAGAACACCTGATTAACCACCAAACCCCCAACCTCGTCTGCTTTTTCCCATGTCAGTGAGAGTAGAACTGATGAGAAACAGTTTCCTCTATTTCATTAGAGGTGCACTAATTAATTGATTCAAATTTTTAAGCTGGGTTACACATCTAAAGGACTGCTGCAGCACTACACACAGCTTTTAGATAAAAGACAGGAAAAAAGTTCAGCTATATTCATGTGAAATTCAATTGTATCAGCCTGTCAGGATATGTGTATCTCTTTCATTTTGGCACCCAATAAACAATTTACTCCTTGGCTGCTCCTATTCAGTCTAAGTTCATGTGTTCAGCTTCATCAGATACCCTTCAAACTTTTCCTCCCTTTTCCAACAGACAGCAAATATACAACACAAACTGATTTGGGAAAAACTGATTGAAAAAAATAAGGTGGTATGTTAAACTTAAAAGGCAGTAGCACAACTAATCATCTGCTCCATGTCAACTGATTCAGAGGAATTGCTGAGAATGAAAAAGGTGACAAAATGTTCTACGACAGTTTGCTCTCCTTGATAACAGCCCTGCACAGTCAAGACTGATTATTGACACCACTGCACATGAAAACAAATCACCAGAGCATTACTGATCAACAATGGCCAGTCTAAAAAAGAGATATTAACTCATTTTCTCTTCAAAACAATTAAAACTGTATGTATTTGTTTTCAGTTCCCAGTTATTCTCAGCCACATTATGCATCGAGTTCAGGATTTCATCTGTTTAGACCTTGTGAGCTGAGCCAGCTTAATCTTTCTCCTTCCTTCATACACTATACTGTAATATTTCAGAAGACATGTGGCACAAGCACAGTACTTGTCCTGTAGATCTGATTCTGTCTTTACAGATTAAGTAACATAAGACAGACATAAGCCAAAAAAGTGAAGTACCCACTATAGCCTCCAAAGTGTTCAAAGAACACACACAAGCCCAAGTGCCATTATTTATGGGGGGCAGAATCAAAAATACGCACACAGGCAACGACATACACATGTTGTCATTTCTTGGGGCCGGTGGAGCGGTAAATGTTGCAGTATTTCAGTGTGATAGGAAATGCTGTGTTTATGTGCTTATCGTTTATGCAGCCTGGACAAGATGGCCCCATCCCCATACTAATGTATGGCTTCTTAATTAGGGCTAGACCTCCACTGAGAAACAAAGCAGCCGTCATATACACACATAACAAATCTAAAACATTAAATATATTAACCAATGATTATGATCTAGAGTGTGTAGTTTCTTGTTTGTGGTGATGTATGAATCTCAACCAATAGAAATGCATCATGTGGAAAGTGTGACTCGCATCATACCTGGACTTTAAATCACCAATACTGTACTTAGCTGTGCTTCCTGTAAATGTGTGTAAATGTGCAAGTGTGTGTTTGTGTTCATTTGTGTATGTACCCTTTTATGTGTAACCTTTTCAATTACTATTTGAAGTGTTGAGGTCTGTGTGTAATATACATACTCCGCTTCTCCCTAAAGCTGTCCCTGAGTTATGTGCTCATATATAGTGATATATGCCCCTATTACATTGTTCTCCATAACTTCACATTGGGTAACACATCTCTGAGTTATTAATGAAATGAGATGAAATGAGGTGAACTGGGAATGGAGAGAATAAAACAATCACATTAATAACCAGTGTTTGTTTTCATTCTGCAAATTAATTTCCTGCTCACACAGACTGGGTTGCCCCTCAATCTGAATTTGTTGGATAATGGAAGGTACATACTCTGTAATGGAATGGGGAGAGAAAATAAATGCTGTGGTGTGTGTGTTTGTGTGTAAGGGGGGTGGCGGGGTGGGGGGTAAACTATCTATTCTATTTTAAATTAATGTGAAGATGCGCATGCGATTTTTACATTTTTAATAGTGTTATACACAGGGACAGTCACACAGTAATGGGCCAGTATAAATTTGTGACATTTGTGTGTCTCTGTGTGTATGTGCCTGTGCACTACTCGTTTGCAATCCCATTGTATTTATGCTTGAATCAGTTAAAGCAGATGTGGTCCTATGACAGCCAGTTCGTCACTGACATACATCTACAGCAATTTTATGGATAGTGTTTATTGGCTAATTTTTATATTCTGCCCACATGTGGTCATCAAAACAGGCTAACAGACAAAACAGTCTCAAGTGAGAAAATGGAAATAGAAGATGTTGGAGACTATGCACAGTGACTTCATCAATTTCATTATGTGCAGACCTAACTTTTGAAAAAGGAAAACAAATCTATCTCTAAGAGAGTGATGTGCTCCTATGATCTCACCAAGTTCAGGCAAGACTAATTTGAAAAGGAACCACTCTGTTATATATATATGAAAAATCCTCAGAAATCATCAAATGAGAGATAAACATTGAATTTGGGAGGAAAAAAAAAAACAAGTTACAGTTAGGTAGAAATGTAGACTCACACAGGTGCAAAACCTCACAGAAATTGTATTTATTTTAAATCTAGATAAGTATTGTATTCTTTGTTACAAGTGTACTTCTTGCTGTTGTTTATTTTTTCCTTTCTTCAGATGACAGACTGACAACTCAACTTCTAACTAAAAGGGAGGTGCTTATGATCTGAATGCTCACTGAATTGTATCATAGGAATAAAGTGCAGTTTATCTGTTTTGAAGAATGATTTTTATAAGCCTCTGAAACAGCTGTGCTGAACAAGGTTACCTTCCACCTTTTCCTTTTCTTAGCATTTCAAAATGAAGTAAATTTTTGAATTGTATTTCTTGAAATAAATACAAGCATTTACTGGGTAACAGTGGACATGTTGGACCAGAAAATCTGTAAAACTCTATAAATCTGCTAGAATTACTCAAGTTGTGACAGTTAATACATGGTATGTTGCAAACAAATTTAAGTCTATTTGAAAGAAATCAACAATTCCAGCAATCAAACAAAAACCTGTCAAGCAGAATACATTGCACACAGGCACAATTAAAATTTGTAGTTTTAATGATATAAGGAAAGAAAAAGTAAAACGAAATATGAGTCAACACTTGTATGTATTACTTGTGAGTAACGTTGTTGGCCATTGATTCCTGTGAATGGTAAATATGAACAACTTTAGATACAGCTTGTTAGATTCAAGTATCTGTCAGGCACCACTGACCTTTAGAATAGTCAACTACATGAGTATGAGCCTACTTTATCTATGAATGGCTTTTTTTGATTCTCTGACTGTTCCCTTTTTTACTTCCATGGCAGCCTTACCTTGACCTTTATTGGTAGAGAAGTCATTGACCTCCCCCTCTCATTCATTTATTCTTCCTCTTCCATCTCTCTCTATTACTGTGTCTCATTTCTTTGCACTTTTACAGCTGTTGCAGTCTTTTTTCACACCTTTTCTACCTCTATCATTGTATCCACTTTCTCCATTAGACACCTGCTTTGGTTGTTCGGCTGTGGCTGTCTGGATATTTTTCTGCATATAGAGTTATGCTGTATGTAGTTTCTTTAAGCTGTTCCCTCTTCCTGCTACCTCTCCTTATTCTCTTTCTGTCTCCTCTGATCACTTACTTTACCCTTACCTGTAATTCCTGGCCTTCATCCATCTCTTTTCATCCTAACATTTTTAAATCTATGTGAAAATGTTAATATTATTATATAAAATTTTAAGCAGACACTGACAGTCATTGTGACTATGTTAATGTCAGCACATGCTAATCCTAATACTGTTTATTTAAGGAGTGAATTTCATGGGAGTCAATCATGCAATTGTTGAGATATCATGGTCTGAAAGTCAGACAGGCTGACAGATGGACAGCTCAATCCTTAGAGCCCTGGTACAAAATGGGTTTACTAAATAAAATCCCACACAATTCAAACCACAATAAACTAATAATGCATGATGGAGTGTGGACAACATAAGGAGCAGTAAAATTATCATTGCAGAAAGTTGAACCTTGATTCAAGCATATGAATCGCTCCCTGTTCTGTGTTTTCTGTTACAGCTGCAGCCCATCCTGCACATACTTGTTTACTACCCTCTCTTCTCTCTCCTCTCCCCTTTTTATTCACCCTGTCTCCTTCTTCTCCAAACTGCTTTCTACTATCTTACTTTCATTCTTTCTCCTGTGATACTCACCCTCTCTCCTCCTTCTCTTTACTCATGCTCTGTTTCAGCTGTTGCAGTTTCTCCTCCATCTCTTTGTTCTCCTGGGCCAGAGACACAGTCTCCATCTGCAGTTCTTGCAGGTTCCTATGGCAACATACACACACACACACACACACACACACACACACACACACACATATATAATCAATCAATCAACAACAATCAATCATACAAATGACCTACTCTGTCAGATTGGACAGCCAGGCTCTCATCAATATGTTCAATTCATCTGCTGCACTAGTAGATCTCTGTTGCCATGACTGATCAATAGTTTAATCAATTAGTCTCTGGATCACGGTACCACCAAGCCAGACATCAATTTAGTCAATTACCTGTTGGAAAATGAGAAACTACAGTGGGATATTGGACTGAGTTTTGCATTTAAGCAGATAACAAGTACAGTGTAGTGGAAAATATCAGAATCCAGGTCACAAGGTTATCTTACCTGAAACTGTGTTTTGTGAAAATACACAGTCTCCATGCAGAATTTAAATAGGAACAGATGGAAATAGTATGGCAACCAAGTAACCTTAATGGGCCTCTACCAAATGCTTTAAATCACATCATTGATCTTATCTCATCTTACCTGGCATTGAGCTTGATGGATTTAGCCTTGTTGTTAGGAAGCACCACAAAGTCATTTAAATTCATGCCTCTTCTTTCTGAGAGCTCAGGTATTCCTCCAGCGTCTTTTGCTGTGCTTTTTACAAAGAGTCTCTTCTGCAATAAAAACAAACAGTAATGGCATAAAACTGGCTATCATGCTGGGCCCATGCTAAATCACACACCATCATAAATGAATACTGCTGCAATGAAATGAGCAAAATAGCAGGGACAGATTTACTCAAATGTATAAGAGGCAGTTAAAACAAGCAGTCCTGTGTGTTTAAATTGTATCTGGCAGACTTATGCGTTTGACAAATTTCTGGCAACTCTTTGAAGCAGTAAAAGCCAATTACGGAAATTAGGCAGCAAGGCAGATATAATATATTGTTATAACAGCAACACAGCCACACCTGCTAGCAACTCAGCTGACAGTAAAGTGGCATTTGGTGGGGGTGATTAGCTACTGCTAACTTTTACTTTTACTTGAACCTAACCTTTCATCGGCTCAAGAACCCTATACGAACCTTTTGCCTATCAGATTGTAAACAGTATAGTATAGCTTACTAAAGATTTTTTTTCCTGAATTTTAATGAAGACAGCATGTGTGATAGCTAGCTAACAGAAGACCTTGTATTAATTGTCACAACAGGAAAGGGAGAATATTAGAGGTGTAAGAGGGAACATTTAAGTGCCCACTGAATCTTTATCAGTAAAGCATTATGCATACACCAGAGAAAAACTGGATAGTGCACCTGTGCTTTTCTTGCCATGACCTGAAACTGAATTATATACATGCAGATGATGTAAAAATATGGCTTTTATCTATTTGTCAGCAGCAGGTCTTCAAAGCTACATCTCCAACACAGTAATTTCATCACTAAACTCCTTTATATATATATATATATATATATAT
>CM076657.1:17122183-17144095 GCA_038496675.1 Rachycentron canadum
TGTATAAGAGACAGATATATATATATATATATATATATATATATATATATATATATATATATATATATATATATATATATTATAATGGTATACCATTGTTTGCTCAGGGAATAAACATCAAATTCAAAGACATCAAGTCCCCTATTGCCTCAGTAATCATGGGCAGTGGGAATCCCCCTCTAATTAAAATCCTCACAGCATCAAGATAAATTTTATATCTCTGATTAGAGCTTTGAACCCTCGTTGTGTATTTTCAACAGACTTTAGAGTAGTCCTTAGTCATCCAAGATGATGTTGTTTAGATCTTTCATGTTGACAAGCATTGGAGATCAGAAGCAAAATAATTTCCCATTAGCCCCATAAGATAAATGTGCTGGAATGAATTTGATAAGACCAAAGTGAGGGATATGGTGTGTATGTGCCCAGTGCTTATGTTTGTTTATTTGTGTTTTTTTTATTGGAAAACTGAGCCACCATGAATCAGTTACATAAAAGAATACAGTGAAAGCAACTGGTAATCTCAGCTTTTTGACAATCATAGAGGCCTACAGAAGAAAACAGCAGCATATAGGCCACTTTTTACATTGCCAGGGTCCTTAAAATGCAGTGCTATTGTAACGAGCTGAAAATTTCTGTTTAAATGTTTAATTTTACAAAGGCTACAGTTGGCTATTGCTGTAACATTGAAATCTAAAAATTGGAAAGAAAAAAAAATGTCCATCTTGCTTAATGAATATAATCTTTTCTAAGTAAAATACATCTCAACTGCAAAACAACATTGTTATACATGATATACATAAACATGCAAAATGTCATACAAACATCTATATCTATTTGAACTCTTTCAATTGCATTATTCCTGCATCATTTTTTAGTGATGCAGTTTTAATAAGTCTTCCAAGCTTTACGAACTTGCATTTCAATAATAAAAACACCTGACCAGAAAGGCTTTGATAGTTGAGAAACAAATGTTTGAGTATAATATAAATTACCCTGAGATATTGAAATTAGTTCATTTAAATTACTACAAAAGCCTTATAAGACACCTATGGGAATGGAATCAAACACTTTTGGTGTTCTGGATATTTAAAAATATCTTAACTATAATAAATACTAATTCTTCTCCAATAAATGTGAAATTGTTTTAAGTTGCTAATAATCACACTGTTGATTATCATTGGGATATTTTTTGTCTCCTTGCATTCGTCTATTTGTCTAAGAAAGGAAACTAGAGAAGCCTGAGTGTGTTTGCCTCTCCCATAACAGTGGAGTCAGGCATTCATCCATCCAACCCTCATCTGTATTCTAGGACAAAAGAAACTCACTGACATTAGACTATTGCAAAAGTACTATTCTTCTGCAGGCCATGCCCCAACCATTACTACTTCTTTCTATGTCTCTATCTTTCCTTGCCATCCTCCCTACCAAACCACAGGACGATTACAGCTCAGCAAGCATTGAACATACCTGCACCTCATTCCTAAATCCTGCTTTCACACTCTCTCTCTTTCCCCTTTTGACTCTCTCTCTCTCTCTCTCTTCCTACATTGTTGGCATATGACCTATTGCTCCTGCCATCAGGGAAGTGTGGGTGTATAACTCATTGAACGTGCCTGTGTGTGTGAGTGTGGATGGTCATTTAGGGTCATGACCCCCCAGCTGGATTCTGTCTCTGCTGCTAAACAATGACTCTCGCCCTCTATCTCTCCCTCTCCTCCTTTCTCTCTCTCTCTCTCTCTCCCTCTCTCAGCTCTGCCTGCATAGACAGCAGTGCGTGCAGCAGCATGCCGATGAGTGGACAAGTGAGAAGGGGAGAGACGGAGTAAGAGGGGGAGCGAGTAATATAGAAATGAAGGTTGTAGGAAGGGACGGGATGGGGGGGGGGGCATAGTAAGGGGCCAGAAGGCACATGGAAAAGCAAAGCAAGAGGAAGAACAAGAACAAGAGAGCGACAGAATGCATGAAAGGAGGGGTACAACAGTAGAGCAGTTGCGGGAAAAGGACAAGCGTTGCGCTGTGAAATGTCAGGGCTATTTAATTCATTAGGAGGCAATGATTATGGCGCTGTACTGAATGTCATCTGCTGGGTTAAACCTTCCTCGGCGGCCTCATGCTGGATATATATTGACTGTTTGGCAATGGTTGGAAACCTTTTAGCGATGACAGAGTGGCAGCAACAGGCACAGCAAAAAAAAGGAAAGAGAAAGTCATCAGCCAGCCAGAATCAACACCATTTTTGTGACTCCTGGTATGCACAGGGGAGTTGTAGATAATACTGGGAGTATATTGACGGAATAATGGAGAAATTGTTAAATAACCTTGAAAAAGGTGGTTGAGAGCTTTCATACATCCATCTCCTACACCTACTTATTCATATTCAGAGTCACAGGGGGCTGGAGACTATCCCTGCATGCACAAATGGTGGGAAAGCAGGTCACCGGTCTATCATAGGATTAACAACGGGCATTTACACAGGCTATTTTAATCTTCTATTTCACCTGATCTGAATGTCTTTGGGCTGTTAGAGGAAATGAGAGCAAGCAACAAAGATGGAAAGAACAGCTGGCCCATGATCCAGAAACTTTCTTGCTTTGACTGGCAGGCTAGCGCTGTTGCCTGCTGAGCTCCAGGCCCAGGTGTTGCACACACACACTCACTTACTATGACACTTGAGAGGAACAAAGCCTTTGTTAACAGATATTGTAAAAAGTTCCACCTGTGATATTTCTGCTATGACAAGTCAAAATTTCTGCTAAGAAAAAGTGGACTGAATTTGAGATCAGTATTGAAGGAGAAGCGACAATGATTCTAGGAAGAGGCTGGGCTGATGAGAAGTCTTAGGAGCAACACAAATCTCATAAACTACAGAGGTTTTTTCAGTTATTTTGGTTAATTGCAACTCAGAATGAAGGTGGGTGGAGCTACGATGGAAACTAAATACATTCACCAAAGACTATGTATTAATGGTAAAATGACAAATGTGTATGTTGCCCCAAATCCACATGTGCAGTAGGAAAGAAAGGGCAGATATAAATCAAGTAGAGTCAAATCTGATCATGTGAAATAGGTGAAAACAGTCCATACAGAAACAGTCCATACAGTGGGTGAAGACGTGAAGCTCTAACTACTAAATAATTTGTGTTAAAATGAGATGAGATATGACATGAGTTGTTTCTGAGTTCCTTTGTTGCAACCTTAAGGATGTAATTTATATTTATTTGAACTTTATTCTTTAATGAGAATTGTACACCAACTTTCAATATAATTTAGCCAATTAAAAATGGGGTCTGGAACATCTGTTTTTTGGTAAAACTCTCTGGCTGGTACAGTTGCACTGCACTAAGTGTCTACTGCCATCCCAATGACCCTTCATTAAAATCCAAGATTCTTATTTTCCAACTGGTTGTTTCAAGGGCTGCAACCTTAATCTTCTATCGCTTATGGAAAATCCAATAGTAGGTCTTATCCTCTGAAAATAATGAATTCCTTCTCACTGAGGTGCTCATCACTGAAAACTCCTTCTCAGGTCAAGACTGGGAGGAGAGGTACTCAATGCCAGTCTAAAAGGTGTGAGCTAAATGATGAGGGGGTCGAGAGCAAGGAGCAGAGGAGAAGGATCAGTGCCTTCACCATAGGCCACAGTTTGATGAGATCATGGACAGGAATACTTGTCCTGGTCCTTGAAATAATGAAGACAGTCCAGTGTATTGTCTGTGTTAATGATTCTCCTCTGACTTCCTGACAGAGTGTGTGTTTGAGCAGTGTGTATTGGTTGATATACTGTATGTGTCTGGTGTATGCATGTGGAAGTTATTGTGTGTTTATTTTCTGTCTTTGAAAAGAGGAGAAAACAAAACAAGAGAAACAAATATAACTGAATATAAAGGAGCCATGGAGAAATAAAAGAGATGAGAGGAGAATATCAAGAGGGAAATGAATTATAACTTTCAGAAATAGGTATTTGGTAAAATATATGACATTTGCTGTAGAGTAACTGAAGTGATGCATATATCTAAAAGCCATAAAAGGGACTGATGTCTGATATATGAATGGATACACAGTCAAAGCACAATCCAATGACAATGGAGACAGCAGCAGAGATGGAAGGAAAAACAGAGAATGAGAGAGAGACTGGTCAACAGAGTGAGAAGGTAACTGTATGATTTGAAAGGAAGATGGGAAATTAGAGGGTAAGAACGAAAGTGGAGTGAGAGGGAATAAGCGATAAAGAGAGTTGCAGCACAAGTGAAAGAAAGAAAAGATCGACAGAGCGAGGAGGATATGACAGTGTCAAGATGATGGCCAGCCAGTCACTGAGAAAGAGACAGAGAGGTAATGAGAGCTCTGGTGGAGGGGAGAAGGGCCAGAGGGTTGGACGCAAAGGCCAAGTGAGAAATTGAGAGGTTGAGTATCAGGGGGAAGGGAGAGATGGATGAGCGTGAGAGATGAAGGTGGAAGAGGGGGAGGAGCACTGAGAAACACACGTGAGTGGCTCTTCATCATGTGGAGTGAGTTTAAGCTGATGGCTCTGTGTCACACCCCCAGACATTCACAGACACACACACACACACACACACACACACACACACACACAAAAGTACATACATTGAGATCACGCACATCAGTCAAAGCTCAGATAAGCATCTGACAGATAGTGGGGATTAAGGGTGGTTGATGGCAGTGATGCTACTGATGACACTGATGTTCACCCAATAAGATGAAAGAATCGGGGACAGGGTAAAATAAAAGCAACAGAGAGAAAGAAGAAAAAGAAAACAACTGTCCAACACACAAGAATGAAAACAGTTAAAAAGAGACAACAAGGAAGGAAGGTGCATAGAAAGACTAGAGAATTGACTGTGTCCTCAGCAGGAGGACACAGTCAATGACAAACCACCATTGGACAATGATGAATTGCTAATTTTGGCTCCAGAGGAAGGTTTGACAGCAACACTGACTGCCTTGTTAATCCTGCATCGAAATAAAATTATGTGTCATTCCTTTTTTATTTTACCCCCATTCTATTATATTCAACTCGAGGAAAGGTAGTGAGTGTGACAGTAACTGCTGTGCAGGAATCTGGGTCAGACATGACGTTTAATAACCAGGGAACAAGATGATACTGTTTGATCACATCAGCCTATTGTTCTGCCATGGATTATAGAGACAAATGGTGGCATGAACAAGATTTAGAATACACAATTTTCCCTCCAATGTCTGTAAAACAATGTGCGTGGGAGCACAGGTAAAATAAAACTTCAATACCTTTCACTGCTGGAATTTTTTTTTTTTCCACTTGATCACTCTTGCGCACCCTCTCCTTCTTTCACACACACATACATAAACAGATTTTTGCAGTTACACGCACACACCTGCACATGTGCACACACACGCATACACGATCAACTGTGATCCATTGATGAGCTGTACCTCTACTGCCATCTAGAGGTTATAGGAGGAACGTGGTCCTGGATTGATTGCGACAGAGTGTTGAGAGCTATGGCCTGAAGAACGTCTGCTGCTGTGGCAGCTATCAGTGATTTTCTACTTAAGGGTTGGGGAAGTAGGGTGGTCACCATGTTCAGGAAACACTCAGACACTTCTGGTATTGTGATTTGCACCAAAAATCAGAAATGACATGTCATTTGTTTCCTGCTCAATTGTCACAAACATATTTATAAACTACAAATCTAGAGACCTGAAGTGCAGCAGTTTGGTGAGCATGTCTGTCATTCTATAAAAATCAATGTTGTTTGCTTCTACTATAATACCTCCACGGCTGTGTGTGTGTGTGTCTGTGTTTGTGTATATGTAGTACAGTATAACTGTGTACAACTTTAGAGACTGAGAGCTCTATGTACATGCAACTAAAGCCTTTATTTATTTACATCTGATATAACTGTTTGTATGCCAGTTTGCGCAGCTATAAAAGTTTGCACTATTTACTTTTTGTAACTTTGACAACAGCTTAAATATGTAAATAGAGGATTTCAAATACTACACTGCATGCCATAGGCAGAGAGAGACTGACAAAAAATAAAGTGAAAATACCCTTATCTGCACCAAGTACATAGTTCATAACTCAAACCTGAACTCACATCTCTAACCAGTACACTTAAGTTAGCATTGGTATTACTTCACAGTTTTTCTGTGTCAGATCCACATATTTTTTTCCTGGAGAAAAGATGGTTTGACATCTTTGAAAGTGTCTTTTTCAGAGGACCAATCCCACTGTGTAGTATAGAGCTAGAGCCAAAAGGAGATTATCTTAGCATAAAACCTGGAAACAAAAGGTAACACAAATATTATCCTTCCACTGCCTGTTGTTCACCAAGAAATAGTTGCAGGATGTAACCTCTATTAAATCCTCAAACTCATTTTCACATTTCTGTCATAGGTTACATGTCAACTGCTGAGCTTTTTTGTTTTGTTTTTCTATTTTTTTTTTTTTTTTTTTGGATATATAGGCTGGTATTTTCCCTCTGATTCCTGTCCCTAAACTAAGCTAAGCAAAGTTAAGCTACGCTCTAGCTTTACACTAAACACAGACATGAGATTGGCACCAATCTTCTCTTCTAACAATGTCACCGTTTCCCTTTAAACAAAATCACATTCACAATACATTGTAGTCGGCGAGGTCTTCTCTTTCGCCAGCTCACAGGCCTCATGCCTTCCCATTGCCATATCCGCCCTGTCAAACACTGAGGCGTTAACTACTGTTTTGTGTTTGAAAATGGTATTTAATTAGCTTTGTTGATCTGTGTTCATTTATCCATCCCCCAAAAGTAAACAATCCTGATCTTTAGTTAATCATCCCTGTATCAGGCCACACCACCTGCTAATAGCCTACTGATTATTTATGCATTAATGGCCATCGAAACACGTATCTTTCAGCACAGATACACGTATCAGAAAACAAACATGGAGAAATTCACGTCTTTATGCTTTTTCATATAAAAAAAATGGTGGTCACGAACACATACACACACACATATACAGCACATGCATGCATACATAGACACGTAGGATGGGCAGTTTCTGTCATCGCAGCACTTTCCCAAACAGACTCTGATTAAACAGCAGCTTAGAGCGCCTTAATTTCATGGAAGAACAGACAGCGAGAGAGGGAGCGATGGAGAGAGACAGAGAGAGAAAGAAGATGTGTGTGAGAGAGAGAAAGGGGGATACAGATGCATGGACAGGGGGGAGAGAAAAGGAGGGAGGGAAGGGTGTGGGATGTAAGTGGGTTTGGGAAAACGGAGAGAATGAAGCAAACAGTGGCCAGAGAGCAGTTTGAAAGGATGGACAGAAGATGAGAGAGTAAGAGAGCGACGGCTTAAATCTGAGGAAGGCAGCAATGATAGACAGGATATTGGGGAGAGAAAGAGGACATGGGGGAGTGCAAGCGTACAGCAGGAAGGCGATAAGAGAGAAAGAAAGTGATATATATATATCTATATATATATATAAAGGGAGAGATCTGAAGGCTTGTCCAGAATTTAAAAAAACCTCGAACAGGAGGTGAAGAGAGGTTGAAGAAGATACACGCTGCAGGCAGGTGGAGGGCTTCAATATTTCAGCCACATAAAAAATTTAAATCCCATCTAAAATCTGTGAATACTGCGTATTTGTGATTTGTCTTATGTTCCGTCACACAACATGCTCTCTCCTCTTATCTTTATCTCCATACACACACACATGCAGCCCATAATACTTTCATGACACACACATGCTTCCAGTTAGCAGTTGAATGAAAAGGGGAGGGAGATTATTAGGGGATATCAGCCATGGGGATGTGACCATGGGGCCAAACTGTCACAGCACGTTCTGAGCCAGTACACATGTGAGCTGGTGTGTGAGGAGAGCCTATAGCAAATGAAAGTTAGAGTTAAGCCACCAGCCTGCAGCAGTTTAAGTACGTGTGCGTGTATTTGTCTGCGTATTTCTTCAGTTTCAAATGTGCTATTTGATAGATTTCCATACTACAATGGTTCAGTCAAAGGGTTTTTAGCATTCAGAAAAGACAATGAGGACTATGCAAGCATGCACACACATAGCAGGTTTTTTTTTAATGCAGGGTTTTATAATATATGTTAAAGTACTCACAGATCCATTTTCTTTGAAGAGCTCACAGCGGCCTTAAGGAGCTATGGTACCAGAATAGTAATAATATATGAATATTAATGCCACATTCTCCACTCTGAACCGCCTATAGATGGCATGGGACCTTTATTGCCTGATCTTTGAGTGTGGACTTCTATGTGTGTGTGTGTGTGTGTGTGTGTGTGTGTGTGTGTGTGTGTGTGTGTGTGTGTGTGTGTGTGTGTGTGTGTGTGTGTGCAAAGAATATGGATGCCATATTGCCAGAGTTTCTGAACATGCACACTCCTCCTTCACTTTACATTCTGAAAGTTGCCAGGGTTAATTTTATATAGATGTTTCAGATCTGACATCAACATCAAACACTATAGCCTCCAGTCTGTCTAACTGTCAACTTTTGTAACTTTGAAATCTTTTATATTTTTTATCATCTCCAACTGTTAGGGTCAATTTGTCGATCGCCCCGACTGGAAAAGTGTTTGAAAAGGTTGAGTGGTGGAACAGGAAAACCTGGCATACGGGGAAGGAATAGGAGATTCACACACTGGTGTAGGTGATTAGCTTATGTGGATGATGAGATATGACAAGATGAGTGAGTATAACACTCAGGCAAAGATTCAAATCTCCTTCATAAGGAAGGAGCATCACATGATACCTAATGTGTCCTGTGAAGACATGCTCACTAATGAACTTGCGGACATGGTGGACAGGGTAGACATGAAGCATCTCTCTTCATCACCTTTACTCCTGTCTTCTTATACTCCACTCTCTGTTGATCTCGATGCCTCTCTTTTCATCCTCTCTTCACCTCACTCCCTTTATCTTTCCTGTTATTTATCTACATTTTCTCTTTTGCCCCTCTCAGTCTAACCTCTACTCCTTCCCATCTCCTTTACCTCTCCATTTCCTCCATTTCCATCTGTCAGTCACCTCTCGTCCTCCTCCTTCCTTTATCTACCGATACTGCCCCCTCTTCTTTTCATCTTCTCTCTGTTCCTCTCATCTTTGCCCTCTTGTTTTCTCTCTCATCGGCTATTCTGTTACTTGTTTCTTTCCATTTCTTTCCCGAGTCCTTTTTTCTCGGTCTACAGGCGTCCCAACCTTACTTCCCTTCATCTTCTTCTTTCCTCTCTGCTCTCCTCACTCCTCCACAGTTGGCTAGACTAGGGTAGATAAAGTGAAAAAGAAACCTGTTTTGACTAGTGAGGGCATCGGTATTTACAACCAAAGTGTGTGTACCTGCTGATCAGCAGCAGTTGTAGCCCAGGGAAGCAGCACATAGTGTCAAAGTGAATTTATTGCCCTACACCTTCTCAATATTAAGACTGTTTAAAACTGCTGCTTAGCATTCTGATTGCATGCATCTTCCTGCTCTAAGTTAAATGGTCCTCCTGCACAGATTCAATCCAGGTACACACACGCACAGATACACAATGCACACAGAAAAACCCAAGTCATGCTCCCTTGGACATAGTTTTATAGTGTGCTGATGGATGGTTTTCATCTAAATCTTGTGTTTTGGTTTCTTGTCTTTTAAACGCTGTCCAGCTCAAATTTATGATATTAAACATGGTGCATGAATGGAAACACTCACCCACACACACATTCCTCCTCTCAGGGGGACTATAACACAGCACATAAGCCTGATGTGAATGATGGTCATTCGTTATGCTTTGGTTCCTCTACATAACATGCTAGAACGGATTGAATAGACTGTGACATTGTAAAAATGTACTTTCTCTCACAATTTCCCTCTCCCCCTCTCATAAAAAAAATATAATGTCCAGTTATTTCCACCTTTACAAGTGCAGCAGTAATCATCATGCAATTAAAAAGTAATTAAGGCAGCATCCTCCTGTTGAATCCCCTGTTACGAGAAACACAGAAATAGAACCGATAGAAAGAAAGGCAGGAATCAGAGAAGTGACGCAGACTGAAAAATACGCTTTAAAAAAATCCACAGATGAAGAGAACGAAGCAGCTGTTTTCCATCAATTAAAGGTATTTGTATGCGAACACTGGGTTATGAATAAAGTTGAATTGCATCAGCTGTGTTGGCCCTGAGATGCAAAATAAAACAACCTTGGACAAAATGTGTGTCAAATGTCACCGAAAGCATTAACACAATGGCACAGTGACACTGCACACATTAAATAATAATAGGGTAAATCATAGAGAGAATAAAACATGAAAAAGAAATTAAGTTAATAAAAAAAAAAAAAAAAAGTTATTTTATGTTGGAAAAGATGAGTTTTAAAAACGACCAGAGAGCGTCATGGCCAGTTGTCATGTCTTCTGCATTGTACTCAACATTTCCACAAGGAGATTGACGATTAGGATTCAGCTCCTTTGGGTGACTGCCCTTTCCCCAACAGATGTATTCATATGAGTTGTGCTTTGTCTAAACTTATAATTTCACAGCTGAGAGTTGAGGAGTCAGTTTGCATCTGTGGCTGAACTTTTCACATCAATACACGAAAAGTAAATGATCTTATTGCCTCATTAACGGGTACTTTGTGTGTGTGATTAAGTTAGAAAGGCAATTAAATAAATACATTAAAAACAACAAAATCATCTCAAATGGCATTAGACTATTGAGTTCGTGCAGCTCAGCATTTGGTTTAAATTATTGCAGTCCGATGATGAAAAAGATAGAATAGATGAAATAGATGAATAAAATAGATGAAACTGAGATTTTGGAATAAAGCAAATAGTTTACAGTAAGCTGTCTTATTTGAAATAAAGCTAAAAATGTCAATCCACATAGGAGTTTAACTTGGTTGTTCAATTGACCCACGAAGGACAAACCTATATGAAAATTCTCAAATGTCCTCAAATATTAAACTTTTTAATGTTATCATTCTATCTTCTTTGCATTTAAAATCTTATTGGTCAGCATTAACCTTATAGGCAAGTGTGCTGGATGATAGTTTCAGCCAGGGAGAAGAAAGATCTATTGTTATATAATTTTCCTGAACACGTGCCCTTTCTTCTCAACTGAACAACAACCCAAGTTCTAAATTACTGGTATCATTCTCTCAATACATCTTTATTTTCTTTCATCATAGCACCGACATTTCTTGGGATTATAGACAGAGACCAGGAGAGTTCAAAAATGGGAGTTGCGCAAACTTATGAAGGACATTTGTGACTGATTTGTGAATACAAGTTGGTTGGAGAAATGCCTAACTTTAGCTCCAACAGTTTGATCACTGGTCTCTGTACTACAAAAACAACATCAAGTGTTTGTTTTCTATCGCTGGCAGGCCACACTGCCCACAACACTTGTCTGTCTGTGCTCTTTAGATACCTAGAATAACTAAAAAGCAAAAATTTGGAAAAAGAAAAGATCAGAAAGTGTCCAATGTTTTTATTTAATTCATTGTCATATTTATTTGTCAAAGGCTGCAGTTATTTAAAGATGATGTTTATTTGTGGATTTGTCCACTTGGCTCCCACTGACTTTATTTTTGGCTCCAGTTCTAATGTTAGTTTCACTACATGCGCAACAGTGTTCTCTTTAGCCTGCTTTAAGGTGAGTGTTAAAGACTCTGGACTCACGACAAATCATCAGTGGGAGGCATAGCAGGATTTAGATATGTATAGAGGTCCATATCCATGTTGAATGTTCAGAAGATAATGCATTATGGGTAATCTCGATATCTGTAGATCCTGAAGTAAAGATTAAAATCTTTGTCATTCTGGACAGGTGTTTGAATCAACTAAACACAAACATGGCAACTCTTTCAGGACGGAGGTTGTGTTGGAGGTTGGAAGAGTTTTTGCAGTGGATCCCAACATGTTTGAGTCTGCTCTCAGTAAGGTGGCTGGTTATCACACTACAGAGAACAAGTGAAGGAGCACGTGGCTGTGAGAGTGAAAGCTGAGGGATGAAATACTGTATCTGAAGTGTCAAATGTTCACGCACACAGTTGTGTTAGTATGATAGCTCCCTTGAGACATGCGTGGGAGATGTGTGTGTGTATGTATGTGCATATATATATATATATATATATATATGTGTGTGTGTGTGTGTGTGTGTGTGTGTGTGTGTGTGTGTGTGTGTGTATACACATAATGTGTGTGTGTGTTCCAGTTATTAATCTGTATGACAATAAATCTTATTTGCGGTGGACGCTAAAATTATCCAGGCAATACCAAGATGAGAACTAAATTACATGACAAATGTAAATTTGATTTATGGTAATTATGCTGCAATCAGGCAGCCTGAGCTGCAATGTGCATGCAGACTCAAACTAATTCACCTGCCACCAAACTCATACATACAAATGAAGCTATCTTAAAAGTAGAGCATATGAACAGAGATTTATGCACCATTCAAACAGATAAGGCAATATTACAAGCTTGGGTGCTTCAGGCCAGTTAATTTGTGGAACATGCATGCACATATACATGCATATGCATATGCAATATACTGTCTATTTGCAATAACCATAACCTCAATTATGAGTTAAAATCACCAATAAATGAGTCTAATTCTGTGAAGGCAATATGAGCAGGACCTCATGCTGTGGAATTGCAGTTCAATGGTGCTGCAAATTATACGAACCTGTGAATGATATATAGACACATATATGATCGTGAAGATTCATGCACATACTGTAAGAACAGCACAGAGTTTGTTTGTGTCCATGTGCGATGAGATTTCCACAGCTTGAATGTCACCTTAAAAACTAGCCAACACTATTAAATTAAAATAAACTGAAGCTGAAAGTCATGCAAATTAGGTGAACACACACACACACACACACACACACACACACACACACACACACACACAAGATAAGTATACTGCACCAAGAGGCCCATATAGCAGTGCACTTTAATCACAGAGTTCATTTCATTTCCTCTCCTCTCTCCTTTATCACTGGCTTGGTTCTTATTCATCTTCATAAGAAAGCAGAGGAAGAGGAGCCAGCTCCTAATAGCTCACTGATTTACATGATGAGTGTTTAGCCACATAGACAAACTCCTGGGAAAGGCGACAAGAGAAAAATAGAAGTGCACACAAGATAACTTCACAAACACACACAGAGGAACATAATTCAGTTTTCATATAAAGACAAAGAATCACAAGCAGATACACGCACAAATCTATACCCAAAACACACATATAAAGAGAACAAACAAGGCATGCCCTGCTATAAACAGATGAGTTAGCACTCACGCACTGCTTTGCTTGCTTAGTGTGTAACTCAATTTGAAATGCTAACACTGCCATAGGCTCTGGGGCATGCAGCAGCGGCTAGCATCATCAGCCCACTTCCTAGCAATTTAACTCCACTCTTTCAACACAGAACAGTTGTGCAGTGGCCCCATATTTTACACATACTGAATAAAATTAATTGGTAATTTTTGGGCACACATCATTTGCACGCTGGACCTACTTTGAATTACAGATGAAGAGGAGGAGGAGGGGAGGTGGTTGTAATGTGCTGCAGCATATTCAAGCGTGTGACCGTGTTTGTTGTTTTGTTTTTTGTCTTTCTGGCTATCTGAGACGTGTGTGTGTTCATGTGCTGTGGAGCTTACATTAATGATAAGAACCTCGAGCTCCGCCATTATAATCCATCAGTTAAAGATGTCTTGGGTTTGGAGGGAGGGGTGATAATGACAAGGACAAGGGAGAAGAAACTCATGATTAAATTGATCCATTATGTAAACATGCACATAACACATAAAACTAGTGACTCTTCTTCACTTGAAAATATGCAATTATATGCAGGGATATTTTTCTCAGCAGAGACGTATACAATAATAAGGACTATTAGGTTGGTAAAGAACTGTGAAGAAGTTAAAAAATATTCCTCAGAAAATCATGGGGTGATGTTATGAATCATACATTTCAATATTAGCAATAATAAAGAAATTAGAAATATGCTATATGCCATTGAAATCAATCCTCATATCTGTAAAAATATATATATATATATAATAGAAAAAAATATATATAATATATACCGTCTACACTGGAAGGTGAAAGTGTTGTAGTTTACAGTCCTGAAGGCAATGGTGTAAACTCGGGGTATAAAAGCAAAAAGTAACCAGTAATTGTAGAACAAATGAAACAAGAGATAGAGAGAGCTAGATTCAAACCAAGCTCTCTCCACACAGCTGACCGATAACTGCGTGAAGAGGGTGTTAATGCAACAGCTCGCAAACTGTTAACTTAGCTAACAAGGGAAGACAGAGAGAAATAGCTAACCTGGCTCAGTCTGAAGGTAACAAAACCCACCCGGAGCACCTCTAAAGCTCACTGATTAGCATGTCACATCTTTGTTCAATCCATCCAAAAACTGAAGTATATGGCTGACGATTTCTTGGCTCTTAAGTTGGGCAGAAAGCTTTTATGATCAGGGTTGTTTTCGACTGCCAAAAAAGCTCATATTATCTCTCTCTCACAATTGCACACACACTAGTCATTAGAGCCAACAAAGTAACTGGATATCTAGTTAAACAAAAATATTAGCAGGCAGCTTTGTACTTATTTCCTGCCAGCATTTCTCTCTTTTGATTGTATTGATCGTGATCAGTGGAGGAAATGTCGAACAGGTAGCTTTATCTGCCTGGCCACTGAGTTTGAGGAATCGAGTTGTGACCCTGCTTCAACCATGCTGGATGATGACGACGTCCACCGACCGGTCTTGTTCAGTTGCTGCGCGTTGCTCAGGAAATCAAGCTTGATGAATCTGACATTCGATCCAACTCTAAGTGTCATATCAAAATCACAGAAGCACATCAATTCTTAAAACTTCACCAACTAATAGAAGTGTGAACCTGGGGCCTTTAGGAACATAAACTTGACAAATGCTTGAATTTTTTTAGTGCATCTAAAAACTGGAACGCAATAAATGATTTCTAAGTATGGACAGCAAAACCTCAAGCACAGGCACAGAAACCATGGAAAGAAGATGAATGAGAGAAATCCAGGCGCTGAAGCTGGATCTGATTGGAGATCTGATTTCATGATCACTGTGGCTGGGGAAAAGGATGTTAAGTTTTTTCAAAGAGGCAGCACGGACATTAGCTCTGCAAAAATCCTATTCATAATAAATCGCGTTTTACTAAATACTGCCAATCACCACCTCGTACTAAAACTGTTCAACCAATTCATGAGACCAACTTGGAAGAGGAGGAGGAAGTGGTGATTAGGCTACAGGAATTTCGATTAAACTGAGTGAGAGAGTTTAGCAGGACTGACAACTCCACATTTATGTTTCTTGGCTGTCAACGATAACAGGTGGAGCTCACAGCAAGGGCTCCAATTAAAATCAAAATCAACCTGCCTGCTTGTAATTGCTTTTCCACCTTCACCTAGTGTGTGTGGGTTGGTGCGTAAATTTAACGACATCTACATTTCACAGACTCGTTTGGTTATTAGACGTGTTCCCAATGTTCATTCTTTTAATCTAGTTTGGTTATAATTTCAGGCGATCTTTATGGTTGCGGAAAAGCACAAAGATTAAATCCTGGACTTTCCTCTGTGAGCAGTGTCTTATTTCTCCTGTGGATACCTGAGCACTTTGTGTTGCTGCAGAGATTAGACTGAGCGCCCAGACCCATCAATATCCATGAGTCCCGAATTGCTCGTGCACACACACAGTGATGGAGTGAGCGGAACAGACCTGACGCTCTCACTCACCGATGAATGGCTGCTCTGATGGACTGGCACTATTTAGACACACACACACACTCAGCTGGTGATGGAGTGAGGCCATTCCTTCTCCTCACCTCATGTCCAGTAGCTGGCTGGCAGCCCAGTGTCGACATGCCAATTGGCCCTTCCACCAAGTAAACCACACAAACTTTTCTGATGAGCTCAGTACAGTACACATTCTCTCTCTCTCTCTCTCTCTCTCTCTCTCTCTCTCACACACACACACACACACACACACATAGTCAGTATCGATTCCCCTGTAGAGTCCTAGTGGGCACTTTCTCTACACTTCACACTTTTCAGGTGGTTCAAAAGTTGGGTATTCTCTTAAAATGTGGAGTCCTTTGTCATTTGGCTTGCCCTTGGGCTTAAAGAGACACTTAAATTCTCTCTCTTCTCCACATGTACCATTTTCATTATCCTTTTGGAACTATTTCGCTGTAGATTAATATTTCATTATTCTTCTGACCGAGTACATTTTATGATCTTGTAATGATCAAATAATATACTTTTTTTCATTTCCTACCACCTAATCACCTAACATCTAGAGCTAAATATTACACCTGCCTCAGACATTTAACAGAGAAAAAGCTCCGATGGCAAACATGTTTGAATGACCTTTATTAACAGCTTAACATCATTCTTTGTCTTGCACAGAAATCATCATTAAGAACTAATAAATGCACCCATACAGAGCTTTATACCACAAGGCAGGAACACCACTAGTGCTTACTCTAGACACCTTTACTTAAACACGACGAATATCATTGCCAAACAAATGTCTAAACATGATTTACTAGACTACAGTGACTCTCATTTTGACATAATTTCTGAGCTTCTTTGGAGAAGCTTGTGTAAAGATGTCTCTGCATGAGGCTGATTCTGAAAGTCTACCAATGTGATATAAAGGCCATAGCTGCATTCAAGGCTTTTTATGTGAATTTTTGCGATTGCCACATAGCCAACGTTAGCATTAGCAGCTGATTGCTTACCAGCCAGAAGAAATGTTACAAATTACTCACAAAGAGTGGTGTTGTTTTGCTTCTATTGCTTGTTTCTCTGCTGCTGAACATGGTTTCATGCTAAGACGGCGTGGTGTTTATGATGATGACTTATTAGCCTTTGTTGTGTTTACAAGCTAAGAGGTAAGAATACGCCATCTGATCATCATCTGTGGTTGGACTCGGGGCAAAATGATGCTTATTATTGCCTCTTGAGATACAAAGTGGCAGCACATGCGTAGCTGCTTAGCATGTGAACTTCAGTAAATACCAACCCAGACCCATACCAACAGAATACCTATAGATCTTTTAGTCCTGGACTATCCTCACATTCTGGTGATAACTCTGGTCAATATTTTAATCTTACAAACTAAAATACTTACATGCAACAGTGCTCAGTGACAATGATATCTCTCTTAAACTTCTTTTCATTTTGGCACAGAATAAGGTAATAATATTCATTCCAGCAGTCAACCATCTGTTTGATGAAAGTTTATGACAGATTTTTAGCCACAAGCTGCTTTAGTTACTTCATACATAGTAAAGAGAATTTAAGCATAAAGGTTAAATTCCCAACGTCAAAACTAAAGATTTTCAGGACTTGAACAATTTGAAAATTAAATTTCCCACATCTTGTCTTAAATATACACACGTCATATGACAGAAAGGAGATGGTAACTCCCTCCTGCGACAGTGGAGTAAAGATGAACAAAAAGTCTATCAAGCAAGGAACAGAAACTGTCAAAAAAAAGTCTGGAAGACAAATGAAATACAGAATTGTAAGCGCTCCTGATAGTCCATATCTAGTAGACTGTCTACTTTTGGGTGACTCTACATACAACCAACAAAGCACAAAAACCTCTACATTGAAAGACATATTTTAGTTTTTGGATTATTTAATTATTATAAATAATGATCTCCCTCATAAATCTAGAGATACAGATAAGAATCTCTAAATCTGTATCAAGCCTAAAGCTACTCAATGGCCAATGAAAGGGAGATGGACTTTGAGAACTCCAGTAAAGACTCTCAATTTTTACTGCTTTTTGTATCACAAGAATGCAATCAGTTTAAAACCATAAGGCACACTCTAATTCCCCAGAAGATAATGTTGAGTGTGATCTCTTTCTGTTCTCTAAGCATCAGAGTAAGAATCATAGCACTGGGAGCATCACAAATGCTATTTCATTCTGAGAGGCAGTCATGACTATTCACTGTTATATACCACACTGTCCTGAGGGGTAGAGATAAAATGTGAAAAGGCTGCAATTTAGTGCCATTTTTCTCACAGAAGGTCTGAAGGACAGTGGTCTAGTTCTATTTTCTACAACTTGATGTAAATAATATAAAGTTGGCAAATACTTTTGTTACTCATAAAAAATGGATTTTCAGAATCACAGCAGAGCATCTTATCTACCTCCATGACGATTCAAAAACACTGTATAGTTTTATCAGACAATGGAACGGAGCAGTGAAAATATACAACTACAGCACAATGCAACTTAGCCAGACTCCTCTTTTCACCTGGATAAAGGTTCTTTTCTGTCTACATGGCATGGTTCCTTCTTTGTCTCCATCTCTCCTCCCTCTGCTGAGGTGTTGAGTCAGATAGCATCTCACTGGGAGCTGGAGGTGACCTCTCCCCCAGCCTGTCTGGTGTCTTCTTGCCCTTGGTCATCTCCCTGGTCTGGCTCTGTTTCCTGCCACAGTCTGGGTCTCTCCAGGCACCATTGCTCCTCCTGCACATGTTGGACAGCAGTGGACATGAGACAACCAGAATATTTGAGCGCGCTGGTTTGTTAAGGCAACCCTGTGACAACAAAATTTCTACTTTGAATCAACAGATTAACATGCAGCCCAGTCCTGCTGAGTAACATTCATCAAACTGGTGGGAAGCTCTTTCATCTATGCATCTGTAAATTCTTCTTTCTCTGAAGCATATTCATAATTAACAGGGTATGATTTGATAAAGTGATGTGCTGAATATAAATGTGGTCTTTTATTTCCAGAATTCACCTCTGATAAACATTGCACAATTTATAAATCCAACAGTATGAAATGGAATTATGGCATAACACCTCTTAAAACATTAAAAGCTACACAAACTAGATTTAAACAGCTTTCTTCTCTCCCAGCTCAGCTGTGTGTATGTGTTTCTACACATGTGAGGAGGCATCAACACTGTGGTTTATATTTGCTGTAGTACATGCTGCCTTCATTCATGCATGTTCATGCATCTTTGGGTTGTGCATCTGTGTGTGTGTGTGTGTGTGTGTGTGTGTGTGTGTGTGTGTGTGTGTGTGTGTGTGTGTGTGTGTGTGTGTGTGTCTATGCATGTGTGTGGGCCTGAGGCAGACTGAAATGAAGCAACACTCAGTAGACATCGCCTCAGGCTAACTTAATATGGGCCTCCTTTGACACAAACACACACACACACACGCCTAACTGTAGCTTGATGCTGGGTTTCACTTCCATTTCGTCAACTGAATCCTACCACCCACCAGCACGCAGCAGAGTGGGAGGTGCGGCTTTATCAGAGCCAGCCTGCACCACTGTACATTTGAACCGCGAGGATCTAAGGCCGTTACCTTGACAGTGTGGTGCCAAACAATATCTCTGCCATCCAGAACAATTTATTTCAAACATGCAGGTTATGTTATGGGATTCAAGCTACTGCAGTGCACTTACATAACCTGCGTGAGTGTGTGTTTGTGTACCTGTCCGAACAGACCAACGGTGTCCCCAGGCAGGTAGCTGAGAGCCACGCTGCTATCTGATGAGGCAGAAAGTAGGAGGAGCGTGTTGCCGTGGACACACGTCTCCAGGTGAGTCACACAATCCAGGTGTGTGCGGAAACTGCACAGCAGGTTTGGAGGTTCTTTGGTTATTCCATCATCCAGCCAATCAAGACAATAATGCTGATGGACAAGGTGAAAATCAGTGTTATCATAGGATATTAATGTCAGTGAATGAATCTTTGAAGTTTTGTCTGAACAAGCAATCGGTTTCAAATACTGAAACTTAAAACACTTCATCGCCATTAAAATTTTTGCTGCAAGAAACATAAATAATAAAAAAATAATAATAATGTAAACATACAATAAAGACTAAAAAACAAAACCACTGTCACTGCAGTGACTTCAGCCTGGCTGTAGGCTAGCTGGTGGCATATCCGTGGTTCAAGTTAATTTACCCACTCCTACCTGTCTCCTGTAACAGAAAAACAGTTCTATTTCAATTTATTCAACTAAATCATTAGCTCAAATGAATACATTTTGTGTGCACAGTGCAAAAAAATGTTTTATGTAAGGACAATGATTAATAATCAACTAAAAATCATTAATACACAGCCTAAAAAGGCAAAGTGACAGATTCACAGCTTATAAATCTTTTGCACAGTCTGGCTAAAAGCCTCCAAATCCCTTTTTCTCTATTTTACTTTTTCTTAAGTTATGGCCCATTGCCTGTGTAAGGCAATATTCTCATTAATGCAAACACTTTCTTTTACATGTTGTTTAGTATATTTAAAAAAAACAAACTACTGCATCATATTAGGATGAGACCTGGTGCTCAACAGCAAAATCCCATGTCTGGGAGGACAACACTGTATAGGCTACTGTGCAATCATGTTAGTCATCCGGGTGATACCAAAGCATGCGCCAACTTGCCAAAGGACAGGATTTCTACCAGAGCACTGAGCTTGCACAACTTCTTAAACTCTGCTACATACGTACATACATTTCCATAAATTAAACCGGAAGCCAAATGAGATGCACCCATCTGAATTCATCCCTTCTTATGAACTGTGACGGAGAGTTGAGCTCTGAATATTGTGGCAATAATACCCAAAAGGGTGTTCTTTTACTGCGATTATGAGCATGACAGTAATGCAGCAATGCCTCCTACTGACGGTGTGATCCAAGTCTCCATAACCAGAGTCAAAAGTCAAAAGGTCTCTCTGAGGTATCGGAAACTCACTACATGCGCGATGTATCTATGTAAAGTGGTCACCCGCTGAAATTAATCTGTGATCGGCAAACTTGGCTGAAAGTACTCACAATTATCCTCTTCAAGTGGAGGCAAAGAAATGTCATGGTAAATCAGATTTACCTTGGTCATTCTGACTGCCTCTAAAATCTAAAATGAGAAATCAAAGAGGGTGGGGACATTACCTCCTTCTGCAAATTTATCCGTGGAGATTTTCTAAAAGATTGACTGGTCTGGTTGTGCTCTAGCAAGCTGATGAGGCTTCAAAATGACAGACAGCGTTGTCGTGTTCAGAGTGAAGAACATGCCTGATGTAATGGAAATATTGAGTTTCACTCTTTCTTCACTGTGTATCAAAGTTGGTCTGCTTGATCTCTGTTTATCACTCTGGCTGTGTTCAGCAGTCTCCATCACCCCGTCAGCCTGTCTCACTCTACCTCTTGTTGTTCAAGGTGGCATGATACTTCTCAGCTGTAGGAACTTGTGAGTCTGGCAAACACCTACCTCAAGCTCCCACGTCCTGAGTGTTCCCTCTCTGTCAGCAGTGACTAAATATTTTCCACAAGGGCTGACTGTCATGACAATAGATCCCAGGTCTCTGTTGTGAGCTGTGAACTGTCCCACGAGATGGCTACGGACGGTGTTCCAGAGCCTAACCACACCCAAGCCTCCACAGGACACCAGGTTTGCACCACCTGATGGGTATTCAGAAATATGTATTGTCTGGAGCATAGAGCAATACAGAGGAGTAGATACAACATCAATGAAAGAAACATGCTTCAGACTTTCCACTGACCCGAGGGATAACGTACATTCACAAAAAAAACCCCACAAAATCACACTTATAAACAAACTTTGTTAATAGGAGAGCAGATGCAGGGTCAAAAGTAGCTGAGGCTGTGTTAGTTTTCTTCTATATGAGCTGCATCCTGCACACAAGAAACTCATAACTGCTCTATTGACAGCAGCTCTGTAGTGTTAGACAAGGGCTCATTCTTAACAACAACACCACCACACACACACACACACACACACACACACACACACACACACACACACACACACACACACACACACACACACACACACACACACACACACACACACACACACACACACACACACACACACACACACACACACACA
>CM076657.1:17144195-17194473 GCA_038496675.1 Rachycentron canadum
CAGGAGCAGCAGCTACAGCTACAGCGGGAACAACTCTGAGAATAAATCAAACTGGAATAAAAACCCAAGCAGCCACAGGTATGGTTTAAAAAAAAATACAAAAAGTAAACTTCAGAGCTTGAGTTGCTGCATATAAAAAGTAGTTAAAAAAATGGGAAAACTTGAAGCAAAGTCGACACATCAAACAATCACTGATGTGGAGATGCCATTCAGTATCTTAGGAAAAGATACCCGCAGCCTTACTGTCCTTGGGAAGTGTAAACACAACACACACAGAGTAATGTGCCATTGTGCGACTGTGTATTTCTACAACAAAAACAAGGCAGTATATGCAGTGTATTTGGCATTAAAAGGCTTTTGATTGTTGAACTCTTTCAACTCTCTAAAGTAACTTTACTGTGTTTGCATCAACTGTAAACTCTTCAAATTGCAGATTTCCACGAAGCAGCTAAAACTACAGTATATAAAATGCGATGTATTGTTAAGACAAAAAGGCAACATTTTATAGCCATAATGAAACTGGCGGCATCTTGTGGGCATGATGACATGTTAAATAGGGCAACAATGCCACTCCTTTATGTCATCATTTGGTTAAATAGAAAGAAATAATGTGGCACTGAAGTTAAGCAATGCTGCATTACTTAATCATTATTGTTTCCCATATCTTCCACAACTTAGTTCTGTCTACTGAAGTCTGCACAGTTGATATTCAGTTTTCAATAATTCACCTGTAGCTTCAGATGTGCGTCCTGGTATAAAGAACAGTCTGGTGATGGCAATGAAGTTCTCTGAGTCATCTCTGCCTTTCAAAATAAGATGAAAATCAGGGAAATCACCTAGAAAATACAGGCAGAACACCATGAAAAGAGTTGCATAATTTAATCTAATTAAAGAGTTACACTTGTCATTTTGGTTTGAAAATACAGAGCAGATTAAACTATACAACTGCAGAATTATGCGTTCGCTGAATTCTTCTGTGAACATGAGACCTTGCTGCTTCTTGTAGTTTTCATGTTCAGCATGTAGCTGCAGTTTCCTCAAAGCTTTTTCCGTGGCGTTATTCCACACTATAATCTCTCCATCGTAGCTTCCTGCACACATCAGAAACAAAAAGCAAGAACTTCTTTAGAAGCTTCCTTAAAAATCGCGCTTTGCTTTATGGTGGTTTTGTATTGAAAAAGAGACGGCGCAAAGCTTTATAAGCTCCCATATTCACAGAGTAACTTCACAGGAAAAGAAGGAATCACATTTTCGAAAGAAACATAAACAGCCTACATAAAAACTTTTTGTCAACACACACACTTTCACTTTCACTGCTGAATCATGCAAGCCAGCAACTAAAAACACTTTAAATAAGATAAAACTCAACATCTGTCCCCAGCTACCATCTGTTCCACCAGTCAACCCTTAACAATCACCTCAAGAGAAAGTGCTTTTCAAATAATTCTCATATATAAGAAAGAGTGTGTGTGTGTGTGTGTTTGTGTTTATTACATACAGTGGGCATCTCATCAGGTGGTTCGACAGTTGAACAGCAGGAGTTAATGAGATGTGTGAGGACTGTGTTATGGTGCTTGTGTGTGTGTGTGAGCAAGAGGAGGTATAAAGTTTATGAGAGTGTGGGTCGCCTGCATTATTCATGCAGCCCAGGGCCAGCTTCTGTATTTCAAGCAACTTTTATCATGTCCTGTGTGCGTGCGTGTGTGTGTGTGACAGAGACAGAAAGTGAGAGAGCATGAGAGAGTGCACATACCTATACAATTTTGATTTCATTAACATTTAACTGTATCCACAGCACACAGCCCCACATGTTCAGTAATGAAAGAAGAAACACAAGGAGATGCTGTACCTACAGCTGCACACTAACAAACTCTCTAACTCCTTATCATTAAAGGAGTACTCCATCAATTTGACATTGCAATCTTAGAACATTTTTGAAGAAATCAGAATTGATTTAGTAGAACAAGAGATGTTGTGTTTTTTTACTCTGGCACCTACCTACCTACAATGCAACACGACCCCCAACAGTTGAAGATTCAGGTGTGTCATGCCAGCAGACTACTACTCACAACCTGTAAACAGACTTTGATGTGTAAAAATCACTGGAATTTCCCTCAGAGTCCCAAACTTGTCAACAAAGAAACCTGAACTGTACAGTTTATAGAAATCAGAGCATCCTCTGCTTGAGAACTATGTTAGTGCTGTCATTTGGTCTTATGATTTCCATTTCTGAAACATTTTGGCTGTCCATCAAAGTTCAGATGAGTTGGTCCTTGGTCTCTTGGAGGGTGTTAAGCCATGGAGGATTAAAGGATCCAAGGAAAGAAGGAAGCGTGAGAAGGAGGACTGAAGAGGTACACAGGAACCCTGCGTACATGTACCCTGCTGTGGCTGTAGCTCTGTGTGTGTGTGTGTGTGTGTGCGCGCGGACGCACATGTGTGTGTGTTTGACTGTCTCTGTGTTTGACTGTCTGTGTGTGAGAAGCCAAGCGGAACCTTGCAAAGACTCTGAATATGGATGAGGAGGCTTCAGTCCCACATCAGCCAAATGTTCCTGTTGCAACTTGATTCAACTTGAGACACAAACAAACACATCCATGTGAAAGAAACTCAACACACACAAACACACATGCACACGCGCACGCACGCACAGTCCTGGGCATGCGTGTGTGTATGTGTGTGTCCAACAGAACTTTAAATTAACTTTTGTCACTAGTGGCCACAATGCCACCACTGCTTTCACTTGGCGGCACTAGCACATAATTTGGCAGCTCACATGCTTTGATGTGAAAACAGCATTACTAACCCTGAAGAAATACGCTGCCAACTGAAACTAATGCGTCATCGCTTTTAGACGCCGTCTTTGTACTCAGTGGATTTGGAGAAGAAAGAATTTAGAAAAAATAGTTAATGTAGAAAATAACATAGTATATAGTTCACATCAACCTTTTGCTTTAGTGTCTGAGGAGATAAGTCTGGAAACGTAGGAAATCGGGACGCAAATGTGATTCATCCTTTTTGCACATTCGCCCAAAGGGAAATGAGAAAGAGAAAGCAATGCACAGGATATGAAAGCGTAGGAGGAATTTATGAATGAAATGCATAATTTCATGAATTTCTTTGGACAAGACATGAGTTGACCTGGATATACCTGTGCCTCTGACAACAGTTTGATGCACACTCATTTCACTTTCTGTCTTTCTGAAGGAAGCCATCAAGCCTGTTCCAATGATATTATCAGGTAGAATGCTGCAATTTACCTTATAATATATAATACTATTGATAAGGTGGCTCCTTTGCATTCAAGGTTGGCGAGACCTCGATAAGCACTCTTACGCTCAGTGTCGGCTGAGTGACAGCAGGTTATGAACAAAAAGAAATCGAAGATAAAGGAGGATTTGTTGGTGCCAAGCTGCAAAATATTCAATCATAGTTTTTGTTTTGTCAATTTCTTGCATCAGCTATTAACTAAAGGAGTCAGTGATTTGGATTAAGCCAGAAAACACAACCACAATGTCACATTTCAGAGACCTACGCAAATAAACACACCTTCAAAACAAACAAACACATAGTGTCATTTTATTCTCTCTTTCCAACCAAACCTCCAGCATTAAAACAAACTCAAACTCACAAACTCAGGCGCAGGCAAGCGCACACACACACACACATCTTGAAAGACAGAAAGTATTCTGTCTCATTTCCCCTCACTCCCACTGAGAGAGCTCTAATAAACATAATTTAAATTGGGCATTTGGATTAAATTGGAGGTGGAGGGTGCAGCGTGGGGCTGTGTGTGTGTGTGTATATAGGTGGGTGGGGAAAGAACGGCAGCGGGCTAACTAGGGAGGTAAAAAATAAACAGTAGTGAAGAGGGAGTGTCAGTTAGAGACATGGGAAAAAGAGAGGAAGCAGGCAGGGAGAGGAGCTGAATATACCGACAAAGAATATAAAGAGCAAACTTTGAAGTTTCCAAGTTCACAAAGTAGCTCCTGAATTGTGTTTTTGTTCCAGTTCCAACTGTTCATTTCCTTCCAAACCATTTCTCCTTCCAGCTTTGAGAGCACCCTCTCTTATCTACCTTTCCACCTCCATCCCTCATTTTATCTCTCTTTATACTTATCTCTGGAGCTGATGCGTCTCGAAAGGCCAGAGAAGGGCTGCGGTTTATGTCTGCGCTCCGGCAGCACAGACTGGTAAACTGAAACTGAACTTTTGATACGTGACCTAAAGTGATACAACTTTACAAACTGAAGAGCATACTGGGGCAAATTGGGTGCAGAATGTTTGTAGTTTGATGGTAATAGAAGTGGACCAGCGACTGGAGGATTGCCAGATCAATCCCTCAGGCAGAAAAATCCAAGAAAAGTGATGGGTGCTAAGGGATATTGCTGGCATTTCAAAGTATGCCATCTTCACATATTAAAGACCTTAACAAGCCGAGTCACTTTGCCTATCATTTGTTAGGATGTTGATCTTTTTTTCATGTGATAGGCAAGTTTTGTTTCTTGGTTAATAGTGGTTGTTGGTCTTGAGTTGCTCAAGTTTGGCAAATGGGATGAAAAGTGCCACGGGGTGAATTCCAGGGCCACAAAAATCATAAAACCTTTAAAATCATTCGCAGAAACTTTGGAAACAAGTTTCAAAGTCTACATGGACTCACAGAAGTGCAATAAAAAAATAGAGTGGTTGAATGAAGACAGAAAACTCCTCATCTGCTCTTCCATTAGCCAGAGGCACCCAGTGTTTGTGCATTTTAAAAAGTGCTGGTGTGATATTAAGACTCAATACTGATTTTGCATCACCATTTGAGTCATTCTCAGTGCTGCTCAGTTGCCTGATTGCATTGATTTTTTTTGAAGGGGAACTTTCTCCAATGAACATTTATATATTTTGTGTGGCAACAAAATTACAAAATGAAAACCCTCTGTGACGTGTTTAAACAGACACGACTAGAACCGTCACCAAAGCCAAATAATCCTACACATCTGTCTCGCTTTTATGGTAGAGAAATTCATTTGAAAAAGGATGCGACAACAGCTTTATACAATTCATGCAGCTCCACTGCTGTATGAACAGTGTCATTGCTGAGTTGCATTCACTATTGTTATTGTGTCTAGGTTTTTCAGTAAAATCCAGATTTTATGGAACTTTACTTTAGATGAGAACTTTATGAAAAGTTGAAAAACTCCTCTCATAATGTTAAAGGAAAGTGATAAAACCTTCCTGGATCCATTCCTGTTCTAGTTACAACTGTGGTCATATTGCTTTGTTGGTTGTGTATGTTTCTTTTCTTTCATGAGACCTGAAGGGTGGCATGAAGGTGGTGGTGACTGGTGTGTGGCATTGGCGCTGGTGGCCGATTGGCTCCGGTCAGATGTCCACAAAATCATAAGGAACCAAGGGGCTGTGACATGTCACATCTAGAGCCTTGGTGATGTTTGAGAGTTAATATGGGTGGACTGTTATATTCTTTTTATCATATTTTCTTCTGTTTTGTTGATTAGGAAGTTTAGTTATTGTAAGCTGGTTTTGTTATATTTGGGTAGGTTTGTTTGTTTATTTGTTCTCCATCCACCCTGAGGCACTAATTGGGGCTTGGGAAAGATGCAGTATTCATGGTGAACACGCCCCCTATTCTCTGGGCTATGCCCCATCTATCCACCAAGTTTTGTGAAAATTAGTTCAGAACTTTGTGTGTCATCCTGCTGACAAGGTACCAAACCAACCAGCAAAGAGACAGGTGTAAACACAGCCTCCTTGGCAGAAGTAAAATCCTCACTCCCTCTGGTCCAACCTACTAGAACAACAGTAAAAACTAAAACAGAGGAAGAAATTTGTTGGAGTAACGGTCCCTCCGAGCTCTTTGTGGGTGATCGTTAGGAAGAAATTAAAATTAAACTGCCAAAATACAAGTAAAGAGTATGAACAACTGTAATGAGATGTATTTGTAGCGTCTCTTTGTTATCATATATCTTACTTGATCTTTCCAGTTCATCTGCCTTTAATAGAGCTTTAATTAAAATGTAATTATGAATTTGCCAATAATAGGTTCTCTCATGTAAAGATTTCTGTCTGCAGTGGAGGCAAACGTCAGCTCACAAAAGAGAAAAGGGAAGCTGTTGTTCCCCCGCGACAGAAAAAAACATTTAAATTATTGTACATTTCAGTGGCTTATACTAACAATGCGCAAAAAGAAGGAGAACTCAAATTCAAATTCAAAGGGTCTGGCAGATGTTACGCCATTTTAATTGCTAATTTTACTGTAATTGTAATGAATGTTTGACTTTTAACCAAAAATGTTCAAATGCAGGGTGTTCACAAATGTTTCAGTTATAGTATACATTAATTTAATTGTGAAATATTGAGTCTCTTTCCACCTACACATGTGCACAGAATCACATAAAAAACATTGAGCTATTTCCAGCAAAGAGACACATGTGGAGCTCAAGCTCTTTGATAACAACACCACTTACTGCAATCAGCAGATAACTGCTCCCACTTATTTGTCATTCAACCAGTATTTTTTTTCTAAGATTCAGTTTTATTTCCTACTCTTTGTTTTTTTTCCTCTCTTTTTCCTCTGCACGAGCCCTCACTCTTAATTTAAATCATGTAAGTGTAATTTAGAAAGTAAAAGAGAACAAACCAAATCATAAGAATGCACAAGTACTTTTCTGTGCAAAGACACAGACACACACACATACCTGTGACCAGAGTTTGTGGAGGCTGGAACGCAGCACACAGCAAATCACCACGATGCTGAACGCCTCCCTTCCACTCTGAGGGCTCAACAAAAGACTGCGAGAAGGAATGCAGACGGAAAACTGTTAACATCCTGCAGAGAGGGAGACAAACAGAGAGAGAGAGACAGAGAGAGAGAGAATCAGATGCAAGAAAGGCGTGTAAAAATACACCACATATGCAAACTTTGTAGGACCTCTTTAAATGTTGATGCACAGCCTGGTTCATCCACACTCACTCAGGAATGGGTAATATGTGTTAATGGTATACTTTATTATTATTATTATTATTATTATTATGATATAGTATAACAATACCATTAACAGCGACATTAATAGTACTAATGGTGGTAGTAGCAGTAAAAGAAGTAAAAGTACTCATATTCCCACTAATAGTAGGAGTAGTAGTACTAGTGGTTACAGTAACAGAAATAGAAGCAATAATAGAAAAAATAATGGTAGCAGTTTAAGAACAGTAAGAGTAATCACAGTAGCATCACTAGTACTAGTACTCGTGGCAGAAGCAGTAGTAATAGTGATCGTCATAGAAGTGGTGGCAGCACAAGTTGTGATAGCAGTAGAAGCACTGATGTAAAAGTGGCATTAGTAATAGTGCTAGTAGTGATAGTAGTAGTAGCAGTAACAATTGTAAAGTAGCATAAACAGCAGTGGTAGTTATAGTAGTAGAAGTTGCAGTTAGCAATTATAGTGGTAATAGCATTTGTGGTGACAGCAGTAGCAGCAATAGTATTATTAGTAGTAAAACCAATAGTGGTGGCAGTAGCAGTAGCTTTAAGAGCAATAGTTAATATTAAGAGTAATCGTAATAGCAGTTGATGTAGCAGCAGTAATACTAGAATCAGTAATAGGAGCAGAAATAGATGGAGCAGTGCAACAATGAGCCAACAGTGAGATTCAAAATAGACATTTCAGCCCTACAGGGAAAAAGACAGCATTTTGGATCAATTCTAAATGTAGAGAACTGGCAGAGAGCAGACACTGTGTTTGACATTTAATACCTTTCATTTTGTCATGCTTTGTTAGGAAAATGTATTCCAATGCAGAAATGATAGTTTCTTCTGCAACAGATTCAAACTTTTTGTTACACTGTCATCTTGGAAGCTGTTCCTGAACACTACAGTGCTACAGCAGACATGATGCATAGGAAATACTCATCATTTCCATGGGGTTTAGCAGACCTGCAATGAGTCCAACCTCTTTAATCTTTTGTTCTGTGTCATAACAGTACTTGTATTGCTTTTTACTTTTGTGCGGCTACTGGATATGAAATTAAAATGCACTATGGTTTAAAACTCAGGAATGTGTCTATCAGTGGGATGTTAATGTTTCAAGCTGCATGAAAAGGTTTGAGCAGCAGAATGCAACAGGACTCAACAGGAATAGGTACCAATGTGACACAGTACAATAGGGATTAAACTGGTCTAGGTGGAAACAGTATTTTCTTTTACTGTCGCTGATCTGTCGACTATGTTCTCTTTACCACTGAGACACCCCAAAGAGCAAGAAAAAGTGTGTGTGTGTGTGTGTGTGTGTGTGTGTGTGTGTGTGTGTAGACGTACGTGTCTGCGTGCATGTGTGGAAAACTGAAAGATAGACAGAGAGAGGGAGTTGTATAACTTGTTGATAGCACACTGCTGAGTTCAGCTGTGTGAAATGATGATGAAGGGTAGATGTGATGTGGGTAACACACACACACACACACACACACACACACACACACACACACACACACACACACACACACACACACACACAGTATACATTTGAGGTCGTGATACTGAAGTGACTGGGAGCACCCTGGAGTGTTCTGACTCGTTAGAGTCCAGATGCCTGGTTGGCTTTGAGTCGTTGGCAAGCAGAGAGACACACACACACACACATGCGCGCACACGCACACACCGTATTTCTCCAATAGACACATTCTCTTTCTGACTCTTTGATCAGTGCAGTCTCATTCACATACAATGTGCAAACATAGACAGTCTGAGGGTGTTACTGCATCAAAACATCTGATATTCAACAAGCTCTTAAATCTGAATTTGCAGTTTCTTCCGACTCTACATTTTGCATGTTTTCAGTATTTGAAGGAGTGAAACAGAAGATGGATCTCTCTCCCATGTAAAGTACCTTTCCCAGCCCATCACCAGTATGCTCCTCTTCAACAGCAGGACCTGTGAGATGTCCACAGCACGACCCAGACCCGCATTCATTCTGTGGAGGCAGCGGCCATTGAAGTCCCACACCTGCAAAATGCATCACAAGCTAAGCTCAAAGTGCTATCATGGCAGCAAATGTATTTAATTTTAAATCACACACAAATACCAACAGAAAAATGCCAGTTGCTCAGGAAATTCATCAGGAGGTTTTGTCATGACAGGCATGTTTCCTGCCTTTACACTATTACAATTTAATTTTCTTGTTAGGAAATTTGGACCTATTCTACTGTACATTCATTGATCATAACAGCTCAGGTAATATCTCACACACAATTTAGCATGAAAGTACAGTTTGGAGCTGTGATCTGACATTTAAGAGAGAAACACTGATTGGCCCAATGGGAATCCTGCAATTAAAAGATCAAAACTTAAAAAAAAAAACTGAAAGGTCCTTACTGCTACACCACAGGTTCAATGTTGATGAAAATTGGAGAGATGATGCATCTTATTACTAGTTGGCCCAAGGGGGGGTTACCTGCCTCTTCTTTTGGAAATGACTTGTGTACGTGTTTCAAATGGCACTGTGAGTGTACACCTGATGCTGCCTGTGCATGCTCACATTGTACATGGCTGCCTTTTCACAAAGGCTCATGGGGTCAGAAAGTTGATGTGGCTGATTATGTTGATTATAATATGTATAATCATTTTATTATTCAAAGCAATTGCAGTAAGCTTTGAGTCATGATTGAGTGATTGAATGTGGAGTTTAACTATAGTCAAAGAGAATCACATGCTTGAAACACCAACTACATATGTAGGGAAGTGTATTGCTGCCAGGCCAGAAAAAGGGATTAGTGTCACAATATAATGGGATACTGAACGTGAAAAGTTTATTGGTATAATAAGATGTTTATCACATTATAAAAATGTATTTTCACATCTTTGCAACATGCAAACTTATGTTTGAACTACATACTGAGGATGGGCAGTTTAGATGTCATAATAATGGGAAAATACATTTAAGCAACAGAAGAAAAGCTCTGTGTTGTAAATTCACAAGATCATTATAAAGATCATCTTCACACATGATTAAGAAAAGATAAGAGGAGCAGAACTGCTTTGGGGCCTGTGCTTCTTGTGTGAACCACCAGACTACTGCACAGAGTCAAACTGGCATTAAATCTCAAAATAACATTAACAGGCCAGGTCTAACTGCTGAGTCAGTTTAGTGCACAGTCTGTTAACTGTGAGACCCACAGTGGAGAATATCCACTCAGATCTCCTCAGAAATGTGACTACATGTCAGGTCTACAGTTGCCATCATGGACATGACATGAAGACCAAAAAAACTATGATTATTTGGCACATGTTGTTTGTGTTTTGTACAGGTTTCTGATGCTAGTGGAACCTGGTTATAGTGAAGACAACACTGAGCACATTGAAGAGAGGCTCAGAGTTGTTATTTTTCAGTAACACATTTACCAAAACAGTGTCCACTCAAAACTTGCAGCTGGCCATGATGTGCAATCACCACATAAATGTGGAAAAGATGAATCTACTGTTCACTACAAAGACAACGTGAACCTTCTGCAGTTACATTGAGGAATGTAATTAAATCATCATATGGCCTGATCATGTACAACACATCCAACTTATTTTGCACTGCTGTTATCATCAAGTGAAATGTGAAGCCAAACTAGAAATCAAAAACATGTGGCATGGGCAGCTATGACAGCCATTAACCTCTTGTACTCAGTATAAATCCAGCCTTTCTGTGGTGTGTGAGCTTGTGAGCCATGTATGGGTGTCAGTGTATCTGAGGTTAGATGGTGGAGCTATGGAGCCTTTACAGTTTTGGCTTTTCACTTCTAAATTTCTTTAAGTAAATTCAGAAACATTAATTTTTAGGGATACTTAAAAATTCTTAGAGATTATGTGAATGTTTTCTAAAAGTCTAACCCTATCTGTCTCTGTCAACTTCCTGCCGTGTTTGCATTTCAGTCAGTGTATTCCAGAGTTTGCAGCTCTATGAGGACTGACCTGCAGCGATACGGTTCACAGCTGAATCAGTATACGTGTGTGTGTGTGTGCCTGCGTGCCTGTCCACCTACTTTGACCTCTCCGTCAGTGCCTGCAGTAAACAGCCGGGTCTGCGTACCATCCAAGGCCATGGTGGAGATCTCAGCATTGCCATGGCAACGGCGGAACTGCTTGACCTTTTGGCCCGTGTCTGCCCGCCAGCAGATCACAGAGGAGGCAGAGTCACTGCTGACTACCTGCACACAGACACACACAGGTGGGGGGGGGGATATCAATCATCAATAAGAGTTTGATCTGTTTTATTCTGTGAGACAGGCAGGTTGCACTGATGTATTCTTTAATAACTCTCACAAAGCCAAACCACTCTCTTCGCTTCGTTTCACTTTATTTTTGTACCAAGTCTCCAAGGATGAAAATATGCTACTCATGCTCCTGTCAAGTGGGAATAAAGGCAAGAAAGGAAAAAAAAAAAAAAATCGGCCATGGATGCACTTTATAAAATGAGAGATGTTCATATTTGATGCATTAGCTATTTTTTATTTGCATTTTGTTGCTTCAATGTGTGGGTAACTAATATTAGCTGTCCAAGTCTGTCATAGAGTGGGGCAAAAGAGACAAAACATGCACCAAAACAAAATAAGTTAGAAAAGCTAGAAAGCTTTGACCCTCTGTGAAACCACTAGAAAAATGAAAATTTAATGTCAGTTATACCAAACGGTTGCAAATCGAAGGAAATTGACTAAATTTAGCTCCAACTGTACCATGACAGCATTCCCAGATTTTTTAATGAAGTCAGCATGATTCCTAATATACAAATGCAACCTATATTCAAATTGATATGAATTTAATTGTTTGAATAAATAATTTTAAAATTTCAGGTCCCTTTATTAGCTGTTTTGTAGCTTTTGATCATGTTATATGGTCTTTATCAGCTGTGACAATGACAATGGACAAGAAGTCCATAAACACTCTGAGAAAATGAAAATTTGAGCAAAATCTGTAGTAAAGTGCATGTGATGTAATTGAAAGCTGTAACTGCTGTGCTGAGGTGAAATTCATCAGTATCTGAGTTTTCTGCTCACTAGATTTACCACAGGAGCCTACATAACACATCTAGGTCAATATATCTATATTCCACCTACTTATTACTTCCAATATGCCTCTGATTAAAGATATACAAGATAAAAAGTGAGATAGCTGTAAATCAAAGAAATAATGTCCCGGACTTTCTCTGCATACCTGTCTAAACAGGCTATTATACAGAACACAGGTAACAGGATGGTCATGGCTGCTGGTCCTTTTCTCCTCCTTCATGGTCTCTAGCAGAAAAAGCAGGCTGTTGAAGGAGAGCAGGAGGAGTTGGCGCTCCTCGTGGAGGAACAGGAGGGTGTGTGTGTCCTCCTGTGTCTTTGGAAAGACACCCGCTAGACGGTGAACACACTGCTGACTGGACACGTCCCATAGACGTAAGACCTGGAAAAACAACATAGGGGAGTGTGTATTTTGTAAACGGTAGAAGATATATGAGTCACCACAAGCACAGAAAAAAACTTACTAGTATAACCTACTACTATAAAAATGATTATTATAATTACCTAATAATTACAATCATTGCTGAGGAGTTAATGGAGCAGGCTCTGTGCAACATGCTATGGGCCACTTCACAAGAACCCTGACAAATGTCTTTATGGTACAAACAAGATGACAGTTGTGGTTCAAGAAACCCTTCTAGAGGAAGCTAAGGTAAAGCTTTCAAAGTTTCTTGCAATGGCAGATGGTGTTTGAACAGAAGGCAGATGGAACATAAATCACTTCTAAAATATTAAGTCTCTTCATAAAACCCAAAGAGAAGGTAAACATGCAGAGAGCCACAATGGGGAGAGGAAAGGCACGAACATCGACTTTGCGTCAAAAAGAAGAAAGCTCTTAATTTTGTGAAACAGGCTCATCTGCACCACAGCCTTCTTCCTCTGCTGTAATTATAGCAAAGTATCACAATTAATATTACAATGAGAGGGCTCTTTATTATTACATTATCTTTTCTAGCAGAGCGCTGCACACGAGAGACACACACTCCTACCTTATCTTTGGAGTAGCTGAGCAGTTGCTGCTTGGCCTGCATGAAGCAAACGGCAACGACGGGGCTCATGTGCGCACTGAGCGCGCACACTGGCTCGGAGGCCACATAAGGGTTCCACAGCAAGAGCTGATGATCCACACCTGCTGTGGCTACAACCAATCAGAGCGCTACAAATTAGCGGGGTTGCTAACAGCAGTTAATTACAGGAAGCCATACCGTTTTCAATTCCCCACAAGCAATTCAATGGGGCATCTGACAGCTCTGATGTCTTTTTATGCATTGGTGTGTGTGACTGTTTTGTTTTTCTTTATTCAAATGAAGGGCTTCAAGACAGATTGTATCATATGTTGTTAAGAACGTAATAACCTCTGATAAAACATGACTGGATTTGGTGTTCATTAAAAGAGAAATCAGTGTTGAGGCTGAGGGATCCTGACTTTTAGTCTGTAGTATGGATTGAGCTCCAGCTCCCCTGATTACATCATAAGGGTTGTTTTTTATCGAATTTTTAAAAAGCTATTTCATGGCACACAGAAGACCTTCTAAAACTGTTTTCACAGGCTTAAGTACTTGTTGCGATAATTAAACTGAACATCAGGTGAACTTTATAAATACACATTTGCACCCACCTATCAGATTGAGTCCACGGTGATGGTCCATGTCCCACACTCCCCTCTTTGTAAAGAAAGAGGTGACTCGTAGACTCCTGCTTTCCTTTTCCCGCCAGCCAATCACCATGCTGCTCTGCGGTCTGGTGCTACACGACACAAAGGCTTCCAGGGAGCCTAAGTAACGTACTGCAGGAAACAGGTAAAAAGGTAAATTAGGTGTACCACATACCGTAATTAGCTTAACTACATCCAGAAAAAAAAATGAGAGTAAAGATGCAGACTGCTAATGATTATCAAGTTGAAACTGGATGTGAAGAGTACATATTTCTCTAGTTTCTGTTTTTTAGTTTTATGTTCTATAAATCTGTTGTTTATAATGCATCAGCATCAGCACCAGGCACTCATGAAGCAGCTTGACAGGTGGTTTCAAATGTAGAACTGAACAAAGCAATACAAGGTTTATGTTTTACAATAAACTGCAATCGACTTGTAACGTGAAAGTACAGATCACCTGGTTACATTATTATTGATGTTGTGTCTGTTGTCTGAAACCACACTAAACCCACTCTAGGACAGACTGTCAAGCCAAGTCATTTTAAAACCAGAGTAAGGTTTCCTCCTCAATGTGATAAAGACCAATAGGCTTCATTAATTTATGAATTTATCTGCACAGGTTTGATCTTAAGCCTTTTCTGTATGAACTTGAAAAAACTGGAGCAATAATGAAACATTAATAGTGGAAATAGACTCTTTTGATTGCACCAAATCTAATATAAAAACTTCAATGCAACGTATGTTGATGATGACACACAGTTTATTTTATTTCACTTCTTCCAAATAAATACTTCTCTCTGCTGTTGCCAAAATGCTTTCGCTACCAGACGTCTGAAGGACATCCACTCTTGGAAATGACTGTGCTAAATATGCATTGACTGCAGCCCCTGCTGCATAGTAGACCAACCAATCCACAGGTGCTCAAACACAGCATACAATTACGCCAGTTTGATTTGCTCACTGGTATTACAGAAAATGTAATGGATCTTGCATCACCATCTATCTCAATTAACACTTTGACTGAGAACAGCTAAATTGGATGCCGCATGTCTCTATTAGAAGCTGCTTAGCTTTCAAATACTGCACAAATAACTGAGAGTTTAGAGATGGCATGTGACAGCCGTAGGTCAAAGATCGGCCGCAGAGCCAGGGCAAATAATTACCCCTGATTACATTTCACACACCACATTTTTTCTCTGCCCTGTGAATTAAAAGATCAGTGGGTTTCCAGGCATCACATGACTCATCATTGTTTTATGACATGCACAAATTCATAAAATCTAACGCTGATGCAGTCCCGCATACATAACATCTGTTTTAGCCAGTGTTGCAGCCAATCTCACACTTTTATGGCTGTGAGTGTAGAATCTACATCTACATCAAAGCAAACCTTTTTTGTCCCGCAACAAATGGCTGCACATTTTGGGAATTATGGGATGTTATGTTGCCTACACGCTAACGTTCATCCTTAATGTTCTATTCCCTGTCTTTGATCACCGCATTATGCAGATATGTTAATGCTTTTCTTTCTCAAGCCTCCTACACCTCACCTTCCTTGTCCTTATACAAGTCTGTGTCCATCCCAATTTCCTCCTAATTTCCTTTCGATTTGCCTCTCTGCCCCCCCCGCCCTCAAACCCACCCAATCCTCTCTCTCCCTCCTCTCTGGTGGTCCGTGAGCCTGAAGGTTTGGAGGTCTGGATAACCAGCCATGTCTAATGGTACAAAGCCCACTCATACTGCAGGGTGGGCAACTTCAAAAGAACAGCACCAGCACCCCAGAGGTATGCAAACACACTTGCACACACTCCCCTCCTCTCCTCACACGCCGAAAATGTAACACACACATAGACACCAAAGTCCTTAACATGCACTATCTCTTGCTCTTCCACACGCACTCGCACACACAGCCTGTAAAATTTCAATTAACCAGCGCTTTAATGTCTTGGCATTGTTTGCTCTATTTCCCCCCTTTTTGTTTTCCCTTTGTTTTCCCATTTGTTGTGCTTATTTTTATGCGCTTTATTCTTGTTTTCCCCCCCTTTATCTGGATCTCCCCTTTCAGCCACGCTCGTCTCAGAGCACTGCCTCTGCTGAATCAGTATCAAACAGCCCAGTGACTCTTCAGAGGGGCTCTATCCAAATGATGCAATCAAGATACAACTAAGCGACCTCTTTGTTACCCACACTGAGCTGAAGTGGGGAGTCTCAGGGGGCCAGACCTCAAGCCCATGACTTTCTGCCAATAGTCTATGCAAGACTATAAAGTGGATGACTCAGGACTCACAGCACATGTCATTGTGTGTGTGTGTGTGTGTGTGTGTGTGTGTGTGTGTGTGTGTGTGTGTGTGTGTGTGTGTGTGTGTGTGTGTGTGTTTGTGTGTCACAGAGACATGCCCATGCATTTCCATGGTGTTGCATAAGGCATTATTGTGGTGACACTGAAAAGTGAGAAAGTAGAGACAGCGGTTAATCCCAGGTGTCAAGGTGAAAGCGTGTGTGTGTGTGTGTGTGTGTGTGTGTGTGTGTGTGTGTGTGTGTGTGTGTATGACACCTGGACTGTGCTCTCTATGTTTTCTTTCTCACTGATCTTGATCCTTGCTTTCATTTGTGTCCAACTATTAATATGTACTTTTGACCTCAGGCCACAAGTGATTTAAGATGGAAAAAAACAGCAGAACTTTTGGGGTCATGTTAGCCAACATTCAACTACAGTAAAAAATAACAGCAATCAGTGAAATGTGACTATTTAGAAATAACAGCTTTTGCATCACAGGTTGAAACACATCTACCATTGTACAGTAGATTCTTTCTGCTCTCCTTCTCATTTACATAGAGAATGAAATATGTTTGGGATGAAACAAGACAATAAAGAGTGAGAGAAATGACAATAAAGCTACAACAAAGATGTACTTGTGGGCTTTGGTGCATTCTAACAAGTCACTGGGGTTATCAAAGAGAGACAGAAAAAAGGGGTTTGTATATACTTTTTTGTCTAGTAATGACATACACAAATAAAACATTTGATGTTTGCCCGTGTGCTTGTGTTTCCTACCTTTCCTAACCCAGGCAGGTGTGTGTACTTGGTGTGTCACAGTGTAACAGGAGCGGTGTTTTCCTTTGACCAGCTCGTCCCATCGGACGATGCCTGCTGAATCTGAGTCCATTCTCAGATTGGCTTTCTCAAACAGAGAGATCTGAGCTGAGGTGAAATATAAAGCACTGACCTGGGAAAACACACGCATCCATACTGTTGTGGCGCAATGGACTGAAGAACACATACAGATGATGTAGAAAGATGAAGACTCCTGACAATGTTCTGCCTCCCTCCGCCTCCTGCCTCTTTCTGTCTCCTTTTCCCTTTACTTTTCTCTATCTGTGGATTACCTGTCCTCCAATGTCTCCTATAGTGAGAACAGCCTGGTCAGGGTTAGCGGGATCAACCCAGTAGTCAAGGCACCAGGGAGTAAACTTCAGACCCTGGAGAAGATGAGAGCTGGTGAGTACTGTCCATCAGACTGAATGTAACAGTAGAAAATAAAATGAAAAAATGAGCTAATTTGAAACTGTTCAAGCCAAAAGAACCATAACATTAGAGTATATATTGTTAAATACCATTACCTGGAGTTTATATTTGCAGCTGAGGTCCTGTTTAGACAATATGTCATAAAAACACACTTCCTTACTTGTAAATGACACAGCTATCTAAGAAAAAGTGAATGAAACAGAGAGACATTAAGATAATGAGCAATCAAATGCATCAATGATGATATAATAATGATCTGATAATATCGTTGATGAATTGATGTACGACTGTAAAGTCATGTGTGTTATGCAACTGAATTACATCTGTCATCCACAAATTTGTAGATTAAAGAATGCTAATTAAAAATATTGATCAATAATTAATGGTCTCATTACAGAAAAAAATTAATGTTTATTTTCAGAACATTATGCATAAGCTGCATGTCTGCAATTCCATTAAAGGCAGCCACTGATCAATAATTAATTGATGGAATGAAATGCTTGTTTACCTCTGTGCAGTACAATGTCTGCCCCAATAATTGAGACTACTTATCAATTATTAATTCATAAATTATTTTCTATGAATAACATACTATGCAACAAGAACTAAAATCTGTGCCCATAACCAGACATGGCCCCAATAATCCATATGTGAACTGATCAATTGTTAGTAATGCAATGTTTGAAAACTGATCACCTTGTCTATGTTGTGCAGCAGCACCATGTCTGTGACCCAGAGATCTTTGGGTGTGACCGTGCTGTTTTGCAGTCGATGGGTGTGCAGAAGGGACATGTCCTCTCCATCCCGCAGCCCAACAGTTCCTCCTTTACTCACAGTCAGATACTGGCCTGAACTCTGCATGTACAACACCTGGGGAGACCAGAGGACATTACAGAGCAACACCATCTAATCTAGATAAATACATGGACTGAGCAAAGACACAAAAAGACTTTACCTTTTTACCTTAACAACAGCTTTGATACTCTTTGCGGTGCAGTCAATGACATTTTAATGTGAAATTAATTGGTAAAAGCTTTTAAATGAGATTCAAAATATTTCATCTACTTCATATTTTCTTCTCCTTCCTGGCTGCTCTATACCCTTCCCTAAAGCTTCATCTTATTGGATGCAACTGGCGAGTGGGTCATGTTCTGTGCTGAAACCAATAAAACAAAGAGGATTAATGAATTATGGGAATTTATTGGCTGAACTACAAGAACAAAACAGAGAGCTGCAGAAAAAAAGGCTGGAACTGACATTGTCTAATGAGAAAGAGACATTATCTTTAATGAAAGAAAGGGTTTATTAATGCCTATAGAATACAGGTCAAGGCTTAGATGTACTACCAGTGTAGTAGACAGGATGATTGTATAACAGCCAACTACAAGCTTTGTATGATCTTTCAGATTGTCGTCCCATGTATTTATCTGTAATTATTCTCACTACCTGAATATCGGCAACCAGTCCAATGTGTTACTGCTACCTACTGTATATATTACTTGAAGCTGTAATTGTTAAATGGTGACAAAATAAACATTGTTTAGTCCTGGTTATAATGGTGCGGAGCTCAATGGTGAGGAGCTGAAAAAACTTGAAAACAGAAGGTGACCTATAGTTGAGACAAGACAGGCAAAAGAATAAGTTGTGAACACACTGACATATTATCACATGTTAAAGTTGATATGTTTACAAAAAGTTGTTTGTTACCACTTTTAACACTGCCACCTCTTAGCTTAACTTTTCTCTCTACCATCATTGCAGAAAAATACTATCTAGCTGCAAAACTGCATCATGTCCATAGACTGTAAATAAAGATGGCCGTCGCCTCCGTGAGGTCACAACATGGGTTTCTGAAGAACGGTTTTACATCCATGCTCAGAAGGGTTATCTCAGCAGTGCCTGACTAATCCAAACATGGGCAAAAAGGAGGGGCAAAGACTTGTTTGTCTTTTTTTCTCAATGATTATGACCTTTAAACCTCAATAAAATTTAAATGGGTGAGTTATACAAAAATTCAACCCGTGTACAGGTGTCATGCAGGGGGAAATTAGTTATACATTGCGCCGGGCTGCAAACATGTTATTTCTCCTGTAAAGTTTAATATGGGGGTCTTTAGGGATTGACTCACTTTTAGGGACAATCTCAAATAGCCTTTGCCTCAGCCTGAAAGTCGCTAAACTTTAGCTCGAGCTGAGACATACTGCAAAGTCATGTGATGATTCCCTGTGAGTTTGTCACTGCAGGTAAATCCCATTTACATTACACATTCGTTTGATCTGTTTTTATATAAAATCTTAACCTACCTAATTCATGACACTCTTTACCAGACCTCCTCCAAGGCCATTGTCAAGGAACGTAGAGGAAAAAATATGTATAATTCATAGTAAATGATCTTGCCCCAAAATTTAGTAGGGTTTTTCCTGGCCAAAACCCCATCACTTCACCAAGTTTAGTGAATATCCAGTATTATTCAGTACTTTATGTGCGATCCGGCTGACAAATGAACAAACAAACAGACGGACACGAGTGACATAATAACCTCCTTGGCAGAGGTAATTAGAAATCTAAGAGACTTTAGTCTGTCTGCCTCTTTTAGACTGATCTAAGCTAAAAGGGTGAAAACCTTCCAGTCATTTGGAAAACAACTGACACAACATTCTGACATTTTGACATTCTTAGGATTGAAAGATTAAAGTGGTGAGCCATCACTTTATCCACAGCAGTAGGCACTTTATACCAGCCACTTCATTTACATATTAATTGATAGATGTAAAAGGAGTCCGGAGCCATTTATCTCAAAAGAGGTGTGCCATTTTGATGAGCAAGACCCTAATACTTTTGAACATTTCCTCACACAGTGTTTAATAATGTTAAATTCCTTCCAGTCAGCAGAGTTTTGGAGTCTCCAGTCAATGCCAAAATGTTTTTTTTTAGATGCTGAAATGGATCATATGTTTAAATGGGCAACAGGCTCTCAACCTCATAATAAACTCTTACGTCTCTAGAGGTCAGTGGCCTTTCACCTTTTGAACCTGGTCTCGATGTGGAGAGGTCAGGGTGCGTGGGGGCTTCCAGCATGGTGCACTACTGGTTCTGGTGTTCTTCACTTTATCAGAAAGCTCCAGCATCAAAAAAGAGCACAGGCCTCCCCAATCGACACGTCCTTCCTCCTTCACGGCATCACTGTCCAGGAGGAGGCCATGGTGCTCCTGAGTGACAACCACGCTGTCAAACAGGAGGCCATATTCCTCCTTGGACCCACGGCCGACTAAAGACCAAGCCAAACCGATGAAATCAGCTCTGGACAAGGAACGAGATGCACCCAAGGGATCCTGCATCAAGATCAACAGGATCATGATAAACTGCACTGCATCTGCAAGCAGACGGGTCTCTCTGCAGACTGCTCTCTGGCTTGAAAAGCATCTCTTAAGACATAGTTGTGGTAATAACAGACATCTTCTTACACAGACATGTACAGTAAATTAAAACACTTAAATTCTTTGTTTGTTTGAGGTTTTTTAAAACTCACCAGGAAAAGGCTCTGTAGCTTTCTATAGTCCTCAGTGCTCATCCTACTCTCAAGCTGTGCCACCTCTATCCTCGTTCCCATGGTTACAGCTCACCTGTCAATCAATCACCAACATATCAGACAAGGTCAGACAAGTACAGCATGTGTATTGGGGTCTGTGCTGAAGACACACAGTCAAATAATAAATTCCTCACATTTCTAGGTGTTACACGACGAAGCAAGCCAGAGTAATCCCTTAGTAACCTTCCATATCTGTTTCACAGTGTTACCATAATCACCATAATCATACAGTGGAGTCAGAGCAGCAGCAGACTTCTTTTGTTGGCACTATTCACTCTATCCAAACACGACTGTGTTGAATGGTGTGCAAAGGTCTTTCAGTTTCAACAGAAATTTTCCCCCAGCTCAGTGGCTTTCAAAAGTGGGTGAATAGGTCCCCAAATTATATCTCAGAACTGGTGCAAGGAGGCGGTAGGTTGCCAAAGCATGTCAAATCTCTGTTATGTCAGGTACTGAGAAATAAAATGCCAAAGTCGGGTAAATGAGCAGTCTGAATAACAGTATGAGATTTGTTAAATTAGCCTGTGCTGTGATTAAAGGTGTGTTTGAGGTCTCAGAGAGAGAAGTTGATGATGAAGGGTTTCTTTTTAATCTTCTACAAAAGACTACAAAGGGCAGTAGAGGACAGCAAATACCCTCAGTTCAATTTTTTTTAGCCTGACAAACGTTTATGAGACAAATTCACTGGAAACAGCATCACACTGAGCTGAGATTTAGATGACAGGTTGTGTAATGAAAGGGAGAAAAAAAAATAAATAAAATAAAATCAATGCTTTGCTGGAGCTGTTATCTTTTGCTTAACTGTGATTAACTGCAGTGTGATCTTGATATTATGGTTTATCCACCTTTTATTTTCATCACTGAGAATGAGTAGTAGGCTCTGACAGACTTGTTTATGCTACTGTAACAAACGAAAAAATGGTGAAACCTTGGGAGCAGTTAGCTCATGTTTTGTTTATGAGCGTGATAACTTTAAATCCTGGCTTCTTTTGCAGCAAGCAGCTGGCATAAGTCTTTATGTGATTACACAGGCGCAGTTCAATAAAATTAACACAAAAGTAGCCCATATTTGTAGATGATGCTCAATAAATAGTTTGAACAGAAGTAAAAGGCATTACTTTTCAGTGCTGCTGTCATTGGTTTCAATCTGTTTTCAATCACGTATCTTTTACAAGACAACTCAGTGGGAAAATAAAAATATATAAATATATATATATAGTAGAATAGTGCTGTCACATCTGCTGGCAAACAATATCCACTTAGCAGGGTTGTCTCTCTCCTTCCTCCAGTTCCAGTCAGCTCTCTTGAAACTGTCACTGCTGGATTTCTATCTGGATTTTATTAGAGTTGGATGAAGTATCATCCACTGTAGTCAAACTGTCCAAAAAAAAAAAAAAAGCATCTCAGCACCAGGCTATAACTGCCTTAATATAAATGACAGGCTCTTAGCCTGGCAACATCACTGTCAAGTTAGCTGTACCTTGACAGGACTGCCAGTGTGTACACACTTCAGTCAAGCAGGTTTTTAATCATAGTCCATACAGTAGAAGTGAACACACAGTTTCTCAGTTAATAACAAATTCAAACTTACCAAGACATCCAATTTCAGCCCTTCAGTCAACAATGGATGTCCACAGCAAAGTGTCCCAGAGTCCCTATGCATCCGAGGAGCTGAAAGACCACCACTTTTTTTTTTTTTTTTTTTTTTTTTTTTTTTAAATGTATGACAGTTCAAACAAATCCTCAGTCTCTGGTTAGTCTCTCTTGGCCTTGGTTGGGTCTTGTCCGCAGGAGATTAAGCTGATTCCCAGAGCCCAAGCTTTGTGTCTGGAAGTTTGTCTAAGCCAGCAATGTCTGAGAAGCAATCAATGCTAACAGCCCTGGCTGCAACACACACACCCACAGAGTTAACTAACTGCCCCCAGTAGCCCAAACAGTGGCAGAGAACACACACACACACACACACACACACACACACACACACACACACACACACACACACACACACACACACACGTTCTTTTCTTTCATTATCCCTCACTCTCAAAGACTCAGGCTAAGTTTCCTGGCAACCAAGTAGTCAAAAAGAGTTGTTTGTGAGTCCAGGTCCTATCGTGTGTGTGTTACTTCTATTCACAGATTAGACACTTGAGAGAAGATAATCTGTGTGAGGTGCAATTACATCCCTACACAGACACACAACCTACATGCACATAGCTACAGCGACACAATTCACGAGAACATTAGTATTCTACTGCCTCTCATAAAAGTGCTCATCCATTGAAACAACGAAAAAATACTGACGTGAACCTGCACCTGAACAAAAATAAAACACACCACCAGAGCTTTATAGTGTCATTCAAACGCCTTTGAGAAGGCATTGTGTGGGTCACCCTGTACACACACACGCAATAAAAAGGGGGAAAAAAAAAAAAGTCTCTTAGGGTTTTGTTAAAACTGAAACAAATAGATTGCCTGTGTGACTGCAGGCATGAACACAGCACAAAGCTACACAACCCACATAGATGTTATCATTTTCCTTCCTCCCCGCTGCTTCAGTGACCACAACCAATCCCTGTGTGTGACTTAATGGCCTGGAATAACTTGAATTAGCTGATTATGGCGGTCGTCAACAGTGACAGGATCAGAAAATTAGGTCTCAGCAATTTCAATAATAAAGCTTTAGAAATTAACACTATCACAATTGGATTACAGCAGTGCATGTAGGAGCCAGTACAGAGCCCGAAATAGCCCACCACAAATCCACCATGGAAAATCCACTATTATACAGGGAGAAGAATGAAGTTGCTGGAATGGGGGGAAAAAAAATTGGTGCGGATCTTAGCACTTGGGAGGAAAGAGGTGCCATCAAAGAAAACAGAACACAAGGGCAACTGAGTGGAAATGAAGCACTTTCATACAACAATGGAAATCTGAAAAGAGACCCACTTTTGAAAAATCTTTCTAAAATATTGGAACTCTTTTATTTGCAATAAAAAATAAAAAAAAAAAATAAAGGAAATGTGATTGTTCAACAGACTCCTCATGACTCTGGTTTAATAGTTGTTTTGAATTTCAGGTTTCGTTACTTTTGTTTAATGGTTGTTTTGAATTTCAGGTTTCTATTTTAATAATGTTTGGCTGAGGGAACACATTAAAGTATCAGAAAGAGAGTGACAACAGAAAAAAAATATAATAATACATTCATAGTCAAATACATGTGTTAAATCGTGACTTATTTCAATTTTGCTGCTTTAAATTCCTTTACACATGGATGAACATTAAAATAAAGTTGTTAGATGTCAATGTAAGAATGTGTTCATCTATATTTATGTCTATTTTACTGGCAGCTTAAAGAAATATTCATCTCGTTACATTTAGGCAGTTTGAGACGTTCAGTGATTTGTGATGAAGTTGTTCTCGTGCTGAACCCTCGGTCCCTAAAACCAATCTGTCAACGTCTTCTGTTCATAGTTTTCCTCGTTGTCAAAGTGATCTTAAACCATTTGCGGGACAAACCAACTCATTTTTGAAAACCGGGGGTGTATGTGTAAGGTGTGTACGGTGCAAACTGGAGTCTATACTAAAAGCTGCTAAGTGATTTTGGAAATATCTACTCAGATCAAGCACTGTGGCAGCTTTGTGTAACACCACGCATTCTACAGTATGTTTATCTACAGTATATCACTTTTACATAAGGATAAACACCAGCAATCGATGAGTCCAGTGTTTCAAGGATTTTCTTATGGTCTAAATACATACACCTTAAGGGTCACAAGATAAAAAGAAAAAAAAAAAAAACATTAAAAAAAATGGTATGTATAAACTTTTTTTTCAAACCCTTAACATACAGAAAAAAGTGACAGGGTGCAAACACAGCCCCAGTACATAAACTCATCCAAAATAATTCTTGGATTTTGTATTTGTGATCACCTACCTATACGAGCCATGTGTTCTTTTATATAGTGCTATACTATCTATTGTTAGTAGACAGAATACTTCGGCAACAAGAGTGAAAAGTCAGACTGCACAGCTGGTGAGTTACTGCTCACCTGGATGGCTCGTGTTTATGATGCACTGGATAAAGCACCGCAGACAGCAAACAGCAAACGCAGTCTCCATTTCAAATTCCCAAACATTTCTCTAGACCTTGACTTCTTGACAGGATCTGAACATATCAGATTTAAGCTGAAAATGATGGATGCTGATAGTGGCAAGATATTAGTGCCGAGTAGAAGACACCACTGTGTGTGTTTTACAACCAGAAATGACAAAGAAATGAGGTGAAACTCTAACAATGTGGGAATGTGTTTGGAAACTGAATGACCCTTCTTTTTATTCTAACTTTAAGACTTTCACAATTGCCAAACTTTTAAGGACATGAAAAATGATCACATTTTCCCTATACTTTGTTAGACCTACACAGTCCTGAACAGAGGGAGAAATATATAGAGGAATGAAGAAAAATTGACTGAAGAATCTGATAAAAGAACAACATAAAAGAGAGTTAAAAATCCCTGGCAATTACTGTCAACCCGATTTGCTTTGAACCTCAAACTACCTGATCTCCCCTCAAAGCTACAGAATTATAAATTATACAGCCCAAAATAATACAATGTCTTTACAAATTACACAGCCTCATATCACCTTTTCTCAAATAAAAATGTCTGTCGGGGTGTGTGTGTCTTCTCTGGCTGCTACACCACAGTCTTGAAGGCCTGCAGGATCATGTTGGTTTGGTGGATGAGCCGGTTGGCGCTGACAAACACGTTTATCACTCTGGAAACAACCGTGGCAGAGACACAAGGATGCACTTGTCAATCATACAGGAAAGAAACCATGGCAACAATATCAGGATTGATCCAGGAAACATTTTGATCTGGCTGGGATGGAGAATGTCAGGCTTCAGAAAATACAAGCCAGCATGAATCCACAGGAAGTGGGTCAAGGGAATTATTCAGCAATGGTGGATTTGATAGAGGCGAGCCTGTGATCAAACAGCAACCATTTACATGATGGTGACATTGCACGCGTATACATTCCTCTGTGTGTGTGTGTGTGTGTGTGTGTACAAGCACAGAATTTGCTGTTAGCTGTGTGCACGTGAAAAAAGAAAAATAGAGAAAAAAGAAAGAAAAAAGAAAGAAAAACAGAGAAAACTCATAAAACAGAGAATAAACTAGAAATAGTGTCATACTTTCCATCTTTGAAGTAGGTTTTGAGAGTGTCGCTGAAGCTCTTGGAGTATTTCACAAACTCTTTCTTCTGCTGTTCCAGTGCCTAGCCAATAAATACAGACAGCCTTTCAGCTCCACTTATTTCACGGAGACTATCTGTGTGTATGCACTTTTCCTCCTTCATGTATCTACCTACCCGTCTGTTCTGATACTGGTATTTCCTGAAGACAGTATTAACTGTGTCGAGCAGCTCCTTTATGGCACTGGCAATGTCTCTGTGGATGACACACACAAATAAAGTGCATGTTAATAAAACAATATTTCAAAATCTGTCTGGTTTTATCAGGCAGTGATAACCCTGAAACAACAGTTCTTTGATCCTGCTCGTTGTCTGCCTTTCTTCCCCTGTTCTCACAAACATGCTTTCACCGTCAACCTTTTTATTTTTTCCTCATACGCACTTGAAATCTGCAGTTACACAACTTTAATTTTTCAGCATTCCATTTGAACCGATTTAATTTCTAAGCCGTCCACTGCGTAAGTAACTTAAGCAGTGACTCACTAAGGGTATTGAATTCGATCAAAATAATGGCAAAGTGAACCAAAAAAATGAAATGTTTCTCGCTCTCTCTCCATACTCTGTGCGTGTGTGTGTGTATTGAGTAGACAGAGGTTTGTCATCACCATGCCATCAGATTCCAAGAAATGTCTATATCACTAAGTTCAGAATGTATGTTTGTGTTACATGTTTTAATGATTTGATTTTTGAAAATTGTGAGATGCTATATGAAAGCTTGTATGTGGACATTTGAGTTGATATTATTTTGAGTTGAAATTAGTTTGTAACTCATACCATTTGAGTTGGCAAATTTAATCCAATTCTCAAGGCTTCTCATTTCACAATTTTGTTGAAAATTAAAGAGATATCTATTAAACCATTCCTTGATCTACAGCAGCACAACTGACCAGTGAGAAACAATTAAACATGCTTAAATTTGCATTTTTTTTTTTTAAAAGGTAAAATGTGTTACAACAGACCATAAATGAAGGTGGTGGTGCTACAGAGATTTCCCAGCCTACAAATAACACTGTCCAGTAGCAACTGAACATCCTTGTTTAGTGCAAGCTTCAATGAAAACATTAATAACATTATTTTATATTTCTACAGTGAAAATGAAACCCATTCTTCATTTTAACTGGAACCATGATCTATATAAAAAATTTTTTGCATACTGTTCAGCCCTATAATGAACTAATAATAAAGACATTTACTTTAGCCAGTAACATAAGTATACACTGATAGCAAAAGTGCGTGGAGTGTGTGTTTGAATTTTGTTTTTGTGCAACAAGGGCCTCCATCATGAAGACACACACTGTATCAAAGTAGTTAACTACAAAAGATTTTAATCACCCATGGGAATGATTGGCAAAAGTCCTCAAGACATCCCCTGACAGTGTTTTCAACTGATACAAGAAGTTCGACTAAAACTTTAATGTAGAAATAAACCTGGTGTATATTGCACACACACACAAATCCACACACTGAGCTGTCTTACTTGATGGTCTGTAGGAAGCCTACTCTGTCATTGATCTCATCTGGTATGGTGCTGAGGATGTGTCTCAGAGCTCGGGCCCTCTCGTTCAGCTCCTGGAACTCTGGCTCTCGTCTATCAATCATGAACTCTGAGAACACCGGGAGAAAAATACTGATCTCCGTGACAGGCACATTAACAGACATGTAAATGCATTCAGAGAGTGTTCAAATCCCTTCAATTTCAATTTTATCCCATTCTGTTATGTTGCAGCCTAAAAATTCAAGAGGTTCTACACTTAACATCCAATTATGACAAGTGAAAACAGAATTTATTATTATATTAGTTTCAATTTTTTTTTTTTAATTAAAAAGCAAAAACTGAAGCAACACAATTGCATGAATTGCATTAATTCAGTTTGGAAGTTTCTCCAGTCTCCACACATGTTCTCTAGAGCTCAGCCAGAGTGACCATGAGTTTTTTGGTCACCTTTGTTATCAAGGCCCTTCTCCTGCGATTGATCAATTCTCCAGGTAGAGTCCTGGTTGTTCCACACTTCTTCCATATAAGACTTATGGAGGCCACTGTGCTCTTGGGACCCTTGCAACAGCCTTCCCCAGATCTGTGCCTTGACACAATCCTGTCTCTGAGCTCTGCAGGCATTTAATTTCAACTCACCCTTTTTTTTCTGCTCTGCATTATCATCTGTGAGACCTAATATACACAAGGCATGTGGCTTTCCAAATCGTGATCAATCAATTGAATTTAGCACAAGTGGACTTCAGGGTGTAGAAAACCTCAAAGATGATGAAGAGAAATGGGAGGTACCTGACCTAATTTTGGAATAAGGCTACAACACAACAAAATGTGAAAAGATTGAAGCAGTCTGAACACTTTCTGAACTGTAGCTGCAGGGGAGATCAAAACGTGCAAATAAATGATGGTGGCATGAGTGAAAAGTGCATGTCTACAATCTAAATGTATAAAATGAATATATAAGCAAGCTTGTGTGTGCACGCAGTTTAAAGTGACAATGTTTAGCTTGTTAAGTGAAGGCAGTATTAAAGGTAGGACTTGGGATGTGCCATGAAGAAGGTGCATTTAAAACCCTTCGAAAGTGTGTGTGTATATGCAAGAGTGAATTCATTACTACCATCAATCACTGTACACAGCACAAGGAATTCAATTATAGACAGAAATGAAGGGACATTTAAGAAAAGGGGGATGAGTCGATTTGTGGAGAAACAGCTCCCCCCAGTGAAAAACTGAGCACATGTAAAAAGGCAAAAACGGAAAACCCTGGTCAGGATAAGTTGGTGATCAGCTTACTGAAGCATCCTTAAACAATACAGTGAGTGTTGCATCTGTCCTTTCTCTGGAAGACAGCAAGAAAAAGATGCATTTCTTCCACTGCAGGTGATACAGTCACATAAACTGATATTTAAACTGCAGTGGAGGAAATTTTATGTTTGCCAGTTTAAACTCATTTCTTTTTTATGCAATTCCACACTGCTAGTTGTCTGGGTGTCTCTCCTTGACTTGCCACACACAACATTCATCAAACACCCAGCATCCTACCTTGTACATCGTCTGTAGCCATGCGAAGAAGAGACTCATTATAGTTGATTTTTAAGTTCTTCTTCTCCAGTATTTTGATAACAATGTCCTGTGTCAGGCCTGGATTCTCCTTCTCTGCCTTAAGATGCACAAGCATACCGTTACACTGATAGTAAATCAGTCAGGCTTACGCATCAATGGGATTTATCAAATCAACAACATAACAGAAAGTTGAGTCGAAAATTATTGAAAAAGGAAAAGGTATAGGCTCAGTTATTACAAGAAAGATTCATTCCGTGAAATGTAAACAAACAAACCTTTACAAAAGCTGCTCTCAAGGTCTGTGCTGCTGATACGTTCACATGCTCCAACTGCAAGTTATAATACACAGACAAACAAACATAAGCCAGTAGCACAAACCCTAACACACACACAGCTCAGCTCAGTTCTTATCATAGTCTCTCCACTGTCCTGAAACATAATTGTGTAGACAGTACATACAAGCCAGGCAACCTACAATATCAAAGGAGGACACGAGTTATTGTATCGGACTGTGTACTAGGCCATATACTGTTTGGTTACTCCCTGAGCTGATATTCTGGTATTACAGAAATTATGACTCCTCCACCCTCACACTCACCCTCAGTTAGCACATCATGTAAAGTTGCTTTGAAATAAAGTCTCTTAACAATCAGGTTTCATCCAAAACCGTGGTTGAGGAACATCCAGTTAAAAGTTTATTAGGAAATATGGGGAGAGAGGGATGAGAATGAAGGTTGTCAGTGCCTCAAACACAGACCACCGAGAGGCTGTAAAGTGTGTGTGTGTGTGTGTGTGTGTGTGTGTCATTGATTTGCTACATAAAGAGCATTTATGTTGGTTTTAAATTGTTTGCAGTAAAAACTGCAAAGTAATTTGTTTGATAAATGAACCCCATTGTTGTGTTTTCAAGTACGTGCCACCACATACAGTGTTCTCTATTGATTTCCTTTCCATTGTCATTTTTGATTTAACATTTGCCCAGCAAATCTTGACACTAACTCGGTTGTTTAGAGCTCTGAGTGAATTATAATGTTACATGTTTGCATGTGTCCAATTTGTACCTTCCTTTTTCAGAATTCCACTTTTTAAGCCAGAATTTAACGATGGTAAATAACTTTCCTTTTAAAAATGGTAAATATACAAGATGTGTAAGTACAATAAAACACATCTCAGTCTATGTACATAAGCCATCAAGACTATGGAAAAACATAACCTGCAAGCACAGTAATGTAATAGTTTAAAGCTGTATAATGTAAACACAAATACTTCTCATACACACAGAATACCCTATACATTACTGTATGTATCCTTGTTAGTACTTTATTTAGCACATTTTTTTCTATTCTTTGCACAAAATCCAATTCACTGCAAACCTCCACCACCATTTTCATTAAACACACACCACAACCTCCTTCTGCTAGACCTGAATATATACAACAAGGCTCATCTATATTTCTTTCTCACACAACAAACCTTGTTTACTTTTTGTTTACTCAGCTTTTATTGTTTTTACTTCGATTGAAACTCTGCATTCTTCACCTGGTTAAAGACAGGATACATCACAGTGTAGAGAGCCATGGAGACTAGTGAGGCGGCATCGGCTTCATTCTTCATGTCATCCATGGTCATCCTTGACCAATCAATGGCCCTTTGTTTGTGTGCTTGTCTACTGATGCCAGTCTCACCACATTCAATCACTCACGGACACTGACAGAATGAGAGCAGACAAGGACCTGAAGAAGAAAGCAAGACAGTTGAACAAGCAATGAGAGATAGATAGTGGTGGAAAAGACAGAGGAAGGGATTTTTAAAAAAATATATTTAAATTGTATTTAAATGTACTTTTTTTTTTTACACTTAAATACAACTTTTTATTATATTTTAAAACAGGGAAGAGAACATTTGGTCGCTCATGGATTGAATAAATTCATAAAATACATTTTATAATGCTTCCAACACTGCACAAGCTCTATTCCTTCCATTACATGTTATAAAATCCCATGTGCACTACTTCCCAGAAAGCCTTTCAGTCACAGACATGATCCATCACATAACAGTCGCATTGCAAAGTATGTGCTTTACTGTTCCACAGGGAGCAATGGTGAGAAAACTGGCATGAGTCATACCTGAACAAGGACAACCTCTCCAATATTACTGCTGCAGTAAAAATGTCACTGTGACAAATATAGAAACTTGGCCCACACTTTACATGAAGTTTTACCACAGCTTTGTCACAAGGAAACAGTAGATTCTAATGGTAAAAATAAGAGAAAAATATCAATGATATCCTCTTTCACTGGCCTGTGTTTTGTCTCTTTCGATTGCCAACGCTCAGATGCTTCCAGGGCCAGTTCTTCCTCAGCCATTGTTCATTGTGTGCCACCCTCACAGGATCAACTATGGCATCATTCTTCATTCTACTCATCATCATTCAATTAGAGGGCAGGGAGGCTCACTAACATACCAAGTATGTGTTCACGAGTGTGTCTTTCAAGACTACAATGAATCATCACCTGCTGAACTGACAACAATTTAAGCCTACCCTTCACCTCCAACTATCAGAGAGCGCCTTGATTATGTAGAAGGTTCAATTTGCCCTTTGACACCAACTATTACGCAAACATTATGGTTGTAATGGCAGTTTTTCTTACTACCAATAGCTGACTGGGATTGTAAGAGAAGGATTGGCCAGTGTCTTCAACAGCTACAGCAGAGAAACAACAACTGACATGGTGACAGACAGCTCTGCCACAGGATTAAAGTTGAACAAGGGAGAAAAGGGTATACCTAGAGCAGTGACACAATAAACAATTAATATGCAGCCCCTCTTTCCGTAACTTTAAAAACATTAAACAAAAATATACTTTAATCAACTGGACTCTAATAAATCAATTTAAACTGAGACAGTTATAGAGACTGTATTCCTGTGCTTCATTACTTTTGGGAGAATCTCCTCCTTTGCTTTCATATATACACATATTTTCAGTTTTTATTGGCCCAGCATAGGAATAAGTTTGCATCTAATGTGTGTGTAAGTGCATTACATTAACATCAACAAAAAAAAATAAAAATAAATGCATAATACTCCCATTTGTATTTGGGTTATAAAAAATGTGTGGAATAACATATGAAAAGGATATTTCCTGTGCGGATTTTTAAAATCAGGGGCAGATGATGATAAGTGTGGAAAGTCAGTTTGTGAAATCTTTGGTAACTCCCAAAATTCAATAAGGGTTGAGTCAAACCATAACTCCTCAATTAAGCTTTAGTCCATTGCCAGTAAATGAATGAATGAGAAACAATTTGCCCATAGATGTAGGAAAGCAAAGGAAAGAAACTGAAAGTGGAGGGATAATAGGACTCTCTGTGTATAGGACCTATTTTATATAATTTGCATAATGGTCATAATGACAATTTTATAGTTACTAGTACATGCAACAGGGGTCTGGTGTTGTGCACGGTGGCTGATTAGTGGCAGGAAAGAGAAACATTAATTAACATTATTAGTTACACCTGCACTTTATCTGCAATGACACGTCAAAATCCCAGCCAGTGCAAAGTTGTCTTTGGAGGCCCTCGTTTGGACCATTACAAATTTTCCTGAACCAGGGCCATGAAAGTGAACCACAGACCAGCCACAGGAGTCAAGGTGTGCAAGTCCACACAACCACTGATTTGTACGTGTCTTTACAATGGACACAGCGCTGTCTGACTGCATTCAAAGTTGAGCCATTTACAGTTCGATCGTCATAATTTTGTTATCATGCTGATTTTGAACCAAATTAACTTGCTTCTGCTTGAAAAAAAAAAAAAAACTGACAAGTGCTGTTTCCCTTTTCTGGCTTCATTAAATACAACGCTCACTAGATGATGCTGTGGTGACACAGCGACTGTAAATGTACTCCAACAAGTTTGCCACTTAGCTTATAAATACCTGGGGAGGGGGGGGACATTTCGGTGATGGAGCGAGTTGACAGTCATAATAAGACACTTACCTGGGGTGAGAAAGCTGCCAGTGTGTCGATCTCACGTAGGTGGAAAAGCGAACAATGCCCACAGGTAGCGTGCTAACAGGAGATTAGCAGCTTAGAGCAGGTGGTCAACTCCGTCCTTAGCTAACGAGAGCTAAGTCGCTAGCGGTAACATAAACAATAACGCCAACTACAGACAAAAATTTCCGTCGTTTTGTCCAACAGGCAACTCTGCCCCTCTTGTTGTCGTTAGTGTTTCATTCAGGAAGTTTTCTGTCTGACAAAACTGTAGTCGAAAGCCAGGGTGGGCGGTGTTGAGAGCGGAGAGGCGACTTGTAGTTCTTTCGATGAGTCTCCTTAATGTTTTGTAATTGTAACGGCCTCCAGAATAGACTTCAAATCCCAAACAGGTGCAGGTGATTTTTTTTTCTTTTTCTTTTTTTTTTTTTTTAAACCTTTGCGACACTTTTGTTGGTGGGGCGAATATTGATCGTTTTAGCTGCATTCCACTTTTATAATACACACAACATAAATATGTTTTTAATTGTATCAGGAAAATCAATTTAAAGGTGAAAAAACGACAAAATACAAGCTAGTTTACCAGTATAGCACGAAATTAACGGTTAAAGTGCAGGTCAAGATAGTTATCTACCAACGGCAACAATTGTAAGTTAGCGTTACAAATATAATAGTAAATATTAGTTAAATGAATATATATTTGACCACACAGCTCGATATATCCGTGACACGCTTTCAGTGGCTCATGAAGCAAAAGGCCGAGGGAATGAGGGTCAAGTAAATCTATGATGCGACGAAGGTAAGGTGAATATAACGCTTGCATAAGCAAAGCAGGAAATCGGTGGGGATATCTATTTCGGTTCACGTCGACGATCTTGGGGCGATGTTCATTGGACCAATCGGTGGGGAGGGGGCGGGGTCTGCGGCAAATGAACAGGGCAGTGAGCTGCGGCGCCGGAGGAGAGCAGCAGAGAGAGGGACCGCACACGTCCATCCATCCATCCCTGCCGTGCACCGTTTATCGGTAAGAGCCGTTTTTATGCAATAACCTCCAGCTGGTTCACGCACAAACCCTGCACTGATTCACGTGAAAAACCTGTTAGGAAGGAAACAAAAACCTCAGCTGATCAGCTTTTCCCCTATACGAAAGGTCTAATTTCTGAGTTTTTCATAGAATATTTTTTATGAAGGTGTAGGAATGTGTATCTCTAATTGGTGATTTTGCGAAACAGTATAAAAGGACTTTGATTTTATAATCAACATGTGTGGGCTTTTGATAAGGGGGCGGGTGGAGACGCACACTGGAGCCAAATAGCCTATATTTCTTAAGCCTATTGATTAAAGCCGTTACCCGCGTGTCCACCACCCAGGTCTGCTTAATTCTACAATTGCATTGTTTGTTTTTGTTGTTTTTTTTGTTATTGTTGTTGTTGTTGTCTTACTGAAACCAGCTTAGGCATTGCGGTGTGGTTCTTGTCCTTGAAATACGGGCAAAGGCGCAGTGAGTGAATGTGTGTGAATTAATGAGGCAGATTGTAGTAGACTGGTCCTACCCATTCCCCACCCCACACACACACACACACACACACACACACACACACACACACACACTACTTGGTATTCCTTCATGCAGATCTGTGTTTGTGTGTGTATCTGTGTGTGTGTGTGCGTGCGTGCACACGTGTGGTTTGGTGAAAATTCATGAAGAAACAGATCCTGCAGCTGGTTCAGGTAGCCTGTCTGAGGTACAGCTCTTGTTGTCCAGAGCTCTATATTTATTTCTATAATATTCTGATGTAGTGTGCCCCTTAGATTAGGAATTATATAGTGCATAGAAAAGGCCAAAAACATTTCAGAGAAATATAAATACAGAGAAAATAGCAAATGAATCTATGTGCTTGTTTTAGTAGGTTACCATCACAGTTTTACCACTAATGTATTTGTGTCATTTTGCACTTCAAACTCTCGATGAATCCCTATGTCAAATATCTTTTTAATGTGAGCCTACTGGTAATACCAAAACACGGTCAACAATAAACAATTCACTGTGTCTCATGTCTCATTCTCTCAATCCACCTATGATCTCTTTATCTCTGCAACTAAGTTAATGACCTCCTAAATCCCCATTGAGGCCCATGGTTGTAAAAGCTCCATATTTAGAAAAACAGTATCCCTTTAAATTATAATCTAAATGCATTAATCCCATATGCATCTGAATCACTGGTTAATCTCTTCTGATGTGTAGCCTGCTGTCTCCTCCCCACACTCTTCTATGGAGTATCTGTGTGTTTGTGTGTGAATGTGTCTGTCTGTGTGTGTTCTGCCTATTCCCAGGGAGAACTGCATTAATTGTGTTTCAATAATTAAATGTCTTTCAAATCAGCCTAGTGAAACAAAACGAGCGGGGAAGGGAGAAGCTCAGCGTGCAAGTGCTGAGGGTGCATGTTTGTAACCTTCCAAATCTAAGTTTCTATGTGCAGGAGTGCTGATGTGTATCTGTCAGGTACACTGTGAGAATAAAGTTGGTGTGGGGGGACTGCAGTTGTCTATGATATAATCAAAAAGCAAGCCTGTTATGTGGAGCCATATCAAGTGGGAGAAAAAGAAATCGAGTTTAATGTGTCTTTGTCCTGATATACATTTTTTTTGCCCATGGTTATTAATGTTACTGAAGATGCAGTGGAACAGTGGAAGGCTGGCAGCAATTAGCAATGGGAAAAAACTGCTTATTTTTCTCCCAGAAACCAAATTGAAATACATAAAATATGATGAGATGAAAAATAATGCAACAGTTTAGATTATATAATGAATTTACAATATATAATTAAAAACAGAGAAATGTGGGTAAATCATATTTCAGCAGTTTTTCCTCTTTTCTCTTCACTTTCGAAATAAACTCACAGACACACTCGGGCAGGTTTGTCTACTGCACATGCTGCTGCAGCAAAGACACAAGCGATTAGTTTATACCTGGCCAGAGAAGAGGATGAGGGAGCACAGAGAAAAGGGTCAGGACTTGCAGAGAGGGAGAGAGGAAATCACAAGAATGGAAATTAATTGTCAGTTTGAATTACTGCATCATACTAAAAATACACCCATGTTGCAAATTAAGAATTAAGATACATACATGAAATAATAAAATAAACATCTCAAATACAGAACATATAATTCTGATTAAATCAGATAAAATACATAAATTACCTTTTAAACACCTACATAAAAATTTTGAAACCGTATATATATGTTTGTTTTATCAATAGGTGGATATTAAATTTCTCTATGAAACTCCACCTGAGATTGTAGAAATTGAAAGGAAATGTAGTGCGATTTCACTGCAAACATTTCAAGCTTTTATACTCTGCAGCTCGCATCAATTCCCTGGTTCACAGTTTAACGCTCACACATACTCACACATACTCACACACACACACACACACACACACGTGCCCTTGAATCGATCTGTCAATTGATTGGTGGCATTGAGGGGTGGGCTAAGTGTAGAGCGGGGATGATGACAGAGAGAGCGGCAGATCTCTGTGAGGACAGTAAAATGGTTGAAGCGATTTGGTAATACCTATATTTTCCCCTTGCTCAAACTATGCCTCAAATACCAAATCAAGTTGAATTATTTTCCTAATTGTCTCACTTGTCACCACCATTGTTTCTCTAAATCTCTTCTTGATTTTTAAACCTGTTCAGTTGCTAAACCTCCACCCCCCGGAGCAAGCAGAGTAATCACAGATACATTTATGAGCAACATAAACAGCCTTATTATCACCTTATTGTCTCCATCTCAGCTTCTTCCCTTGACTATCACTTCTTTTTCAGCATCAGCCGCCTTGTCTCCCTCTCTTACCTCTATTACCTCTCCAAAAACACACACATCCACACCCATGCGCACATTTCCCCCACAGGACCGGTTGATAGTGACCTTTACTGTGCTTCGGTGTATCCCTGGTCTTTAGTCCATTTGAAAAAACCTTCCAATCTTTTCACTTTTACCACTGACCCCAAATAGAGGGCGATCCAATTACAGCTCAAATCTCCGAACTTGCGCTCCCACAGCGCTGTAGCTGTTAGTGTGTGTGTGTGTGTGTGTGTGTGTGTGTGTGTGTGTGTGTGTGTGTTTTTCTGACAGAGAAATAAAAGAGATGCTGTTGAGTGTGTCTTGGCAGAGGGTGGGGAGCAGTCAACCATCTTGCCATGCTATGCTGGGGGTCGTTAGATAACATTGGCTCGGAGCTGGAATCTGCATGGAAGCTGCCTCTATTCATTTCTTCAATGCTCTCCCCTTCTCTCTGTCTACTTGTCTTTATTTTTTGTCTTTCTCTCATTTTCTAATTCTCTACTTACAAGTCTTCCTTGTGGTTGTTGGTTTCTGCCTCTGTTTGCCTTTTCCTCCTCCCCATCTCGCTCTATTTTTCTTTTTCTTTTTGCCTCTTTATCTCTCTCTTCCTCTGGGTGTCTCTGTTAGCAGGGATTAATAAAGGGTTGTTAACCTTTGTTTGCCCTCTGTGGAGTGTACAGTGAGCATCCTGGGACTTCAGGCAGGTTCCATAGCACATATGTCATTTTATAACAAGAGGTTGAATGAGCTGGGGCAGTGATCTGAGGACAGGCTGTAGACAGGTAATTTTGTCTGAAGGGTTCAAATAGTCATATATGATTGGATTTATGTGTGTGTTGTACATACATGGAGGACTACAAAGCGATAAAGGAATGACAAGAGATTTGAAGCCTTTAATTGCAGATGTCAAAAAAGGTTATTATCATGGTATATTCCATGTTAATCATAGAAAAACTGAATCTCATCTCAGCAATTTCTATAGTTGAATTCAGCTGGCAGCTACTCAGCACAATGTTCAGTATCAGTGTCAGTGCTGCTTTGTTTTGTTTAATGGGTGTAAGTTTCATAGGTGTTAATGGACTGTTTCTGTACCCACAGCAGGCACCAGAGACTCAAATATTGTGCCATTGTTGTGGGTGTCCCTGAAATCCAGAGAGATATGAGGTTAGGTTGCAAATCTAACAGTCCACACTCTGTTAACGTAACAGTTAAAACTATACTGTCGAATATTTTAGTTCTTCAGCTGTGAATCAGGGTTTCTCTCTCCACCAGTGGCCCTGTGTATTACAGCACATTTCTTGTTGCCTTCTCGAATACAGGAAAAATTATATACACATTTCACACTTTATTATAATTTCCTATGCATGAGGTCATTTAATTCATTCAAATGGCCAATTTACAAATTAAATGCTGTGAGTGAGCTAATCCTTACTGGAGAGACAGCTTCTACTTTATAAGATGATAGTCAGTGAATCCACTTGGATTTCATTGTCCATTGGTATCTGACCCAGCCAAAGCCAGCAGGATCTTAAATAAGATTTAACCAATCTAAAAATCTGAAGAAAAAAAAATAACTTTTGTAATGAAAAGTATTTACAACTAGTAGCTGGTAAAGGAATAACCATTGACATCAGGTTAAAAAAAAGTACCCTTTTGTCGAAGCTTTTTCCGCAGAGGACATTTTAACATTTCACAGGAGGCAAATGACAGGTGTAAATAATAAATGAATGATGGCTGAATTCCATTTAGCTACTTCAGTTTCAGGGTCCTTGTGCAGTGCATGCTGGGTAGCTGTCACACTGCCATGTCTTACTGAAGTATCATTAATCGTGTTAGTAATAATTTTCCCTCTATGTAGAATAAAAATGTCTGTGTCTAGTCTTGGTCTAGTGTAAGCGGTTCTTGTTAATTAAACACCAGCAACAAAATTAAGTTTCACCATTTTCAGCAACACTGAAAAATTACAGTCGCCTTGGGTCTGCCGGTACATAGCTAAATGGCCTAGTTTACTGTTCTGATCTTCAGGCTTCTTTGCTGATGAAACTGCTGTTACACTTTATTGTAAGATTTACAGCTTAATTAAAAAGTAATTCACTGAAGACACATATTGGTTATTTCTTCCAAGACAGAAAATACAATTGTTTTGTTCTCTCTCACAACAGTTTTTTGTTTAAAAAAGAAAAACCTGTATCAATAAGGCTGCAGTAATCTTTGCTCTGGGGGAGCGGTTGCGCACTGCTTTTGAAAATGTTAGACCTTTTGTCAAAATGATTAACATGCACGGTGTAAAATAACGCTAACCCCGCAGAATTACATTTAAAAGGCACAGTAGATAATTAGTAATTAACATTCAATTATAAATGACAAGTAACAGTTTCATTCTGACCTAAAACTACACAACAGGATCATCTCCTCCTTTGTACTTTAACATTGCTCGCTCCAGATATCTAAACCAGACACGTAAATCACATTAGTGGGTGCCTTAGCAATTAATATGATTGTGGTGTGAACAGCTGGACTCGCGCACTAACTAAATTGTAATACAGTTAAACTACAGATAAAACAGTTGCATTATCTTTAACTGAAATTAGCTTCCTGATAGGATACATCAGTAGCCATTTAGCCAATTAGCTCCTGTTGCCTCGGTGCAACAGTGGTAGCAAATCAGGGGCGTGAGCAGAGCAGACAAGTTGACTGATGAGTTGAATTCCCTTTATGGTTCACAGTAATGGAAGTCCCCACCGGCCATAGGAGTTTAGTGCTTCCCTTCTCCTGGACTGCAATAGAGTTAAAGGCCCTGCCCAGTGGTGGGCTTTATTACTCCCTGTGTAAATTGTCTGCCTTGAGAGCTCACCCACATCAGTAGGTGAACAATAGGTGAGAGACAAGTGTCTAATAAAATTGGGAGAGGGAGACACTCACAGAGAAATCAGTGATTTGGGAGGTTCATGTATGTTTGATAATTTGTTGTGTGAGCGTGAGCATGTGTTTTCTTGCATTTTACTCGGTTCAAGATCAGTACAACAGTATGTAGAAAGCAGCTGCCGTGGTGCCTTCAAGGAAACACGAACCGCAAACTCATGAATGATAAACAGATGCCGTTATCTCTGTATTGCAAAAGCCTGTATAAGTCAGACATATTCATGGTGAAATCATGCCAGATAACCCTGCCATTTTTAACAGCGTGTCCACGGCAGAAGGTTTTACGGTCATGGAGATAATGATAGACATGATTCTCTGGAGTTTATTCCCAGAGGGATAGACCTTGATGAAATGGGATGTTAGCACTTTCATCAAATTCATCAAAGCACCTATGGGCTTCAGCAGTGTGGAATTGTACTTCGCCTAAGTCAACCAGTGTCCTGTGAATTGAGGTGGAGAAGGCGACTTTGCTGCAACTCCACAGTGATCACCTCCAAAATAAAAAACAAGAAGAGCAGGAGCTTGCCTTGTTTTTGCAAAATTACTGAGCACAGTCAGTGCAATGATGTGAGTTCGGGGTAGTGTAGGTATGTGCGTGTGTGTCTGTGTGTTTGTGCAAGACAATGTCAGAGAGTGCGTTAAGTGACAGAACTGGAGCTGGTGTGAAGAGTTCTTGCAAAGAGAGGGGTTATGTGAGACAGAAAATGCTGAGTGGTGTATGAAAGGAGGAAGGAGAGTTTATCTGCCTATATGGAAGGAGGAAGATACTGTATCTTTTAAGGGTGAAAATTCTTTCTGTCAGTTCGGCAAAACGAAAAATGTCCATCATTTGCAGTTGCCTTGGTAACCTACGCTTGGAAGTGTCTGTGGAAATGTGCATGTCAAAGTATGAATGTGCGTGTGTGTGTGTGTGTACCTTGCAGATGAACCACGACTAAGGATGTTCATGTTTAATAAATTTCCCTGGCCTATGAAGCATACCGTCTCAAGGTGTTGGGTTTAAATGGCAGTAAGGATTAACGTACGTGCTGTGGATTTGGATGACGTCATGTTTTAATTGTTGAAAATGTCAAATGCTGATCTATTCTGTCTGAGAATTAGGATTACACAGAGAGATTAAAGGCTGCTTTTAAAGGCCAGTGAGTTTAATTGCATGGAATTAATCAAGTTGTCAGGATTAAACTCTTGCAACTCAAACCATGAGAGATTTTCTGACATATTTACTTTCTTTCAGTCACGAGAGAACATTTAATAGCCAGGTGTTGGGTTTCCCCACTCACCTGGGAGGCATGCTGGGAAACCCACCTGAGTAGATCGGAGCTAAAGTTGAGCTCATAGTCATCAATGGCCAAACTGGCAAAGTGTGGGATCCTCTTGCAGACAGGGTGCCACAACTCAAAAGGTCAGAATGGTGTCACCATTACAAGTAAAAGCCAGCCACCCATGGTGTTATTATCCACTCTCACACACACACACACAGGTGCACACACAACAAGGCTCCACACTACTTTCCCTGGCTTAACTGCATGGCTGGGTCTTTCCTTACAGAGAGCAGGGCCGTCTGTCTCAGAAAAGTTCAGCTCCCACAGCTCAGAAGGTCAGAAACATTACCTCCATTTACATCTCTGCCAGTCCTCTCCATCCTCTCCCCCAGCCTTTCTTACTCTCTCTGGATCTCTCTCTCACACTCTCACTGAAATGTCTGAGTCACAGCATGACATGTGAGAGCAGGTGAACACACGTGACTAATGGTACATTAGCAGCAGTACATCAGGTTTGTACCCTCGAGCGTGTTTGATTTTTCAGTTTGAATCTATCTAGAGTTGGGCATCCAACACTTTAGCCTGCCAACAGTGATGCTACTGAACGACTCAAATCTTTTATTAATTTTTAATATTTTTTTAAAATAATTTGATCATATTAATATAATAAGAATATTTCTTCTTACTCTCATTATTATTATTGCATTTCAGAATTTCATTTCATGCAGTTAGTTAGTTGGATCAATTCATTGTTGGCTTTCATTGGATTTGAAAAACATAGATTAGCATATGAAATATGAGCAGGCAGATCAGATTGTTCCCAGACAATGCAAAACTGAAAAATTGGAGATCTGCTGATGAGCTAATAGGTCACATATTTGGGAACGTACTCCCTGCGATGTGAAGAAACTTTGGCAATGGAAATAAATTTCCATTCGCTGACTCAAGCAGATGCAAATCCAGCCGGCGGTTGTCCAAAGTAATTTGTCAGAATACTTATGGATGGAGAACAGACATGATAAGACCTCGATCGTCAGTTTAGAGGGACGTAAAGTGGAAGTGGCGTGTGGTTATGTGTGGTTTGCAAGAGAATGAGGAGTCATATTTAAAAGCTCATATGTTAACTCCACAAGCAGGGATGGGCCCCTCTGCCTGTTCAGTCAGGGAATATTGCTTTAAGAGAGGGTCTGGCAATAATCTATATTGTCTTTATGATGTTTTCATACTCCCAAGCCGTCTGAATGAATAAATCTTTAGGCCATTCATATAAACATAAATACAATCTTTACATATCATATCATATTGTTCATCAAATATTGTTTATATGTCATATCATATAAACTTTTCAGGCTAAATAATTTCCTGAACTGCTGTATACTGTACTTATAGTAAATACAGCTCAAAGAAGGTTAAACAGTGTATTTGCACGGAGACTGTTTACATCTGCAGGTTTCAGTGTTGTAGTGTGTATTTACAACAGATGAACAATGCATGTAAGACCGAATCCAAATAGTTGACATGTTCATATGTAATGAAGGAAAATATCACAAAAAAACAACAATGTGGTTAATTTGCATGATTTGAATAGTTTTTGGACAACAACGTTTGTCTGTAGCATCGAGGAATTACCCATACCAACAATTGGTAGGAGGATCAGTTCATTGTTGGTCATAGTCTTTTCCAGGGATTTGATGGCTGTAAGAAAAATAGAACAGATCATGCATGGCCTCAGGACGAACTGGTTTATTTTGGGATGGTAAATTGTTTGTCACTTTGGCAGAGCAGCGCAGAGGAAAGGGCACTACACAACAGGATGGGGGACTAATTTTCTGGCTGCTGCCCATTGTTAATGTTGTTGACACCACAGTCACCTGCAGTCTCGCACATACAGTAGCAGCCAGCAGATTCCAGCCCTGCATGGGTCTGCTAATTGAATCCTTTCTACAAACTGCACGAGGACAACAGCTCAGCAGAGAGACACAACAAAACAAATGTGTTTTGTTGTGTCTCTCTGCTGTGCAAATGCATTATCTATAACTCTGTATCACTCTCTCTCTGAACTCGTCATCTGTCTCTATCTTTATTCTATATATCTTTCACTCTCTTTTTTTTCTGTTTGGGCAGCAGAAAACAATGTTGCCTGGCAACAACAGCACCAGAGCAATGGTGCAGTGTGTGTACGTTCCTTGTCATTTTAAAAGGTATAAAAGAAGGGTTAAAGAGACACAAAAGGCAAGAAAGTAGAGAGGTGAGAGGGAGGAGGGAAGATTGGTGAGGAAAGATAACATATGGAGCAGTGGGAGATTAAAAAGGCGAGAGCCCAGAAGTGTGATGGCATGGAAAGATGAGGGGAAGGATGGAGCATAGGAGGAGGTAAAGGCCTCTTCATAATCAGTCATTCTGTACAGACAGACAGAAAGTCGTCCATTCATATACAAAGGCTCAAACGCGCGCACACACACACACACACACACACACATACAGAGCCAAGCAGATTTTGAAGGAAAGAATCTGATTTAACTCAAGATGATAAGAATGGCCATGAAATATGTATGAGCTCATTTAGCAGATGTGCTCTGAACAGCAATACTGACTGCAGTCATCAGTACAACTGTAGTTACTGCACATTCTTGTTCTTGATATACCGTCTCGCTGCTTCTCTGCCTTATTCTGTATGTTGTTTCTGTGCAGAACTAGATTTTACTTTTATGTTATATGTTTATATGCATGTTTTCACCTTTTTCTTCCACATTTGCTTTTTTCCTCCTTTTTCTACATTTTTCTTGAGCCTTTGGTCACATGTTCATTCATTTCAATCTGTATCTATCAGTTTTCAGAGAATTTGTCTTATTTGCAAAAAGTAAAAATATTTCTGGTGTTTGTCAATATATTCCTTTGACTGACAGATGTTTTCTGTGTCTCTCTGGCCCTCTGCTCTCTTTTTATCACCCCACATCCCTGCTCTCTCTACTTTCATCTGTCTCTCTCCTTTCTAAAATCCTCTTGTCCTTCATCTCTTTTTCTGCCTTACGCAATAATCTTCTCTACCTTTATCTCCATCTCTCTCTCTTCTTCCCTCCCCTCTGAAATACTCCTCTCTCTACTTTTGACTCCATCCCTCCCCAAATCATTTTTTTCTCTTTCATCTTGTCTTCCCTCCATCCTCATCTATTTTCTTTCCTTCCACACCTCTCTGCCTACCCACCTCCCCTTCATCACTCCAATCACTCATTTCCTGTTCCTTAACCCTTTCTCACCATCCATTCATCTTTCTGTCTTTCCTCCAAATATGTTCTTTCTCCCTTGTTGCCTCATTCACTTCCCATCCTCTCTTTTTCCCCCTTTTTTTCCACTATCTCTTTTTCTCTTTCTTTTCTTTTTTTTCCCCCCCATCCTACTCCTTCCTCTTCATATATCCTTCATTTGCCCAGCTATCTTTGGTCTGTGCTGCAATGTTGATCCTGGACATTTTGTCCCCGCTCCTCCTCCTCTCTATCCTGTTGCCGGGCTACGGTTGCCGGGCGGCGGACATTCCGGAGGACACTACATCAGAGTTCTCGGTCAGATTGTACCACCAGCTGCAGGCGGCGGGGGGTCAGGACAACATCATCTTTTCCCCACTGAGCGTGGCTGTGGCCTTGGGCATGGTGGAGCTGGGGTCCAGAGGAGCTTCGCTGGAGGAGATCAGACAGACTGTAGGATTCAGCCACCTGCTGCCAGGTGAGACTCACGTTCATAAACACAGGTTCGCTGGCATCAGGGTCAGTGGTAGATGACGGAAGAGAAGTAGTACCCAGATGGCAACAGCCTTTTTTTTTTTTTTTTTTTCTTTTATAAAATGAATACTCATTTAATTAAAAGGGCAATGCACCCATTTTATAGTTACATTAAGTCCAGTTTAGCCATCACGAGAGGGACTATTCAGCCTTTGTGTTTTTGGAGTTCTGGAGGGAGCTTGAAGTTTGAATAAACTGCCCTGATGATCTTCTCAGGTTTATCTTAACTTGGATGTATGACACAATTTGTAGCATAAATCCATCATTACAAAACAGAGGTGTGGAGTTTGAATTACGCTGACATTTACTATATGCTGATGCTATACTGTTGTTTCATGGGAAATGTAGTATCCAGCAGTTTTGGACCTTGAACCATATAATATAATATATGGTATGATAATATATGAATTGATCTTAGCAACAGGCCTTATTCCACTCAAAAACGCATATGCTTCACATGTACCTGCCTTTAGACATACAGCAAGAGGCACTATTTCATCCAGTTCTTATTTAAATTGGGTTGTAATTGTATATGCTCAAGCAGTAAAAGTTAGGTATGATTTCCATTTTAAAAGATGTATGAATTTATTTATTTATTAATTTTGTAATGTCCTTTGTCCTCTACCTTTTTACAAGACAACACAATTTCTTATATATTCAAAGATTTATATACTTTATACACTGAAAGAGAAAGCTGAGTGACACAAGATTTATTTATGTAAATGGATGCAATCATAAGAAAAAAAGATATAGAATTGATGTTAAATACCACTAAGATTCCACTTGCCTCTATTTGAACATGACATCTCAGCAGCTTGACATAATATGTGAATGAAATATTTGTGCCGTCTTTATATTTATTTGTATTTTAAATTCATATAGTTTGTTTTTTTTCTATTGCTGTACAAAAAAAAACTATGTAGGGATCTTAAAGTAACTGAATTTGAACACCACCTTGTAACACAGTGAAGATGATGTATACATTTTTGTCACAGCACTGTGTGTCCCTCTGTTCTTCAGGTGTGGAGTTTTCTTTGCTCCAGAACCTGACAGCAGCTATGTCGGACGATGACGCCCACTACATGATCCGATTTGCCAACAGCCTCTTCCTGCAGGAGGGTATCACCTTTAACCCAGAATTCCTGCATCTGATGAGGAAGTATTTCCAGGCTCACGTGGAAACAGTAGACTTCAGTGAATCAGCAGCCGTGGCTGAGCAGATCAACAGCTGGGTGGAAAATCATACAGAGAGTGAGTTCAAGTAGGGTGGAAGACATGGAACGCTATAGATGAAGGCAGTGAAGGAAAGGAGGTTGATGTTATGAATACATACTCATCACACTTCCTGCATATTGTAAAATGAGCAAAGCACATTTGATCACATCATCTTGTACAAAACAAAAAATGATTGCATTTCCAACCCTTAGTTGCACAAATCTCCACCAGATCCTTGTGTACAACTTTAAAAGTTGTATCATAGCATTATCTGATGAAAACTAATGTGTACATCCTAATGCACCGTACAAATCACTCCCCCCAGGTAAGATCCGTGAGCTGCTATCAGCAGAGGACTTCAGCAGCGTGACCCGTCTAACCCTAGTGAACGCCGTCTACTTCAGAGGCTCCTGGAAAAACCAGTTCAGGCCAGAGAACACCAGAACCTTCTCCTTCAGCAAAGACGACGGCTCTGAAGTCCAGACACTCATGATGTACCAACAAGGAGACTTCTACTATGGTGAGGTGGATCTTTGTGTTAATTGTACTTGTGCCTCTTTTTCTGGAGCCCTTGATTTTCAGCTCATATTTCCTGGGGTTATTTAAAATGTTAATCTCAGATCTAAAATATTCATATTTGGAGTGTTATTCCCAGGAAAGACTCATCTTTTCTGCTCAGTGAGCTCTGCTGCTAAAATTCTCTTCCCTTGCATAAACTCCTTCCGTATGTCTGTTTGATTTAGTAGTGTGTTTTGAAGACTATTTTGTTAATGCCACACAACATTAGCAGTACTTTGGTAGTCTGTGGTAAGTCATGTAGTACTATATTACCGCTTGTAAGTCGCTTTAGATAAAAGCGTCTGCCAAATGAGTAAATGGAAATGTAGATACATATATTAGCTTTTGCAATATCTAATTTGACACTTGGTAGGAGGCACAGCACCTCTCTTACCACTGAGTTTGTATTTTCATTGGTTTTATCGATGTCTGCTTCTAATTGTGTTGTAGGATGTCATATTTTGTCAGCTGTTACACTGATTTTTCACACATTTGGTGTAATTTTAGGGTACTAAAGTCACTGCGAATTTCCAAATCTGAAAAGATCTTTTGCTTGTCTGCAGTTTAATACTTTATCATTGAATTTTCACAAGAAAACAGCATGTACAGCACATCTTTTTTGTTTCAATAGAAGTGAAAAAATATCAATGAAACAATAAATATATATTTTTTTCTGCTTCAGTTGATTAACCTGTCAGTAATTTTTTTGAATTATTTGATTGATTATTATAAAATCATAAAAAAATAGTAAACAAAAAAATATGTCCATCACAAGTTCCTGGTGCCCATCTTTAAATGATTATGTGATGAATTATGATGCAAAATAGAGAATAGCATTCATTTTTCATATTTTATTTTTGTGTTTGTATTTTTACTAACAACATTCCTGAAGTAATCGGTTTGGCACCAATCGTGTATGTGTAATTCATTTGTAACTGCCTTTTTTTGTGCCAGATCCTGGTAAATGTGGTATTTTGGGCTGTTGTTGTTAAATCAGTGATTCAGGTTTTCTATTCCTTTTATATTTTAAGGACATTTTACCTTTGACCTGTTTTGGCAGTGCTGTAAGGTGCAAGACAGTTTTAACCTGCAGTTTGGCTTCAATACTGTTACATCTGAATGATTCCAGTCTTTTTCACTGATTTCTTTGTCTGATGTCCTGCCAAAGACAGTTATTCATATTCTTACTGCACTGCTACTTAAGTTGTTGCATTTGAGTTATTTTGTTGTATGCATTTGTATGTCTGAAATGAGACTGCACAGAAAATCCGTACATATGTAAACTGGTGTGCGGTGAGCATACTGTGTGCATTTTCTCAATGTGTCTACTTGGGAGCTGCAGAACAGCGACAGATCCTTGAGGAGAACATTTGTGTTTGCATTTTCATTTTGAAACACAATCATTAAAAAATTATGTAAAATGATTGGGGACACCACACCCCATTCACTGCTGCAGTGTTGCCCCATTCTGCATCAGAAAGCCCAACACAGAATACTAAATTAATGACAGATGATTTTGTTGTTGTTGTTGTAATTTTCTTTTTTAAACAGCGTCAGAAGAAAAATAAGCAAAAAGAGGGATAAAATCTGGCTATGTTAATTGCTCTATAAGCGCCATCTCACTGCAAAAATCTTAGTAAGTGGGATAATCCTATATTTAGATTTAAAATCTAGTTGGACTTGTTTTGACTATAAAAGGATTATCTCATGTTGACTAAGAAATTCTGTTTCATGCAATGAAAGTAAATGTTTCTTGCCTTGTGTTGAATTTTTATCCAAGGGGTTTGTTTTAATAGATGCATGGGACAAGTCTGTTAAAGAGCCACCTCAAGGCTACGAAGATATCACTTCTTGAGAACATATCATCTCCCGCAGATGTTTGTATGAGCTTTTAAATGAGTCTCTAGATGTGTGTATACGGTGGAGTATGAGACAGCTTTCCCATTAACATGAATGGGAAATGAATTGGAAAGTGGTTGAAGAAATGTGAAAGTGTAATCAACAAATTAATGTGCTCAACCAATTTGCTTCAACATCTGTCTATGTTCATTGTTCCATTACAAAAGGTTAGACTGTGTATCTAACTGCATATGTGTTTATACGTATCTATGTCCTTAAATTGTATTGTGTCTCCTCACCAGGTGAGTTCAGTGATGGCTCCCAGGAAGCAGGTGGTGTATATCAGGTACTGGAGATGCCCTATGAAGGAGAGGACATGTCCATGATGATCGTTCTGCCTCGACAGGAGGTGCCGCTGGCTTCACTGGAGCCTATCATCAAAGCACCGCTGCTGGAGGAGTGGGCTAACAACGTAAAACGGCAGAAGGTGGAAGTCTACCTACCGAGGTGAGAGTTGTCACACACAACACACATACAGTACACACACAAACATTCATACTCATTTAAGAACACATACACCCGTCAACTCCAACTTAGAGGAGGAGTGGGTTGATCCATCCAGTCTTACATGCTCATACACTCTTATAAAAATATCTTAAGTTTGTGACACCTTGTTGCCCTAGAAGTTGTTTTATGCAGCCCATTTAGCTTGAAAACATGCCTTGGTTACTTGGACATCAAGTGTGTGACTACTTAGTGATCTTGAAGATTTTAATACAATTCCCAGAATCCCAAAGGCAATGAAGAATTCCTCTGGAGTAATTTTCAATTTAGCAGGTGGGATGAACCATAATGACAGCAGTAATTTTTTAACATCATTAAATTGCATCCTCCATCACTAGAGCTCTCTGTATGATTTGTTCATTAATGTTGATGTAAAATGGTTCATAAAACAGCTTTCTCATTCTAAGGGCATTAAAAATTTGTCATGTACCACAAATATTTAAGGCAGAGGTAATGTTCTTACAGTTAAATCACTTGCACCTGCATTGCAAAAAAGACATGTCATTTACATTTGGCTAGCTCCTATATGGGTAGGGCAATAAAATCTAACTTATTGCCACATAGTACATAGTGATGGACCCTGCAATGACTGTTTAACAGTAAATTCTTCCTCTAAAAACACAAGTAACTATTAATCTTCCTACATAATTGAGACTGAAACACACAGAGATAGATGTACAATTACAGTACATATGCATGGAACATAAATATAAACAGAAACATACATATATGTTGAAAAACATTGACCTATTTAAAATGTGACTGCACTTTTAAGGTTCAAAGTGGAGCAGAAAATTGACCTGAGGAGCACTCTGCAGGAGCTGGGAATAAAGAATATCTTCACCAATGATGCTGATCTCTCCGCCATGACAGGTAACACTCCGCTCTATGGCAAACCTGATAATAATGTATGGGTATGTGAAGTGACACATACCCATACATTATTATATAAAGCACATAAATATAGACATAAATGGTGAGAGAAATAAACTCCTGGAAGGGTTCAACATGAGAAGTATCATCAGTTTTTTCTGCTTCTTGGCTGCAGTGAAGTAGCCTCTGGTACTTTCTAAGGTAACCAAGGTAACTGGCACCAAGTGAGCAGGTCGGAGCTGTCACATCATCCAGTAAAAATAGATACAAAGAGAGAGAGAGACAAATATATATATATATATATATAT
>CM076657.1:17194873-17206054 GCA_038496675.1 Rachycentron canadum
TATATATATATATATATATATATATATATATATATATATGCATAGAGCCAGAGAAAGAAAAAGACATGAATGTATTAGGATAGTTTGCTAAGGAACAAAGCCAGACGGATAACTGTATATAAACAGAATATAAAAACTAAGATATAAAATAAACAACTGAACTGAAACTAAAATGCAAAGAAAAAAAATCCTCAATACCCTTCATGCTTATTAACAATGCAGTTCTAAGCAGCTCATTCTCACTGATCAGGTGGAGCTACAGCAGTTGTATATTGTGAAATACAATCTTGTACGGCCTAAAACATCCTAAGCTCAACATGTGCTCAGAGGACATGGTCTATTCTGGCAGGTAGGTTGATAAGAGAGTGGTATTTTGAGATGCTTTCTATTGTCAGGGAAACTATTGTTCATGCTTTTCTGTTCAGATGTTGCCATTTTCTGAAGAGACCCAACAGTTTGGTTTGCAATGTTGTTTTTACCAATATGTGGGTATACTCTACACAAGCACGCTCTGTACACTGAGCTGCATATACAATTTAGATTCAACATTGTCTTTTCACTCTCACACTGACTGATATACAGTATATTATGAAGGCAAGGTTGTGATGTGTGAATGTGTGTGTGTATTTTCCAGATGGTAAAGACCTGTACATTGAGAAGGCGGTGCAGAAGACCTACCTCGAGGTGACTGAGGAGGGGGCTGAGGGAGCCGTTGGGTCAGGTAGACTGAAACATTTTTTACCTCATCATAATCTTCCTGATCATCAACATTACGGCCTGCCTACCATTTTCTTTGTGTCATGGGTCCCATATGGCAAATCAACTTATGATTCACAGAATATTGCCCCCTTTTGTCAGCTAATAACAGTGATGGATCTTCCCCCGTTAACTCTTTGTCTATCTCAGGAATGATCGCTTTGACCAGGACTCTGGTACTGTATCCCCAGGTCATGGCTGACCACCCATTCTTCTTTGTCATCAGAAACAGAAGGACAGGTGTGTTTGTGAATGTAAATGCAAACGTGTGTATGCAGAAGCTTCAAATATAAGACTGTAATGCACGTCCGTGTGTGTATATGTGTTTTAACCCGACTTTCTATATATCTCTTCTATTTCCAGGGTCAATCCTCTTCATGGGTAGGGTTATGACCCCTGAGGTCATCGAGCCCAACGACCATGATTTTGACTCCATGTAAATGAGGTGTGAGGTCACTCACTCTCAGCCAATCAGATCCTGACGTCATAAATGCTACCTATCCCCTATCTCCATCCTCAGCTGTGTTTTATACTCTTTATGAAAAAATATATAAACTGGATATTACACAATATATTATATATTGAAATATGACATACGACATATAATGTGACTTTGTTTTGATACTGGAAGCTTTAAACTCTTGGATACAGACATGCAGAAGGAGAAGGTTGTAAATATTCTCTCGTAAAAGCTGGTTTGTATATGAGCAAGATGAACTAATACCACATGATCCACGCACAACCCCTTTAAGTTCAGCAGCTTCGTACTCACCTGCGTCCACACAGACAATGCACAAAAACAGTTTTCTCTCTCCTTACTCTTTCTTAGTCCAGATACAGTCTGTTCACACTGTAAGTTTCACACTTCAACTATGTCCCTGTACATTTGACATTGTGTTCTATATATACATACAATATATGCTCAGTATTTATTACAAAATAAACGTGCAAACATTTTGTCCTTATACAATGAATCTTAGTAATATATCTGTTCCAGACAGTATTCTTGTCATTTTTTTACACTGTAGGCACATGGCTAAACTGCTGATGAACTAATATGCCTTATCACATCTGAGTGGTTGATTAAGCCCCAGCTGGGCATCTCACAGGTGAGCAAAGGAGACTGCGTAACTAAGGCGGGTTGCTATAGAGACGGACTGGAGCATGCAGGCGCACTGAAAAAGATCTGCTGCACTGTTTTGGATGTACATACAGGGAGAAACATCAACACCAGCTGTATTCAGTCTTTTACTCAATAAAAAAGATGAATGTGTTCCCATTAACGCATGTGTCCTTCTCTGTGCATGGTAGTGTTTATTCTCTGTTTATAAAGACATATGTGAATGTAAACTGTATTTTCAATGACCATGTGTGTCAATCACAGTATTAAGGATGCCATTAATCTGAAACGTAACAGCTAACACAATTTTAGGTTCTTTAAATGAAGGATTTGGTGAGGCAGAAAAACATGCAATGTTTCAGGAGTTTATGAAACTTGTTAAGAATAAGTCCATGAAGTCCATGGGCTTTATATAATGGCTGTTATGGTTGAACAGCCAACCTTCGGCAGAAGTTGGCAGTTCAACTGTAACTCATCTTCTCAGGGCAGACAATGTCCTGCCAAGGCATCTTGGAGTAGTTTCAGGCCTGTGGCATCACCTGGCTACCACACACACACACACACAAGAGGAAACAGATCATATCGCTGAGCAAGGCAAGGATATACTGTGACCAAGGACGAATGAGAAGTGCATGTTGAATGCAGTAAATGTCATTTCGTAAGGAAAACTGTATGTAAAAGATAAGGCTTGTTTTGTTTTAACGCTTTCTGCTACGGAAATATTCTGCCCCGGTGCATCTCATGGGTAAAAAAAAGCATCATGAGTAGCTTCATCTGGTAGGTTTAATGTGCCCAAGTAAATTCAATTCAAGTAGAATAGAAAATTACATTATTAACTGAAGGGTTCAATTATGACTCAAATGTAATTAGGTGTCATTTATTTTCCAGGGTATTTATTCAATGTGCATTCCACAATTATGTTCAAACTTAACATATATAAAAAGTACTCCTTTAATAACTGCCTATGCTTTCATTTAAAATGTAATTTTCACAGCTATAGTGGTAGTAGCAATGACAGTGGTTTATATTTATATGTATGTGTGTGTGTATCAAAGTTCACAGAATTGTGCCTAAATAGAAAGTACATGTATTTGTTACTTTCCTACTCTTTCTCTGCTCAATTGTCAATTGGTTTTAAACAACACAAAACCTAATCAAACATTAATATCACAACTAGCGCACTTATTACTGCCTGCATAGTGCTGGTACAATAACAACAAAGAATCAGGAAATAAACCTTGATAATTACATCCCTAACAGATGTTTCTGCCATTATATGAGTTTGTGCAAGGTGCCAAAGATGACAAAAAAACACAAAAATCGCTTTGATGTGACAACTGTTATCCCTGTCATCACTTGATGGTTTTGGAATCCCAATTATCTGTGACATGATTTTAACACCAGATGAAACAGGGTGTAAAAGAACAAAACAAAAGTGAAATAATTACAATGATAAATGGCAAAACCAGATATACAGCAAAGTTTATTACTGCAAATGATGACTCAGTCTTGAAATAACCAATGCAATAGATCTGCTAAACATAACCTACTCCTTAGTACAAAATCAGAGGGCATCAATTACCTCTATGAAGTATCTAATAGCTTTTTTGCCTCTTGAGTGTGCTCAGTGTGTTTCAGTGGTGCAGTATCTTAAATACAAAGAGCAGTGTTGTAGACGAACGACAGCCCATGGGTGTAGGAGGTTATTTATAATCTAAATTATTTTCACCAGCTGGTATGACAGCTGTGCCTTATGTCTTCATTATGTGCCACTGAAAATCTAAATGAACCATATCTATCCTCCTACCTAGCTTTCTCTTCACCTGTCCGAATGACACTTGCTTGTGGATACATCTGGAGGCGCAAAATAATTACGTTTATTTGTTCATCAAAAATTGTTTTGGCACAGTTTTTTGTTTGTTTGTTTTGATTTTGTGAAACTTAAATTTCACTTAATGAATCATAATAATTAATTACAATTGTCCTGACATGTGTTTATTGGTTAGCTTGCAAACAAAGCATACACAACGTGTCAGCTCATGAAGCGCATTGACTTATGCAGTTTATCATGTACTTATTTGAACCAGATAAAATATTTAAATATGCAAAATATATCAATAATTTACCCTAAAAGATTCAATTTTTCATTTTTGGTACATAAATGCATTTTCTATTTCTGCACTTAAATAAAAATGTGAGTTCAAAACATATTTGCTGAGTATAGTTTTAACAATGTGTTATTACATGAGTAAGAATTGAGTATTTTCCAACACTTATTTTTATTGATTGAAATTTTGAGTTTAGTCTGCCATGCCAAGTCCTCTGCTCAAGAGTAATCATTTGTAGTAAATATTTATTTAAGCAATTTAGGTTTTTCCTCCACATTGTTGCCAAGTGCTTGCATTTTGTAGGAAGTGTTAGATATACCCCGTGCTATGAGATAACATATATTATGATGTGGTGATATACCAATAAACATAGCTACATATCCTATTCAAACGTAACCACTTGAATAATTTAATTGCAAGCTTGGCCTCCAACAATCCATTTCAAAGATAATAAGAAAAATAACACAAGTGTATTGAAAATCCAATGATAACAGTTATATAGTATTACATTAGATGGAACGACAAATCAAAGTTACAAAAGCTACTCACAATGTCACAAAATGAAGATACTATTACATTAGTCATATTTGCAATTTCATGGCCAATTTACAGGAGGAAGAATAACAACTATATGGTCCCTGAACAATTAGCATGGGCAAGACCAAACTATTCAAGAGGCCCAAACTTATCTCATTTAGAAAGATTCATTGACAAAAATTTACTTTTATCAGCAAACAACAGTACAAAGAAGACAGACATTATAACTACGTAAACAAACTATAATCCCTCAAAATCAGACCAATAATCAGTAACACATCATGAAATTTGTGACTAATCCCCCAGTCACGGTATAATTAGTGACATCGATGATGACATCAGCAATAAATCAGGGAAGTGTTTGGCAGCCAACATGGCCGCCGCCACCTGTTTAAGTCCACGGTGGGCATGAAGGACAAAGGTTGTCAAGTCCGTCCCCCGTTAGCACGAAGTTTTTTTGTTCAATGCAATTAACCTGCCACTGGTCGTAAGCTGGGTATTTATTTCAGCTCGCTCTGCAGAGGCTGACTACAACGGCACTTCCTGTCCTGTGTGACACACCTTGAACACTGTTGCCAGGCAACCATTGGCCGAACGACCGGGTCCTCAGCTCCAGCGACAGGCCGGTCGACAGTGGGTGTCAGTCCGCCGGGGACAGCCGACAGCTCGGGAAACTTTCTCTCGGTGGATACTAACACACCCACCGGGCTCCATGGGTAACACCAACTCCAGCGTCACAGGGCTAAACCGAGCTGTTCGCAATGTGTTAATAAAGAAAGCCGGGATAACTTATCACGTGAAGACTGGGACATGTCAGAAAGGTAAGCTAAAACAAAAATGTCTTCATCAACAAGTTGAACACGGTTGTTTGTATGTGTTATTTTTTATTAGTACCATCTGTCTGAGGCCAGTATTCCTCAATTGAGTTAAAATAGTGAGGTAAAGCTAAGTTATACTTGCCTTAAATTCCTTGCTAACCTGTAAACATTTTTTTTTTATTTTTTCATTTTTATTTTTTTTGGCCTCTAGAACATGCAGTACCATATAAAGCTATAGAGCCACCAGTGTTCATCTATCCCCTGCACACAGAGACTGTTATAAGCTAATAGCACCTGCTCAGGTGTCTCTACTGCCATGGCAACAGGTTCTAATCTGCATTGTCAGGCCCAGTTCACCGTAACTCTAACCACCAGGCCGGTGGTCAGGGTGTCAGCACACAGCAGGGTTTATGTTACAAGACGACAACTCCTCCTCAACCAGGGACCAAAGATGAGAAAATGTCCTGGATGACCTTACCTGCCCCCCCCCTTCGTCTTTTCTTTGCTCTTTGTTCCTCTGTTCTCCCCGTCTCAGTTCTTCAGGTGTGAACACTCTGAGTGGCAGCTTCCCCAAATCCCACTCGTCCCAATACTCTGACCGTGGTGTCACACGCACACCTCTTTTTGTGGACCACAGTCCAGATTCTGGACTAGTATCTACACCTGTAAGTACACTTACACACACTGGCCTCTCGCCTACATTGTTATGTAGAATTATTTTTTTCTCTTTTCATTATTTGAATAAAGGAAATTAAAAATTACCTTTTCCCTAATTCTGCCTAATTCTGTGTTTCATGCAGAGTTCCCTACTTATGTACTCATGACTCTGCAATGTGTATTGCTAAAACTGGTATTTCTAAAAAAGAGTAAAGAGTTTTATTGAAAAGTTAGAAGAAAAAAATGCACTGATTAGGACTTATTTTTATTGCAGGTATAAATACTGGTTTAGCATCTTTTTCCCAGATGTTAAATAAATGATAAGAAATTGAAGCAGTTCAACTACAGGTAGAATTGGCATTACATTCATTTTTATTATTTTGCCTTGCACATGAGTGTGATGTTAATTACAGGAGCCTATTTTAATACATTTCCTGGCTATTTTGTTGAAGTAGGAAAAACATCAAAGTGTATAGTAGACTTGAATCATTCACATTTCCTCCACTATATCTGTATTTGACTTGTTAAACCATTTTCTTAATGGGCTGCATCAGTCTGTCAAGCTGTATTTTATTCTTAATTGTGCTCTGCCTACAGTGTATTACATGTGATGTAATAAGGCTGCCTGAGGCTGTTTTGTGTTAGTAGGGAACAGAGGTCAAGTCTTATGTCTAAATTAACAGGGGAAGGTGTAGAATTACACAGACAAAGTAAGAGTGAATAGGATGTTTGTAAGGGGGTTGAAAAGGTCAAATCGGGAGTAGGTAATCCACTACCCCCTCCCACTGTAGTAACAGTCTTTAAAAACAGTTAACTGTATTTGCTACATTGCCTAATGCATTACATAAAAATTGAGGACATAGTCAGTTTTAAAAAATGTCTCTTTTCTCTGACTCAAATGTTCCCAGTATGGGCGAGCTCCAATAATGCAAGAGTTCACATAATGCAACTGAATAGTGTCTTGCCTGGTAAACACCCATGTATTTGAAAGTCCATGTGATTATGAGAATTCTAAGAAAACAGAGATGGAAAATTTGAATATTTGCGAATATTTGCATTCAACAATAACAAAGTACATTCACTTGCTCAGTTAATTGATAAAAGTGGCAGGCGGATCTGATGGTTTGTTGGGCGTATTGTGATGTTCTACCTGCAATGGTGTAGTTAAAAGTGTAGGTAAAAGGAACATAAATACAAGATAACATTTAAGTCGGAATATGAACAGTCAAGAAAGACAACAGATGGTCAACAGTTTATGACACTGAACATTGTCACTTTGCTAACACATGTAGTAGTATTGGTTAATGGTCTTAAAAACGACCTATTGATTTTGGCTACATACTGTCTGCACACTGAGGGAATAGAGTTTATATTGCATTAATAGGGAGCTATGGAAGATTAAACTTAAGTGTCTCCTGTTCTCCAAAGTACTATTCCCATGTACTGTATATCTCTGTTTTTGTCCACCAATATAAAATGTAATTTGACTTTCATCTGAACTGAATTTGACTATCAATGAGTGAATTTTGATTAAACTAGAGGGACAGACATGACTCATCACTGCTGTCTCTTCATTACACTGAATAGTCCTATGATCTTTTGCGCATCTAGTTTACTGGCTGTACGTGTGGCTTCTAATGATTAAAATTTGATGAAATTCGGCAGATCGGCATGCCATCATGATCAACAGAAGGTGACATTTGTTACTGGTTGTCCCCAGAGAGACTGCATCTTTAAGTCCTATTTTCTTCATCTACTTTTTTTCCTCCGTTAGCTTCCATCAAATCGGTTTCGCTTTGTGTCGTGGCATCGCCTGGAACATTGTGACATCACAGGTGACCAGCTGACCTGCCCCAGGGTCAGAGAAGGTGTGTGATCAATGAGAAAACCACCTGCATGACATTTGTACTTTGATCAGAGTCCAAAATATACAAATATAAATATATGAAGTCCTACTTTGTGCTGTTTGCTGCAGTAACTTAAATGGGAGGGAATGTCATATCAAAACTTCCTATGGTAGAATAAACAGGAGTGGCCTTTTCTTGTTTGAATGTTCTAATCGATTAAAATCCAATGTAGAGGAAAACGAAAAAGAATCTTACAACCCTCTATTAGAAACTTGGTGCTTAAATTAAAATGATTTCCTTCAAAAAGAGCCATCAAAAAATGAAAGACTGGCAAATAAACCAAACCAAAAAACTGTTAAAAAAAGCGAGACAGATTTCAAAAACCTTTTTCATTTTATGGATGATAATGATGTGAACATTGTTACAGACTTTTGTGTTTTGACAATGTTATCAAAAAGGACCATCAGAAGAGGAGCTCTTTCAAAGAGAGGGGGATGACGGCTGTTTGGAGCAGGGGAGGAGGAGGAGAGAGGATGAAAGACAGAGATGGGAAGAGAGACTGCAAGAAAACTGGGAAAACTGTCTGGTTAGTCAGCAAGAATCACGTCTATGTATGTGTCTGTGATTTTAAAGATGTACAGCAGAGGAGAAGAACTTAGAGGTAGTGAGTAAAGGAGTTGAAAAGGAGAGACAGACATAGATAGATAGACTCTGACATACCTGTCTCTTGTCAGGAGTTAAATTTTTCCTACCAGGACTTGGGTGATCCTTTCCAAAAAGAGAATTTCCTCCGGATCCTCTGCCGGTTGATACGGGTGGAGAAACTGCAACTAGTTGATAACTCTCTTACCAACCTGAGTTCTGTTTGTCTGCCAAGGTATGAACCAGCTTTCAATTAACTATCTCTTAGTTGGACGGGGAAACTGTTTTGACAATGGTTCTAATCTGTGTTTTATGTATCATGATTTTTTTTAACGACATTATTTCCATAACCGCATAACCACATAATACTACATAATGTCGAAGTTGCAGTTTGAGCATCCACTGTTTGCTCTCCTTTTATTCTTGTCAGACATTATTTAAACCTTATACCATTTCTGTATCTAATCTATTTCTTTTTGTAATGTTGCTATTATTTTGTCAGAAAGCAGTACCACTGTTATGCTCCCACTTTATATGGGTGCACAAAAGGAAACTACTGCCATTATTCAAATGGAATTTTTACTACTTGACTCAAAAACAAGTTATTTTGGATGACAATAACCAGAGAAGAAAATGTAAGCATTATTTTTGCTTCCTTTGGGCAGGTGCAGAATTCTAAATCTGCACCGTAACCACCTGGTGTGTCTGCGTCAGCTGCCAAAGCTCCCAGCAGTGGAGCACCTTTGTCTGTCTGAAAACGCCATTGGCTCCCTGGGGGGACTGGGAGCTCTGGAGAACAGCCCACTGCGCTCCCTAATCCTGACCCACAACCCAGTGACCTTCACTCTGGACTACCGTGCACGGTGAGGAGACAGTAAACAGGAGAGAGTGGATTCTTGTGGGGTTTTTTTTTTTTTTTTATTCACCATCTTATTATTCATTCTGTATTTCTCTCTACCTTTGTCTGTGCAGAGTTTTCTCCTGTTTGCCAAAGCTTGAGGTTCTGGATGGAATCCCTAAGTTGCCAGAAGACATTCTGCCCACCAGACTACAATTCCCAGACAACACCAGGATGTGCAACATTTTGTGACATTCTTCCATGGACTCCTTATCCTGTTTGCAGCCCTTATCAAAGTGATGCCAAGGCTTCAGCAAAGTACTCCACACTTGAAATTGCACTGAAGGTTTCAAAGATTTCTTCAGAGGAAAGCCAACTGGTATTCACTCACCTACACAAACTGTGTCACAACTGCTGCCCAAAATCAGTCTTACAGCCACACTGAAAATACTGTCAGAGACACTACGATGGTAAATTGCTCAAAGGCCAAGTAGAATGATATTTATATGAAATGATATATTAGTGATATTTTTTTAAACTTAGATTTTTTTTATATGTGGGAATAGGATAATAAATAGAAAATACATTGAAATCTTTTTTCTGGATCCATTTTATTCAGATTTGCATTGAAAGTGGTGCAGTACAGAGACATATATTGGATGATTATGACCAACTTTGGCTTTGATGGAGGGAACGAGAGAGGAGGCCAATCAGACTGCTGCATGAATCATCTCTACCAGCTCAACATCTCTCAGGACTTTGCTGAGCCAACACATTCACACTACTCTGTCTGCTACAGATCACTCCAAACATTAAGACGAGCTGTGTTGCTGAGCAGAAATGTAACTTTAGTTAACTAAAATGTTAACTTCTGTTATACACGCATATTTGCATGTTTTTAATTTTTAGCTGGGTCTGTACTCTACATGTGTAATATATGAGAAGAGAAACAGGACATCCGCTTTCAAGGCTTATCAAACATTTAGCATCCAGACTCCCCAGGATAATGGCCTCCTGTGTCCTCTGACTGACTGAGTAATGACCCGTGAGCCTCATGCAGTAGGTCACACACACACACACACACACACACACACACACACACAAAAAATGTTCACAAAGAGTAATCCTTGGTAGCTTACAAAACACTGACAGTATTTAATTCTCACTACAAGTGTGTATATTCTTGGTACTGTAAAGTGCTTTAGATAAAAGATATATACTGTACTACACAGAGTAGTGTTGCAGGGGTTACACAGAGACATTGCCCCCTCCTATAAGCTGGAGCTGGTTTATTCATACATTGCAGCAGTGTATTATCCTTTAATAATGGTTTCATTTTCATCCTGCACCTAAAACAAACACACTTTTGATGGGAAAATGTTGAATTAAACTGTTAAACAACCAAGCTAAAAGAATGTGGTGATCCTGTGCTTCTTAATGTCATGTTCTCATGAGATAACCACCAAGGAAACACTCCCCGAACGAAGCTGCAGCTGCACCTAAACTCGGAGTTCCTGTCACATGACTCACATCTCTCTGTATCTATTTCTCCATATTGTTGTTGGGAAACGGCCTTGTTTGTCTGACTGTATAATAATTTTGTATAGGCTGACATGCGGGAGTCAAGACTTGTACTCTCTGTAGTGCATGTATTGATTCCTTGCTGTAAAAGTAAAAAGATCTAAATGAGATTCCAGTTTCTCTGTCCTTCTTATTAAAAATTTTCAACTTTGTTAGGAAAATTGATATTGCAAAACACAAGTATGGATACTGCCACACAGGCGCCCAGGCAAGCACCCAAGCATATATATATATATATATATATATATATATATATATATATATCTGTCTCTTATTC
>CM076657.1:17206398-17258998 GCA_038496675.1 Rachycentron canadum
TATATATATATATATATATATATATATATATATATACACATATCAAGTAAGAACTGGGGCACACAAGCACACACACACACACAAGCGGCACGTGCCTTCTTTTCCCTCACAGTAATGCAGAGAAACACAATTTAAGCAGCCGATATCTCTCTAACAAGCATACAGCCAGGCACAAACTACCAGTTACATGCCTCATTGGGATTCGTTTAAGTGTGGAAGATTGTTTTGTGCAATTGCGTGTTATTTGTGTGTGTGTGTGTAGAGAAAGAGAAAGTCTCCGGCTGATGAATGAGAGATCATTACTGCTGCAGAGAAACAGCTATAATGAGCTCACTGGATCCTTACGTACTACAAACACCTTCCAGGTTAGGAAGAGAATCTGGTGTCTCTACCTGATGGTTGTCAATTATCTTTGCAGCACATTTTAACGCTTCGATCTCTTCCACTATGGCAGTAAAATAGGAGAGGAGTTTGAGTTGATTTCCCAAAAATCGTGGGTGGGGGGGAAAAAAACATCTTTTCATAGCTTGGAGCTTCAGCTTTCAAGTAAATCTTGCTCTGGTGTTAAATGGAAGGTTTTGAGAATCGGTGGCAGTCGTGTGGGCAGGCGTCTCAAGATAGACTCCGGCTGTAGGCAATCGTCATGTTAAAATTATTCATGCTTGGTAATTCACCCATGAAGTCATGACTGAGAGAGCGTGAAAATGTGAGGAATGTGGAGGAGTTATCATCTCTGCCATTGCTTGTCACTGTCAAAATGTGCATGCTTGTGTGTGTGTTTGTGAGTGTGTGTGTGTCCCTGTGGCCCGCTATTAGCACAGTAATGAGACACCTGTTACTCTCATACTCCTTCAGCATCCCTGTGGGATGCTGGGCAGAAATAGAGAGAGAGTGGAGGGTGGGGGGACAGTGACAGGCAAAGGGAAGAAATGGAGAGAAAGCACTGGAATGATAGGGACTGAACTAAAAGGGAGACCAAGGAGGAGCGGTGATGTGATTGAGACTGTGCTAGGGACAAATGTTGTTCATTACAGGTAACTGCCTTTTTCAGTCAACCCCCTCTCGTTTGATTTTCATTTCATCCTGATTTGTCGGTTAATTTCCCATGCGAGTGAGTTCACCCACAATCCTCTCACTTCCCCGTTCTCAACCATTGAGGGTAGATAAGGAACAGAGTTGGCAGGATTTATACTTGGAAACATTTGTGGCTTGCAGTGCAGATGTGAACAACTGAGCACCCATGATATGTGAACAGTGATGAATATTTATGCTCTTTTCCCTTTCTGCTTGATACATATTTATGATCATCTTGTCTCTGTTTGAAAATAGACTTGACAGAAGAGTTGCACACAGCTTAAGTCAAGTTATGAGCTTTCTGCAAGTCAAGAATGTGTGCAGCTCTCTTTTATTAGTCATGTCAGGCAACAAACAACAGCAGAGCATCACCTATCATCAACTACTTCTCCTGATTCCCCGGATAACATGAAAAGCAATGAAATTTCAGTTCATGAAGGAAAAACAAAAGTGCAAATGAAAAATTTAAATTTGGAAGTAAAATCTAAAGCATCTGAAAAAAAAAAAACTACAAATATATAATCAAACTATGAATAATTATCAAAGTTTTTTCAGATCAAATGTTAATTTTTACACTTAAAGTTACAATTCTGCTACTAATGTATTTTTGTATAGATATGTGCCAATCATGTTTTTAATTAACTGATAAACCAGGGTTGAACGTGACCTTCAGATCGATTGCTTTCCCTGAAGCGTGGTCCGCAACCCAAAGGGATTCAGTTTACTGTCAAGAGTGAAAAACAAAACATCCTAATGGCTACAACAGTTGATCCGTTTTAAAATCAAGTCAATTAGTATTTGCGTGATCCAAGAGTTCATTGTTTCAGAGGTAATACCCACAGGGCACTTTTTACATGGAGAAGTAGGGTCACTCAGTAATTACTCTATCCTACCAGATAGGGACTAGGACAACTCTAAAAAAAATGAATAAAAAATACTCACTCACCCAATTGCTTTTCCCTCATTTTGATGGAATATGTGTCTTCTTCAAAACGCCTGAATTCATTTTCATTTGGCATCTGTGAAGTTATTCTGCAACCACTAAGTCGATGCCACCTCCAGAGGTGTTGAAACATCCAAAAAACATTGTCTTTAAATCTTTAAAGATTTAGTCTTTAACTTTAAATTGCATTTTCAAAAAAGGTGAAAGCGTAGAATTAAGAGAACACAATCGCAGTTACCTGAGATCCTTCAGCCTCTTTATTCCACACATTTTTCAGGTAACAGAAAAGGTTCAATACAATCAAAATCCCACTTTGTATCAAATATAACTGGCAGAAAATGTACAAATTGCCAGCATTTGTTTTACTATACATTGTACAGTAGACTAAAGATGTTACATTAAATAGCATTCATGTTTGTGAATTTAATTCACACCAGCAGTCGACATGAAATAGCCCCCCCACACCTTTTTTTTTTTGAAGGGGTTCAGGACTAACTGACATGCTTTTATCTCTCTTGTCCTATGAAATTCTTTTCCAAATGTAAAATGAGTAAGACCCAGAAGAGGTTTCCAAGAATGGAAAGGCACAAGTGACATTTTCAGCACAGAACGGTTTCACAAGAAACATCTCTTTGATTGGCATTTGCAGAAATATCCAGTGAAAATGCTCCTGTGTATCAGCTACAAGGAGCTGGAATCCATTATGAGACAAACTACTTCAGTCACGAGGAAAAAAAGAAATGTTGCTCCTTTTTACGATTGTCAGTTGTTACAATGATCAATAAATAACAGAAAACGACTTGATCGATTGGAATGCAAGATGTAAATTAAAATTTGAGCTCTACAGAGTATACAAATGTTTGTTAAAACATACATATAAAAAGGCATTAACAAGAACATTAGAATAACATAATTTATTTTGGTTTCTTTACACAAAGAAAATACATTCTCTGCCTGTCTGCTGTTAAAAAAAACAGAATTAGACAGGCAACCAGGCAGATGTGTGAATAGACTGAAAAGCAGGTGAATTAAAAATCAAAACAAACCAATATATATCCCATTTCTGTCCTATAAATTCTGTCCATTTCCACAGTGTAAGCTGATCAGTTCCAACCCCACAGTGTTTGGAATAGCATCCCATCTTCCAGGCAAAATATCCCAGTTTTCCTAATTGGAATTCTGAATGAATGGCTGCTTTTATTCCTTTGAGAAACAAGGGAGAGAAAGACCTGATAGGCTCAACAAGCAGCCAAAAAGGCACTGCAGCTGGTTCAAGCCCGCGTCCGTCCTACATCTCTGCCCTTCGATTGGTTCCCTTGATTTGACCAGCTGTATCCTCCTCTACCTCCTCTTCCTCCTCCTCGTAATTCTCTTCCTCATTATTCTCTGCAGCTTTCCTGTGCTCGCCCTCATTTCTTGGCCCCTCCTGGTGTTTTGCTTCATTCTGGAGCAAATCACGAGCACAAAACAAGATGATTTAATGGATTACTGTTTTTACATGCCCATTTAAATACTAAATATATGATTTCCCACCATTATACTCATGGAGTTCAGACAACTAAACATGAAGAAACATGCTCAGAAGTCCCCTGTGTTCAGGACTCAGTGACAAAACAATGTCGATTTGTATGCTAATCTGTCTACGGGATTGCAACACACAGGATTGTAATTAATTCTGTTGTAAATAAACAAGAACCATGTAAAAAGGTTCAACTGGTCCACCTCTGCCAGACCAACTGTATAGCAGTGCATGAATGGAGCTGAATGAAGTGAAAGCTCCACTGAGCTCAAGTTACAGAGAAACACAAGTGGGTTCACTCATTAGGTGACAGGGTATGAAACACAAGTCAGTCAAACAAGAAGAGGGAAGACACATACAAACTTACATCATGTTTCATCTTCAGTATATTTAACTCATCTAAGTTTAAAAATCTCTTAATATCTGGCACCGTGAGACAAAATGATTACACACATTATATGTTACATCCACTAGGAGGAAATATAAATAAATTTCTCTTGCTCTCTAGGAAGGTCAAGAGTGAGTGTCAGGTACAGAACAGAAAGTAACAGGCAGCCTTGCTCAAGGGCACTTCAGTGCTGACTCCCAGAGGGTTTGTACATTTTAGAGACATCGCAAATGTGTGCAAGCTTCTCTGTTCAAACAGATTTCCTTTCAGGACAAATTTTATAATCCAAGTCCAGGTAGAAACCTGACACCCTGACAGACTCGGCACCCGATCTCTCTCATTTAGCGTCACACGCATTGGTCAGATTCAAGTTACAGGAACAAAACTCAGGTATGTGCACACACAAACACACACCCACACACATACTTGGGCTAAAACAACCGAATCCCTGTTCAGCACAAATGTCAGAGCATTTTTTTGCTGTAACTGTTTCAGAGTGTGATGTTACTTAATAGCTGGGATAAGACCAAATGAAAAGTTACTGCAAATACAAATATATTCCCCAGTTTTACTGTAGAAATGGGTCTTAATTATTATTGGCTACACAGTACTTGCCTGCTTTGAATTTTGAATCCAGAGGTAGCTGAGGATGTAATTGCTCTAATAGCCACTAGATGTTGGATCCACTATAATGAAGTGCAAGAAATTACCCTAATCTATTTTGAAATATTAAGTAAATATGTTTTTAAAGATCATACTAAAACTGCACACTGCTAATTATGTTTGATGGGAGAACACAGCAGATCCAGGAATTTCGCCCGAGTCACTGGGTGGGTGCATTTCCCAGGCACCTCCTGGGCACCTTGGAGGTAAATTTTTAATAGGCTCAGAAAGAAAAAATCATAACCAGTTTGAAGTGTGGGAATAAAATGAAATAGCTAAGAGCTCTGAATGCTTGTAGGAAAAGCTAGAGACCCACTTTCCGGTTCCCCACGGAGGAACCTACCTGTTCTACGTTCTCCTCGTTATAAGGATCCTCTCCTTCCTCTTCCACCTCATCCTCTCTCTTCTGCCCACCAGCTATATCCTCTGTCTGTTTTTAGGGATTAAAACATAAACATATAAATTCTCCCCAAACTGTCTTTCCTGCGTGTGTAAAATGTGTATTACTGACCTCGTCCTCCACTTCCTCCTGGTACTGCTCATCCAGTGTGTCCTCCTGTTGATCTGGGTTTCCAGCCATCTGAACCCACACAAAACACACATACACACATTTAAACACTCCCTACAGGTTATTACTGATCACTTTGTTAGGGTCTTCCCCTTTATACTGCTCTGTCGTTCTTTCCTGACCCCATACTCACCACCAGTTCTTCCTCCACAGCAGGTTGCTCGGGGCCGGTGTGTGTGCGCGTGTGTATGTGCTGGGCTGCCGCTGCTGGCTCCTCTTCCTCTTCTACCACCTCCTCTTCCTCTTCTGCAACCGTGTGGTGTGGCCGCTCGTCCTCTGCCTCCTCAAACTCATCCTCTCCCTGGTTGTTGGGGTCGTCCTCGGGGTCTAGCTCGCCATCGACTGCGCCCTGTACAGGAAGAGATCGTGATAAAAAATAACACAGGGAGGGAAGAGAACAAGGATGAGATACAAGAATAATGGGAAAAGCGGGTTGATATTTGTGTGAGTGTGAATTATATGAAGCATAAATATTAGAATGAGAGCTAGAGATAAAACTGCATGTAGAGGATTAATAAATGCAGCTTGGGACAGTTGGTGTACTCTAATGTATTAATAATGTCACTGAAGAATTAATAGAGCCCTGGTTTGATTGATGTAAAAGATGGATAGAGGGAAGATGAATATGCCAGTGAGAGACAGTGGAAATGGAGGATGAAAGAATAGATTTTTTTGTTGGATGGCAGTCTGAATGGATTCATGAATGGGTGTATGACGCATGATACAGTGGTGTGAATGTTAAAAGGAGTGAATGAACTGATAGGATAGACAGGCAATTAACAGATGGAGTAAGGAGGATGAACAGATGGATGGGTGGGTGGGTGGATGGATGGATGGACAGTCACCTGCTGATGAGGTGGCACTCTGTGATCTGCTCCTTGTTTGTCTACCTCCTCCTCATCGTGTAGGTTATGAGCATCTCTCTCTGCACACACACACATACACACACAGTTAAAATGAGCCACCTGCCACTCTGAGCTCTTCTAATGCCATCAGACACCGAGAAACATTATTTCAGACAGATTTTTATTATGTCACGTAATGCTTAAGCATCAGACTATTGTGCTGGAGACAATCTCTGTCTCACCTTCATCTTCAGTGTGATGGTCATCTTCTCCTTTAACAATATCATTGTCCATGTTCTCATACTCTGTCCTCTTCCTAATAACAACAATGACAGAACAGGGCACAATCTCCATTAGCCACATCAAAACAGATTTATTGATGTTGAGAAACAAAACATGGAAACTACACGGTGGTTCAATAATGTACTGCTTGCCACATTGCAGTTTCATTTTTCAATAGTCTCCCTATGATACTGCATATCATTTTTTTAGTGGAACTGATCTGCATATGCACACCCATATATTTTCCCTTTTTCTTTCTCAGAGACTTAGTCTTTGCCCAGATTTAATCACATCATCATCATCATAAGAATAATTAGTTTGGTGACTGGAGAACATCACAGTCACTTCTCATTTTCAGATGGAAGGGAAGGAGAAGGGTTAACCAGTGTGATGGCACTCTCATTAAGCGTTTCACATCCCTTTAGGAAAAGGGATGTGATTGGTTGACCAATGTAGCAACAGGACAGATACATGATAGCAGTGTATTAGATATATCGCACAGATGCTGTTGATTATTGCACATGGTGAGTTGTAAGTTGTCTACTGAGTGCAGTTTGTTATACATGGGTGTATCTGGATATTTTAAACGAAAGATGCATATAGGAGCCCTCAGACATGGATGTCCTAAAACCTGGACACATGAAATATATAATATATATGTATATATAAGACATAAATATATTTGTAATTTAATTATAGCTGATTCTAGCTAATTTGAAATCTGACCTTTGGTGCTCTTCTCTGAGCAGCTGCTCCCGTCTGTCCGCCTCCCTGTGCTGCTGCTCTTCTCTCTGCTGCTCCTCCTTCAGCTTCTGCTCCCTCTCTTTCAGCACCCTCTCCCTCTGGGCCTGCAGAGCCTCCTGTTGCATCTGGATCTGCTTACGCTCCGCAGCCCTTACAGCCTCCAGGCGCTGCTGCTCCTGCTGTTGCTCGTAGGCCGACTTCACGCGCTCCACCTGTTTGTGCGCCTCATGCTGCGGCTGTGTGTCCTGATTAAAAGGTTTATTAGTCACTATAAACTAGTAATAGTCAAATGAGATACGTGAAACCTAAGTCAGTTGAAGGCCAGTTTTAAACCTGTCCAGATAAGACAATAGTCTAAGCCAGTTCTGACCAGTTGTGGCTGACGTCTCTGGCGGTCCAGCGCGTTCTCATCCAGCTGTTCATGTTCAGGTTCCTCTCCCTCCTCCTCCTGCTGCTGCTCATCCAGTGGTTGGTCCGGGTCCTCCTCCAGCTTCTGAGGCTGTCCTGCTTGAGCCATTTCCTCCTCCGCCAGCTCCCTCCTCCTCTCTGCCTCTCCCTCTCCATCCTCAGTGGGGTAGGACCTTATGTCGGACGGGGCATGCACCCCCTGTACTAGGTGGTCCACCTGAGAAGACAGCAACCAAAGAAATGTTTCTTATCTGCTGTATGACCTTTGTCTTTACAGTAAAGTGATCCCTAAGAATCCCACATTACCCTGGACACCCGGGGAGCCTGGTGATCTTCTCTGATCGTATCCTCTTTATGTGGCTGTTCTGGATTCATAGCCTGCTGGGCTTCATGGACATGAGATTCGGGCACTACAACGGCAGCTGCTTGTGGCTGCTGGGGAGCAAAATTTTGTTCAGGCTGTCTCGGGCTGGGCACCCTGTTCAGAGACTCCTTGAGCTGCTTGTATTTATCCATCTGGACCTAAGGGAAAAAATATACACATCCAAAACAAAGCTCAGAGAGAGAGGCAATCCTGGGGGAATCATGTAATGCAGTGGGATTTTAAGTGTTCCTAAATGTTACCTCTTTACAATAAGATGTTGTGACTAATGGTTTAATTACAGGTTATGAAATCAGTCACTAATATTTCGGTAATTACCCATTAATAAGAGCAACAGTTGGCTTTTGCTATGGGACAATTAGAAAGTGACAGAAAAATAATTATTTATTAATGACTTCACAGTACATTAGAAAGAGAGAAACTTGACTTTGGCCGTTACTGACAGACCAAGTTGTTCTTATTAAAAGCTGATATTTAAAATACATTAGTAACTGATTTATTAGCCATTAATACAGAAATCAATTTATAAAAATGAATTATTTAAAATGAGACCAAAAGTATTAAAACTTGATCTTAACCTTCTTAAAAGTTAAACATTATACTATATATCATTTAAAACCCATTACAAAAATAAGCAAACGAAATTACAAAAAGTCTGTTTGTGCTACAGATAAATTTGTGGTTAGTTAAAGGACATAGCCTTGAAGCTAGAGATTACAATGTTGCTTCATGTAGAGAAGTCTTGAATTAGATGTCTTCCAATGGATCACAATCACAACACTGTCATAACCCAAATTACGAACAGTTAACAACAATGTCATTATATAAAAAAACACCACAAATTCACGTGCACTTGGAAAAAAATAAATCATTCAGCAGAAAATTTGAACACTTCCTCGTTCTCCTGACGCAAAAGAGGCAGTGTTTTTCTTTCTTTTTATAAATCCAGTCTATACCAACACACCAGTAAATGACATCCTTCTGTTACACACTACATACATGCATACAGGCCAGAGGGTGAAATTCTAAAAATTCCTTCTAAATTCCACCTCTCTCTCTTTGTCTCGCTCCACTCACTCCATTATATCTTTCTGGCTGATTGGCTGCAATGTGCTTTAGATGTACTGCTCTGACAGCCCTGACTAAACCGAACCCCCTGGAGTGAAGGAAAAGCGTTTTGTGTATGTGCATGCGTGTGTGTGTTTGCCCCAACTAGAAGCACTGACGAAGAGCAGGACAGGATTTAAAACCTATTAGCAAATGCAGACAGACAGAAAGAAAAAAAAGAGAGGAGAGGTGAGTGACTATCCATAAATGCAGACGAGAAGGAAGGGAGCGTTTCAAACAAATCAGCAGAGTGCCGCGGATTCGATAAAGCATTCAGACATTTCAGAGGTCACTTTCAAGGAAAAACAACATCTGATCCAATTACAAGCAACACTTCAGCCATCTTTTCTCCTGTCTATTTGGGATTATACAGTTTAGAGCAATAAACATCTCTGCTTTAAAGAGAAGGTTAAAGTAAAGGTTACAGTCAGACTGAGAGGAATGCAAAGCAGAGGAGTGAATGTTTTCGTTGCTCTGGGGACATGCGGCTCCTCAGTTTTCCTGTATGACCTCCCTTTTCATCAGCTCATTAATTCCTCATAAGTTGTGATAAATAAAGGGTCCAATCAGATAAGCACAAAAGGAACACACCCTCAGAGCCATTTTACTCCATTTATACTGTCCTGGACTCTCTAGCTTCTCTGCTAACGAGCTAAATGATGACAAATTGAAACACAAATCTCTTTTCTCTCAGTGTGACCAACAAAGAGTCAAGTCTCTCCTCTGTGAGGCATCAATCAGCTGCTGTATTCACTGACCGTGGAGAGCGATGAAACGGCATCTCTCTGCTGCTGTCCTACCTGAGCTGCTGCCAGCGCACTCTTGTGGTCCTGCAGCGTCAGTGTCAGCTGGTCATGGGCTGCCTTCAGGTCCTGATGTTGAACCTGAACACGCAAGCCAATCCAAAGAGCAGAAATTATTTTCACGTAAGGCTGACACAGTTTCAGAAATCACTGATAAAACGTATGTTAACTTAAATATGTTTCTACTTTTTTTTGTGGGGGAAAAAAAAAAAAGACTTGAAAAAATATGTATGTTCTCACCTGTGCATCCTGTAGCTGTATGTGAATGTCATGGTGAGCTTTTCTCAGCTGTTTATTTTCCTCCCTCAGGTTATATACATTCTCTGCCATTACAAAACAGCAAACACATTAATGGAGAGCATTAAAACAATGCATTTAAACAGGAAACACTTGAAACAAGAACTATTTTCCACTGCAAAGCATATGCAAAGATGATTAGAACCACATGTATATATTTAAGTTTCTTTTTTACCCATATGACACGTTAGAAACACTTGGTCCATTTGTGGATAAATATCTTATAGCAAAATGAATCCATCTGTTGTAAATAAAAAATATGTTTAACCACTTATTGAACAGTACAATACCATATTTCTTTTTTCTGAATCTAAAAGCCTGCACATAAAATACTGCTACTTTTTTGTTTCAGACATGCAGTATTTCACAAAGTCAGAAGATGGAGACAGAGTAAGTGTTTAAATGACGACACCACAAGAGAGAGCACCTTTGAGTTGGGAGACTTCCATGTCTTTGGCTTGCTGCAGCTTCTCGAAACGGCCTCTGTGTTCATCCAGCAGCCGGCTGTGGTCCTCACCCTGTACTTGATGCTGCTCCTGCAGCTCGTAATACTGCTTCTTCAGATCCTCGTGCTGGTTCTGACCGAGAAGCAAAAAGAAAAAAATGAATCAAATCAAATGCTCTTTGTTTTGTTTTCTTCATTACACTAAAAAGCTTCACCAATAAAAAACAAAAACAAAACTGTCACTCATCACTCACACATATGTAAACTTCACACACACACACACACACACAAAAAAAAAAAAAAGAGCAAGGATGTAGTGGAGTAAACTCCTACAAACGGCAGGAAGAAAGGTTAAATATGAGGATGTCTGTGTTTATGGCAATAACACAGACGCATTCATACTTAACACAAGTGTGTGTGTCTGTGTGTGTGCGCACGTAGGCGGGACTCATTTCATCCATACCTTTAACATCTGATGTTGCACTTGTAAAGAGTTGAATCTGCTGCTGGAGTCTTGCTGTTTCAGCATAAAAACAAAACGTTAGTGACTTTGTGGCCCAGATTTACTGCGCCTGCAACAAAAGGTAATGGTCAAGGGATTATCTCTCACTGGTAGTGCCAGTTAAAGCAGTGCCTACTGTTTGTGTAGCACTTTTCAAAACTCTATGCCAATATTTAACAAAGCAACACAAGCACACAGATCAAACACTGAGCAAAGATAAGCTTAAAGATCAATTTTAACATACCTTCTCCTTGTTTAGTGACTGTTGTGCTTCAAGTTTGTAAACCAGATAATCTAGAAATTAGAACAGATCAGTCTTGATGCATCATTCAACAGGATAAATTTAACATAAATTTAATTTAACCAATGTAACAGAAAAAACGTGCATCTGCTAAATAATACATTAGAGTTCTGTATTTACTCATATAATAATAATGTCAGAGACTGTAAGTATTCACTACAACCTAATATTTGTTCTTCTACTACGATATGTAATCTCAGTGTGAGATATGACTTTCCCAAAGCTCCTTTGAATGCACATATACCTCAAGAGTCAGAATTGAGCGTGGGTGTTATTTTTCTCACCTTCTTTGGCCTTTTTGTGCTCTAACCTCTCCTTCTGCAGAGACTTCTCCAACCTGGAGCGATGCTCATACACCACTGAACATATGAAACACAGATGGAGGGAAAAAGAGAAGGGATACATAAAGGGAGGGAGGTGGAGAGATAGAAAATGCAGAGGTTTAGTGAGTGGATTGGTATCTGTTTGGGTCAGGTGGCAGGTAAACTAAACAAAAGGAGAGTTGTAATACAAATATGTTTACTGCAGAAAATATATGCGCAAACAAATGCTAAAAATGTTTATTTTTGCAGAGGCAGACAGAGAGAGGATATGCGTTTTCTTCTTGATACGAGAGCCAGGTGTGATATGTATTCAACCACACAGTGATCTCAGGACACGACAGCTCCTCCATCAACAGAAAGCTGCAGCATTCCTCACAGGTCTGGTGGTCTAACCAGAAATATTTACATATTTCTAGTTTATTTTCGTGCTGTTTATAAGCCCAGTGAATGGTGTCCAAGAGGTTTTGACCTTATGAATCATCTTCATTGAAATAGTATATAGTAAATTAACAGAAGTTTTGGTCCCCGATGCTCGTCTGCCTCTATATTTGAGGTTGTCCTGCCCAAACTCTCCCTCAACAGATTCTTCTTTTATTCCCTCTGTTCTTCATCTTCATCAGCGTCAAGATTAAATCAAAAGAAAAAGGAAATAATCCTTGTGGGGAATTATGTTCAGCGTAGCAGCAGGACTAGGTGGATGGAGATCATACAGAAAAGAGCATCAAAGCTGACATAACAGATAAGTTCACAAACAAATGACGCAACATGTGAATAAGTGATGGCGGGTTTGCAAGCTGTGTGTCCTTTTTGCCCTTCTTTGTCATCTTGCTCCATTCACCTGCTCTGCCCATCGCTGCTTTTGTTCTCAGATACAGCCTCGCTGAGAAGTGATCCACTGAGCCACGTTTCACGTTTAATAATCTGAGAGACTCAAACAGCAAAAACAGAGGTGCGAGTACACTAATTTTCATTTAAACATATTTTTCTTGCAAATTCACAATCCCCTTATTGTAACTGGATGCTACCTGTCTCTTCCACTCAGTCTGAAATGACTCAGTTGTGCATTTGCGACGGACACTATTTCTGTTCTTCAAGTACAGCTGTACTAGTGTAATATTACTGCACTGGATCTCATTTGATCTCCTTCCTTTAAGTTATACTGGTTATACGTCATACATTCAAAATCAGAAAGTCATTTTTACATTTAAAAAAAAAATGTATTCACCATTATGAACACTAAGTAGTAATGGCACAGCATTTACTGTGTTATTAAGATTTTAATGTCCACATGGTTTATGAGCCGAGTGTCATTCAAGTGTTTTGCTTTGCAGTTTTATGTGAAGCATTAAGAGTGACTCCCATCAGCACTTTGGTTAGAAACATGGTTTGTCCACTTAACTTCATTCCATTTGTTCAAAAAAAGTCTTATATCAAATGTTCAGTATGAAGTGATAATACAGCCTCTCCTGTTCCAATAATTTGGCTCTGATCCCTTATCGTGGACTTGTCATTCACCCATCTTAGAATTTAAAAATGAAAAAAACCCTTGGACCATGACTTATACTAGGTCATCACTTCTTCCACTTTCTCTCTCCTGCTTTGGGCGATTTGGGCCGTCATTCCTGATGACGCTGCTTTTTTTCCCTTTAAGTGCCAGCTCAACGGATTCCTGGATAAACTTAATTATACAGAACAATCTTGTAATGATTTCATGAGAAGAAGAAGAGTTAAAAGCATGTAAGGGAGGAAAGAAGATGTAGGCATGTAGAGTTTTGACATGGAGGGTGAAGTGGAGGAACACCGACAGCGGTGAGGCCACAAAGAGGACAAAGGTAAACAGGCAGACAAGGAGAGGCTGAAGGGAAAGAGACAGTCACGGAAAGACACGAACCACAATAAGAGACTGAGACACTCACTTGCTATTAAGATGCAATACAGTAACAAATGGGTGCTCAAGCTAACACAGAGCAAACATCAAATCCAAACAGATTAAATAGCGTGGTGGTTATTTAATGGAAGCATTTTAGCCTCTAATAATGTGGAAAATGTCTCTCTCGCTCCATCTGGTATAAAACAAATGAGCTCTGTTTGACAGTGGCACAGTCTCATAAAAGATTTTGTTCAACAAACAGTGGCGCTGCAGGTTTGTTGACTCAATCTGACCGTCACACTGCCCTAGCTGGTGGCACAGTGTTTTTTTCCCCTCCAGAGACACCGCTGCCATCACTACTGTCATCAACATCTGCAACTGACTACACCCTGCTGTTGCTACAAATATAAATGATGTTGTATTGACTGAACATGTATCTGTTTTTCTTGCCAATGTTTTTGTTTTATGTTTTGGTATATAAAAGGTTTTTTTTTTTTTTTTTTAATTATCTGGTGTCATTTGCATTAAAAAAATTTTTATTGCCATATTTGCACACTGTACTATGTGGCACATAAAAGTAATTTCATCTAATTCATGCAACTGTCCAACAGCGGGAAATAACGTTTAATGTTTAATTTGAAGTTTGTGTACATAACTTTATCTCATGAGACCATCTCAGAAGTAACAAACGACCTCAAGGTTCAATGCCTGTAAAAATGGCTGAAATCCAACAGGATCTTCACAAATTCTTTCTCTCCTCTGATCTTAAGTCAGACGGATGTTCAGCCACATCAGATTAGGGAGGTTTTATTCTGCCTGCTACAGGCTCTGTATCCTCTCAGTTGTGCCAAAGATGAAGCCATGTTGCTCTTAGCTCAGCTCAGCTCAGCTCAAACCACACCACACACGCCCTCTCTCTAGGGGAAGACATGGACAAGTTGGGCAACAGCTACACAGACGCTACAGTCTAAAAAAGGATGTGATCTAAACGCGCTTATAAGTTATTAAAACCCACTAATACTGCAGCGGGGCAAATTCATGATATGCAATTTGCTTCACATAAACACAACAGGGTTTAAGATTCGAAGAAAAAAGTGATTGGAAATTTTGGTTAAAGATATTGAAAGGCGTGTTCTTTTACTTCTTCCAAGGCAAAGAAAGTAATATTAATATTCCTGGATCCTCCCTTTCAACTCAATCCACATGGGAATTTAATGGGTACTTCCCTGGCTCACACCCCATCGCAAGTTTGGTGCAGATTGACTCATTTTACACAATGATTAATTTCACACCTGTCTTTATGTTGTTCAGACTTTAAAAAAAGTGGGAAGGAACATTTGTTTGAGGCTTTCCCCTCAGACCACCGAAGCACTTCCCTCACAGTGTGGTTAAAGTGCATTGGCAGAGCGAGAACAAGGGAGTCCTCTATGGTGGCGACCTTTATTGGCCCACTGGTTTAGATTGGAAGAAGATTGGATTGGTTTGAGATGTGAATTGTGAATATTATCAATCACAGGGGAAAACGGGCTTCAGCATTTTGACTGTGATGTGTTTGTGTGTGTTCTCACTCACGCTCCCAAGTTCAATTGAGAAGGAAGTGAGAGCCAATAAAGTAGAAAGTGCTGTATGAATGGTTTGTGTGTGCTGTATCTATTTTGCCTGGTTGATTTTAGAGCTTAGTGTGGACACTGTGATGTTTATCTGACTCAATCCTCTTGACATCTAGATTGTCATGCCCTGCCAGAAAAACTCATAAGAACACCAGATTTGATGTGATTCAGGGTCACATGTTAGGTCATAGAAATATAACATGTACATTTAAATTAAAAGAGATTTACCTGACAATGTTTTTGTGGGGTTTTTAGTTAATTTTACTTCACTTTCACTTACTTTATATTTGTCTTTCTCTCACAGGGGCAGGCAGAGCCAAGTTGCGCAAAGTTTCCACCAAAACATACATAACCTTCTCCTCCTGTGGCAGCTTTCGTTCTGCCTCCTACTGGTAAACATGGCCCACACAGGTACCTTTATACCCACTAATTACACATTTAAACATGTGTAAACTAGACACCGAGTGGTCTGAGTGGTGTTCATTCTTTTTTACTGAAATTGTAACTCGGTTAAGCTGAGAAACCTCGGACAGGTGGGAACCTGGAGACAAAAAAAAAAAAAAAAAAACTCATCTCATTGATCAAAATAATTGGCTTCAAGATGAAGGTCGAAGGATTTGAAACCTCAGGAGAAGTGGCATGAAAACTTAATGCTTAGGCCCGTCCGACTGAGCCCACTGAACAAGTAAAATCCCACAAACAAAATTTCATTTTGTTTAATTTAAATCAAAACTTGTTTTCGTACAAATCTAATATTTGCATATATTTTGAAAGGGAAAACACAAAAACCCAAATCAGGTCCACTTCTATTTAATCTAGCAGGAGAGTGGATCTCTAACTCAAACAAAAGTATTAACTTAGAGTGCTCCGAAGAAACAGCAGGGGACAACTATTGGTGATGTAAAACCTTGTACAACACTTGTTTAGAGATGGATGCAGTTAGAATAGTTAAATAGTTTCTGTTTAGAAACACTGATATGTTGGTGACTGTGTGTGTGTGTGTGTGTGTGTGTGTGTGTGTGTGTGTGTGTGTGGGAATCACTGGAACATGTTTCCCAGGATGCAGGCATCACCACAAAGTGCCAGTTGATGCTTTGAAATGCCTTACAACTGCTAGCCTGTGGTAATAGTGGGCAGCATTGAATCAATACAGTTGGCTCACAGCCCCCAAGCTATGGCCCACCTCTAAATATAGGACAGGATCTCGGGTGGCGCGGACCCTGGGATTGGCTGAAGGATCCATTGCTTCACAATGAAAGTATGGGTGTGGTGCACAATTTGAGCAGTGCATATGGAGTTGATAAATATTGCTTTCTGTGAAGTGTCAAATTCTACTACAACGCTCCCTCCCTCTCTGTTTCTGGATATATCAGATATACAGCATCTATTGAAAAATGAAACAGAACCCATTTGTTGAATATGGACCTATGAGATACTGCTTAGCCACCTCGGTTTAAGAGGGAAGTTAAGCATGAGAGAAAAAATAAAACAATTCTCTGCTATTCACAAGCACATATGGAGTCAAATATACTGTTTACCATTACGCATGTAACACAATACTCCACATGACAATTAAACAAAGGCTTATATAACCCATGTGCATGCATACACTTTTCTATACATCTGATGTGTCAGAGGCAGCACTACAGTAGGTCTGCTGGACCCTGGCTGTGGATGATAGGGAGCAATAACTACTGGTTAGGTGGATCAAAGGCTGCATTAAATTATCAGGTCCAGAATCTTAGCTAAAACCCTGACACTCTCTTTGACTCCTTGATGTGGGCAGAAACCATGCTCTGAATATATGTAGGAGGAAGCTCTCTGCCTGGCATTATGATACAACACAAAACCTGACATCCTGTCCTCACGGCAGAGGGTGTTTAAGTGTCTTTATAGGCAGGCAGTAAATCAGAGAGGGTACTGTGGGACAAGACGGTTTAATCTTTGGCAGAGGTGTGGTGTGTTAGACGCCCCTGCCAGTATTACAGAGGACTACATTGTAAACTGTGTGTGTGGATCACAATCTTTCACACAGTAAGTGGTTTAACTGGCAGTTTTTATGTTTCTTGGCTTTTGCTAAATAACTGGCCAACATACTATGGCAGCAAAGCCTGATGTAACCTTTCAAAACAGACCCACCATCAGAATTCAAAATAAAAAGGACTGGAACTTGGTGTAGGGGCCATATTTTAACTTGTCTATAATATATACACAACTTTCTGTTCACCATTCATGTTATGATGCAGTAAAAGGATTGAACACTTATAGGTAAGCAGAGTTATTGATTATTGAATGATTGATTCATTTGAAGACGGGTGTTTCAATGAGGTGCCTACATTGGAAATAGCTATTCTGTGCTAGACTGTAACAATGCAGCCACTGGCAAGACACTAAACTCTTACCTGTTAACAGGTCACGACCAGTATTCAGGATAACTCACGTTGTCAGACTTTTTAAAGGACCTTTAAAAAAATTCAAATTCCTTTATTTGGCCCACAGTGGGGAAAACTGCAGAAAGTTGAGACTGTATACATTAAGCCTCTTCAGTGTTCCCTTTCCCTCCTCTGTTCCTCCAGCTGTGGCTAGAACAAGCAGATGTGCTCGCTGACCTCATGGCTTTTCAAGTACACTAATCTGTATACTGTTGAGGTGAGTTTGGGGACACAGACTACAACCAGGTGTGTATTTGTGTGTCTGTATGTGTGTGTCACAGCCTCCAGCCTGCAGTAAACCTCGCCTCTGAGGAGTGTGGGCTCTAATTTTACTCTTTACACTAGGCAGAGACGTCCAACCACGTGAACCCTCTGTTGAACTTTAAAGTCCAATCTGCTCAGACTGTAACCTGGTTTATCACGAGATTAGAAAGCCATCTAGGGTGAAAGGTCAAGGACAGGCACTTGGTAAATCACAGCCTGGCTACAGTAGCTTCAGTCCACTTATTCCTGCATTAGACACACAGCCAATTCACAATTGATATAATAGGCTAATTAAGTTAAGTAAAATTTTCAAGAACAAAAAAACAACGCTTAAGGTGTTAACTTCACGCCGAACGTAAATGTGGCACGTAAGGAACTGAATTCAGTGGTTGCGTTCATCCTAAGGGCGTGGGGCGTTTGATAGTGACCATGTCAACACTAAAGTTGCACTTTCATTGACGGAGTCTGGCCTGACGTCGGCCACGTTCAAAAGAAGCCGGTCTCCTGACGCTGACCTTTGACACCTCCCGCCTCACTGACACTGCGTTTACCTTGGAGCTGAGCTGAGAGCGACTCTTGGTGTTGCTGGTACTTGAGTGCCGTCGCCTCGGTCCTCTTGAGCTGCTTGTGCATCTCATACGAGATCATCCCCCCGTACAACATCCCGCAGACGACCGTGAGCAGCAGGAGACACTGGAAGATCCTCCGCTGCCTCCGGGAGCACACCCCGTTCCCCATGTTGGACCCGCACCCCTCCCCGCCGTCTGCGCGAGCAAGCCCCGTCTCTGCCGCTGGAAACTTCCGACTCAACTTTTTTTTTTTTTTTTTTTCTTCCTTCTTTTCTTTTTACCTCCTGGTGAAGACTGAAGAAGCCACCCCCCTCCCTCCCCTCACTCCCCGAGCAAAAAAAAAAACAAACAAACAAACAAACAAACACGGGTTACGCGTCCATTAGCACATTGTGTGAGCGCAGCACCTCCGACTCTCCCGCTACTTCAAAGTAGCCGCTCAGATTTTCGCCTGACTTCACGTCAAAACTCAAATGAAGGTCTAACACAGGCTGACGACTCCCGTTTGCGTCCCGTCTTCCCCCTGCAGACTTTCGCCTTTTCCGACGCAATTCAAATAAGATCATGGAGCGTGAGGAGGGGGAGAAAGAAAGAAAAAAAAAAAAAAGTAATTGCTCAAGTCCCCGATGAGGCCTCCATTGCACCTTTAACTCTAGTTACGTGTCAGCCCAGCAGCTGCCTGCTGCCACCAACTACTGCTCTGAAGGAAGTCCCTCCTCCGGCCGCGCATTAATTTCCCTACTCCCGCCCCCAGAGGGACACGTTTAATCAATTGGTCGCCAGAGAGCTCGATCAAAAAAAAAAAAAAAAAAAAAAAAAAAAAAAAAAGTGCGAGGGTGGAGGTGCACACTTGCGGCTTTTCCCATGACAGGAGACCTGTGATAACATCTTAAGAGGCTGTGCAAACAGTCTGCAATCAAAGCTACAGAACAAAGCTACAGGGATAAATACAGTGTGTGAGTCAGCCTGAGTCCAGTTGTCTTTAAATGATTATTGTTGCTGTATGAAATTGGATTAAATCCTCACAGCATTGCCAATGTACTGAAAAGTACCAGTATAACCCAGCATACAGGTCATTTCATCCAAAGGTATCACTCCTCCTCTCAGAATAATTACTGAACAGTTTAATGAACTACTCTGAGCGGATAAAAATCGTAATTATGATCAAAGAAATATATGTTCGGGACAGATTAACCATCTGTAGTACTACAGGTAATGAATGTTTGCCAAATTGAGCAGCGGATACATGTTATTTGCATGTTTCATACCAAATCAACTCAATGACTAATAGCTGAGGGTATACTGCAGTTTATTCAATATACATAGTTATTATAAGAAGACATTGTCAGTAATCATGTCCTGGCACAGAGCACAGAATTACAATATAATTGGCCAACGTTAAGTGCATATGACAAAAAAAAGAAAAAAAAGAAGAAAAAAAAGTTGTTTCAAGAAAATAAACACATCTTAGCATTATAGGGACAACATTAAAGTAAAAATGACAATCTTATAAATACTACAGGTTCGACAGTATACATAGGTAATATTTACAGTAAACTGGTACATCTTTGTGCCAAAATGAAAAAGTGTATTCAGAAGGAATTGAGCAGAGTTCAAAGTATAAATTGTGCAATATAAAAATAATTTATAAAAACTACATGTCCTAGTAAACATCTTTATGTGAATAAAGTCAGAACAAATCACTCAATATTGACATAAATTCACATTTTGCATCAACTGACTGACTATGAACTGTCATGTTGCTTGAATGCTGTGGAAATGACCCAACACATTTAATATGTGGTGTTTTCTGAAACTAGTAGTAGCTTAGATGTCACCTAATAAATGTTAGATTTTATATTTTCAGTTTTCACAATTTGAAATGCAGCACTTTGTTTTTTTCTTAATTTTTCCCCACACATGATCTGTGTGCTGTAGTTACAAGGTCATCATGCGCACAGGGAGAAATAAATCATGTCAACACTATAATGAGGTAGAGAAAGCTGCAGATCTCTGCGAGTGCAGTGATTTAGTTATGTAGCTGGATAAGTAAAACAGTCACACCACCACTTACATAGTGAGTGACATAATTTGGCACAACACTGAGCAGCTATTAGTTTTGCTAATGATCTAAATGAATATTTGCTCTATTTGAACTGCTCATCAATAAGTTTGACTTTTGCTCTCCTTTGTCATCATCTATTTGTTTGTGTTATTCTTTAATGAAGCTATTAAGGGAGAGGTGTTTTAAAAAATAAAAGATTTGTTAAGAGCAGTTTCTCTGCTTTGAACCTGATGACAGAGTATAAAGACATGTTAAATGTGCAAACATATTTTTAAGCTCATTACTTAAACAAGTATGTCAATAACATCCTATTAGTGTTCTATTCCTAGATCTGTCTTAAATACAACATTGAATACTCATGTCTTCTTTAATTAATGTCATGAAAATGTTTTTGTTTTTCGTTTTTTTTTTTTTTTTTTAAAAAAAGAGGAGACACCATTGTGAGAAAACATAGGAGTTAATGCTACTCATGCACACTTATGGAAGCAGACAACATTTTGGAAATAGAGAGGACAAACAGTTTCACTGCATTTCCTACCAATAAAAAAAAAAACAAAACACAACAACAGTTGCTTAAACATAATTGATTAACTTAATGTAAAGATAATATAGTTTTGAAATGAATATACAGTGCATTTATATTACTTTAAAAAGGCACAAAGCGTTTCTCAACTACAGTGGAGAAATGAAACATCCCTTTCAAATAGCAATGATGCCATGGTACACCTGCAGTCAAATTAACATTTTCAGGCGGAGCCATGGCCTCTGCACAAATTTACATCCTGCCTATTTATGCCATGTAAACCACGAGTCTGGTTAGCTAGGGTTAGGGTTGTTCATGACAGATTCCTCTTAGCTATGGCTAATGGCCAAGGAATGAAAATCAGGAAGGCTAATCTGTCAACTTTACATAAAAAACATTAGGGTTGGTTCCTCGATTACTGTGCTCCCACCAACTCTGTATTCTATGTCACTAAAATACCAAATAAGGTATAATATTGCCCTCCGCTACAGCAATACTTACCCTGCCAAAATGTGTAAATGCAACAGGCACTTTGTTCTTCAAAGCTTCCATAAAGCTTGTATTTGTGAAGACATCTGGCATGAAGCTTCCTCCTCTGAGTGTGTGCTCCCCAATGGCAAATAAAAAAAAAATTATGCCATTGCATCAAAAACAAAGTCAGGAAATCCTGGTGGAATAATTAAGAAAGAACAACAGTGTGAAAAACCACAGAGAGACTCAAGTGATGCCGACACGCCTGCATGAAGAGAAACTGTGAAATGTCTCTTAAACTGGTGTTTACCCTCCAGCGTCGACCTGATCTCACTACAGTAAACCACAAAAGAGATGATCTTGGTGTGAGGTTTTTTAAGAGCAGAAAATCAGATGACAGAAGATGCACTGGAACCACTGTTAGGCTCCAATGACTCCTTTACAAAATGTGTATTATGGCTAAATCAATAACAAGAACAAACCCAAAGAATTGTCAAAAACAAAGTGTAGACTACCCGGTCACCTCTTGATTGAGTGGTCCAAGTTGGTGTCCATTTTGTGTCCTTATAACGACGACAGTTCCTCTTCTTCACACAGAAGAGGTTCCACCTCCGGGACACTGATTAGCGTGCTGCTTTTAGCAGAGTTGTTCTTCTTGTACATGATGAACTGGGCTGTTACCTGGCAAGGTTAAGGCTCATATTAAAAGATGAATAAGACACCCTTTCCTCGGGCAACTGCTGATGTCTCCATTTTTTTCTAACCTGAAAGGTATTACTATTACTACTTTAATACTGTTACTATTGTATTACTCTTTTTGTCCGTAATGTTGCTGAGTTAAATAGGCAGTTACATCTTTCTAACCATTCCTTTTCCAAACAATGAAATAACTGCTGTCTCAGACAGATCACAGGTTATGTCCTCTATAAACTACACACTGGTGCAAACTCATAAAAACTCTTAGGCACAACTGTTCAAGTATCTGCTTGCTACTTCATTAAGTTGCACTGCGCTGATATAATTCATAATTGCTCTTGTGATGTGTATAATAAATTCACAATCCGTATTCAACACAAGGACAGTGCAGGAAAAAGAACAATGTGCAAGGACATTAAAAGTAACATTTATGCCTGGATATGGATTCAAGTTCATGCAGGTATTATCAGAAGATATGACAGCCAGGTCCAGCCAGCTTGAGGATGGATTTGTAATTTAAAGGATACAAAGAAGTCAAGTATGAGGACTCCCAGGCTGCCAATGAGCCAGGCCAGATGTTTGATGATGAATGTCTGTTTGGAGCCTCTCAGTGCAGGTAGGATCACAATGACGCTCAACCCATATGTCCCATTGCCCATCATGGCCAAGGCAAACAGCAGGTAAGAGGTCCCCTCTGTAGACTGTCTCTGGAACTAGAATGGGTTACAGTATAGTATTTTAATAACAGGACCTTCCCTGGTATTACTCACTCTTTCACCGAGTATCACTTCTTTAGTTTGGAGTTCTGCTATTACTGGGACCTTGCTTTCCGGTGTACACAGCCACAGTCAATTAAAAAAAAGGAAAAGATTGGCTACATTACTTTAACCAAGAAAAAAGACTTTGCATATCTATGTGGTGAGGTAGGTCCATAGGAGGAGGATAGACAGATGCTACAGCTAAAGGTCTAATACTGAAAATGTTTCTTTTGCAAGTTAGACAGTGATATAGAGAGAGTTTTGACACGTTAACCACAAGCTGGGTGTTGGTTTCACACACCACTATTTCTATGTACTTGCAATTCAAATGGATGCAGACCACAAGATTAAAAGGATAAGGCTGGTGTTACTTTATCTTTTTATTGCTGTCAACAAATTCCCTGGAAACACAAACAACAGAGAATTCAGTGTGCTCAGAAGTACTGAATCGTCTACAGAATTCCACTGGATAGTGAAAGGAGAATATAGTTTACTCTAAATACAATAAGTGACAGACAGAGTGTGTTTCACTGTACCCTGAATACACAGGCTAAACATTGATCACTTTTTTACATTGCAAGTGACTAGGAAAGAGAGAATCTAGCCAATACTGTGAATCCACACAAACATTTTGACCTTGGTTCCTTGCTTGAATAATTCAGTCTGTCCCCAAAAACATGAAATGCTGAAATGTTGCTTGGCAACACATGAATGCCTTGGAGATTACAATGTGTGCTGGACCTCAGCAACACTTTGTTCAGTGTGAATGTGTTTTTCATTGAAATACTGAGCAAATCCTAATAAATAATAGTTTGCTGTTTACCATTACCATTCCACAAAACTGGATGAGTAACTTGCTACTTGGAACGATACGGTGAAAATGTTTTGGGCCTTTCAGCTAAAAAAAAAAAAAAACATGTCTGAACGTGCAGGTCTTTCCCTAGGGTAAATTGGACTTAAATGATGTACAACAGTCAGGGTGTGTGAATATGTGCATGTGTGCATGCATGTGTGCACGCCCACAAGTTCCTCTTGCACTAGCTCCCTGCAGAGACAGTCCCCTTTGGTGATTAATAGCTTCATCTGAGCCAGGATGTTTCTTTAGTACAACAACACCATTGTCTTCAATGTCTGGTTTTCATTTTTGACACACATACTGTAGACACAAATGCACAAATCACACACACAATCCCTATTTATGACTAGCTTACATTGAAGTGCAGATTTTAATGGAACCCCTGAAGATCTCCCCTGAGGATGGTGCAGCTCACACGCAAACCATGGAAACAACCTCCAAATTTCAACAGAGTCAAACAAACAATTTGCCACTTACATTTTTATAGAGTTGAGGGAAACGGGAGCAGAGGTAGAAAATAGATGCCAGGTATCCACATATATAGCCAGTGATTTCCACTGATTTAGAGGTAGACGGACTCTGGAAAAGATGAGGGCACAGAGAGAGGTGAAAGGGTCAAAATGTTGCACCTACACAAGAAACAGCACAACTTCAATCTCCCGCCAAACGTGACTTAATGTGTTGTCAATAAACATAAAAACATCAGGAAAAATCTGATTTATGAACATGAATATCTAATTCATGTAGACCACTCACATATGGATACAAACATACTGCACACAATTTACCTACCTGGGTGTCTAAGGTTACACTATTGTCTATGATGAGCTTGGGTAAAGCCAGGAGGACTGATGTAGCAGCACCACACCACATAAAGCACAGCCACTTCAACACAGGGCTCTCTGGAGGACAAGCACACAAACATAAAATAAAGAAGAACAGTGGAAATAGGCCCATAAGCAAATTCCACCATTTGCATTAACTAAGATTTATCTAACAGCCCTATGCATATATGAATATGAATATATATTCATTTTTGCTGTATTATTTTGCTGTATTACATTAAAAGTTACCAATAACAAAATCAGCAAAAACATCCATAACATTCATATGCAGCTCTGTAAACAGTCTTTGAGTAACTTAACATGTCTATGTGTCATTAAATAGTTTGGCACTTTTGGTTTTGGTGGTAACCACTCATAAGTAAATAACAGCTGGAAAAGTCTCTGTCATCACTGAAGTGAGCAGGTGGCTGGTTTGATGACTTCAAAACATTGCAGCAACTATTTTTCCATTCGTGTTGATCTCATTTATGGAATAATGACTTGTAGCCCGACCAATTCTGTACACTTTATCAGCCAACAGTAACTTTTATTATTTGAAAGAACTGAACATGATATTGATTAGTGGTTTAATCTGTAAACATGAGGATCGGAAACAACATATTCTCAGGAAGATAGCGCTGTCCAGTGGTGGTTGCATAGTATGTTTCATGGGAAACATTATCAAGCTGAGAAAACAAGAACTGGCTGTTTTCATTCCTGCTGACAGTCTACAGTCACAACAATACATTAATCCCAGATACCCAGTGAATAATCTATATGGCAGTATTTATATACAGCACCCTGCAACTAAACTGAACTCAAGTTGTTCCACGACATAATTTACAGCTGACAAGCACTTTATTCTTTAATGTCATGCAGTTCAAATTCTAGCTAAACAACAACAGTCAACAACAGGAGGCACTTCCTTTCTCCTGGTTATGTGTTTCATTCATCTGGAAGGTCATGATATGGTTTACTCACACAGCACAGGCTTCACTCAACAGCACCTTTACTTAAGATGAGAGAAAATGTCAGGACTTACTCCTGCTGGAGCTGTTTTTGATCTTATAGTAGAGAAACTGGGAGATGAGGATCAGGTCTGTAAAGATGTAGAACACCACCGTGACTACCTGAGACAAGGACAGAGGGACAGAGAAAGAGAGAAGGTGAACAAAATGTGATTTTGTTCTATGTGATTAATTGATCACATTTGTATGGCAGCTGAGTACATGGTTTCATATGCAATATAGAGATATACTGTGAAGGATACACTTGAGCTGCAAATGATGACATGCACAGTTCAGTGCTGTGAACAGCCAAAAATGAGTCAGGCTAGGTTGTAATGTGTTTTTACCTGGATAGGCAGTTGGCTAGTGAGGTAACAGCCTGCAAAGCTTGTAATGTCTCCACTGAAGAGGAAGAAGAGAAAACCAAAAGACATGGCCTCCTCCACTTTACCATTGCGATAGGCCTCGTAGACCTGCCTAGGTAGGTAAGATAAGATCATTTTACACATATAACAGTTTTACTGTGTCATTCAATATTTTGTTCGTTTTAAATCATTACTTACGGTAACGTGGACAGCAGAAAACAGAACATGGATATCAGCCCTATCACCACGCTGCAGTACTCCCACACATTATCCACACACTCCTCCAGCAGATAAAGGATCCACGGGGTCCCGTTGACACACAGCGGCCTCCCCAGAGCTGGAGCGGTCCAGTTGGCGGCGGCCACGTCCACACTCTTCCCGGGGAAGCGCGCGGTGGCCATTGGGGAGGGAGGACAGGCTCTGTGCTGCTGCTGCTGCTGCTGCTGCTGCTGCTGCTAGCTTTGCTTCCAGGTTGTAAGTAGACGTGTAAGTTTATAATGGCACCAAACCTGATGAGAGCAGGTCTGACACCACTACCTACCTGGTGAAATAGATGTCTGAGGACTCTCATCTGACGAGTCTGCAAGAGACAAAACAGACACAGATGAATTAATATCAGTTAAAACTGAGAAGTGCTACAGCGCATCCCAAATGACTGAATACCTCCATATTTACTTGGTTTGGACACAATTCATTCTAAAAAAAAAAAAAAAAAAAGCACCAATGGGCCAGTTTAACCTTATTTGCATTGGCTTTGGACACTGTCATTGTTTAGGCAAATTTGCACAGATGCTAACAAACAAAGATGGTTGAAATTAGCTTCCGATAACGGCTCACCTGACAAAATGGACTCGTAGCGGGCAGCAGACTGTTTGTGGGTCTGTTTAAATTCCCCCCACATCCTCACACCTCACCAACCCAATGTTATCCTTAATAAAGGTGATATATTAGCTGCCTGTGTTATCGTCCATCACTAGTGGTCCACTAGCATCAACACTTCCTGAATGACTCCATCACATCCTGTGAGAATTTTCAAAATAACGACGACTTACATTATTTTGATATCAATTAAACTGTTACTGTTTCTGCTAATACTACCCCACTATTGATAATAGCTAACAGTAACAACACAGATGACATATGTCTGTCTGTTTTATTTTACTCTAGTGATTCCGATATTCCAATAGAAGCGTTTATTTTCCGATATTTTTACTCACTATGAGCCACTAAAGGTGACCAATGTAATCCTTTTATTTTGAAGGCGCCGGAAACTGAACACATCCAGCGTCAATTTCTATGGGCGATGCCTGGGGAAACACCACCACCTACTGATCACATCAACCGATCAATAAATAAATACCCAAATGTCACAGTGTTGAAAAAACACATCACTTTTGTGTTCAACCTGTTACATTTTCCTTCATTAAATTTAATATTATTGTACGTAATTCATTTAGGCTACTGCTGATGATAGCTGAAACAGCAAATCACATATGTTTCATTTCTTTTAGATATACTGTGACTTTAAGTCTGATAACTGTACTAGGCCCGGTATATTTTATTTCTGAATCCCCTTTTGGGTGTTGCAAATATTAAACATCACGTCTTTTGGTAGCTAAATGAATTTATCAGGTAACCAAAATAAATTTCTTTTAGAATTCAGGGCATATTTGAATTAATGTCTTAAAAAAATAAAAGAATAAATAAAAATGAAAATAAAAATGCTAAATCATATTGAATGCATCCTTTTCCTACCACAAGTTGTATTGCTTCCATATGATATAAACTATTGCAATAATCAAAAGAAAAGACAGTGAAATTTGTCCTACTTATAGGTTTATTTAGTCTGTATATTAACCTTTAACATGTGCAGTCTTCAGTATGTTATTTAGATAGGTCCCAAAAGTCATCTCGGTCCTTTCTATATTTCCAGAGTGTTTGAAGGCATCATCCCAACCTGATCCTCCCTCCATCCATCTGTTGCGCCGCCCGCCCCGGTCAGCCGCACGATGGCGCGTTTCCCAATGGTGGTTGAGGAGGACGGATAGGAGCTGGCTGTGTGTGTGTGTGTGTGTGTGTGTGTGTGCGGGGGGGGTCTTGAAGCTGAGCAGGGGAAATTTGTGTTGCTATGTGCAGCGTTGGACAGAGGTATGGAGGTAGCCCACTAACCGGAGCTCCACATTCACTGCCCGTGCGTCCTCGTCCTGCGCCGAGCAGGTAAGCTGTCCGACTCGGTAAACATAGCTGTCTATAGAAATAAATCAGGTTTTGGCTTTTGTTGCTTCACGGCACTCTACCATTGGAGACAGAAACGCGTTGCCGGGGTAAAAGCGCGAATGCCATCCACATTCCTTGATGTCAGGAAAGTTGCCTGGATGAGGTGAAAATCGTGCATTGGATACCTTTTACCTCAGAAATGCACAGACCCAGAGGGAGCGTTTTCGTGTGCTGTTGCCAGTGAGCACTAAATCCTAATACAGGGTTAACTTGTTATTATGACATGTGCTGAGAGTGTATTTGCAGGATGCACATATTGCCCTTAGAAATAAAATAGTTCAACTGTCCGAGTCCGAGCAGACTAAAGGTGGGGGTGCAGACACACATGGTGCATTATGAGAGTATATTTAGGTTTTGCTGGAGACATTATGGTGTCCCACGCTACTTATTTACACCTGCTTTACTCTGCAGTCTCTCTTTCTCTCTCTCTCTCTCTCTCTCTCTCTCTCTCTCTCTCTCTCTCTCTCTCTCTCTCTCTCTCTCTCTCCCTCACACACACACACACTGGCATGGTGTTTCGGTGTAAATACAGTGGAATGTGTCCCGAGAGCTTGAAAGGCGAGTTCAGTCACATTACTCACATTTAGTCTGTCGATTTCTCCCCTGAATGTTTCTCTGTCCAAGTCGAGATCTGTTGCTGTTGCTCCACCGCTGCGCGCGTGAATGAACGTCAACGACTCCTCAAGGTCACAGACTTCTGAGACAGACAGATGCCGGTGTCCCAGAGAGGAGGTCGACTTCGGTCAGATAGTAGCCTCTGACCCATTTTACCAGTCATGTGTTCAGTCGTTTTCTAGTCTTACCAAATCCACCATGTCCAAGGTGGAAGCTGCCAGTTGATCACAGTGCAGGGGCAGATATGAGTGGACACCCTGAATCACATTCAGGTGTCATTAAGTTGTGCCCTCTTGACCTCACTTATCTTTCCCAGACTGTAAAGACCTCAGTCAAACATTACTGTATGTTTTATTGTGTGATTTGAGGCATAAATGTATGTAGTTCACACAAGCTTGCAAGTCTTTTTTAAGATGGTTAACATGAATTTATCTTGTGCTGACGGCATTTATTATATACCCCATTAATCATATTCCTCATTTATTATATGCCCCACTTCCTTGTATTTCAATGAAAAAGAAGTGGGGTATATTTTTAGCAAACAAGTTGATATATTAAGGCAATGCAGTTTTTTAATTTGTTATACACCCACCAAGCAAAAGCGGTGATCCACTGCTCATTTCTTCTATTCAATTTAGTCGCTTACCCAGGATGCAGGAAGTCGAGATAATGTGGAGGAAGCAGGTTATTAAAAGATGTCTAAACTTAGAAACCCATTAAACATGTATTGAGGATATTTGAAAGCAGCTCACTATTAAGGATGAGGTCCTGATGTTTTGTGTGCTGAATGATTTCCTTAAAGCCTGCACTCCTGCGTGAGACCCAGAGCCTATACGCTGAGACCAGAACACGCTTCCGTTCAGCTCTCAACTCCAGACTCTGGGTTTGGGCTGCAGAAGGCAGTGGGGAGTAATGAATAATGGATGGTTTCGAAAACGTGCATGAATGTTAGTTGGCTGAGTGTGGCGGTAATGCACTAGTCCAACTAGCACTTCTCCTCTCTGCTATGGAAATCCTCTCAGCAGTCATGAGTCTCACAGGGCTGCAGAGCCAAACTTGAGAGCAAAGCGAGCCCACCCCCTTCTCACTCTAGACTGGATTCACTGCTATTTGACACAGTTATGCCTGCTGAGACACACATACACACATATACTCATACACAAACAAACAGAAATTGCAAGGAAATTCAGCACAGATTAGTCTATAGAGCGCTTCTATTATTATATTTTTTCCCCAGTCTGGGACTGAAATTAGTTTCACCTTGGAATCCAGCACGGTGGGTCCCAAAATATATTTCTGTATGACCTATCTGGGTTAAAGCTGAGTTTGAATAGTGTGAGTCATTATAATACCTCTGTCAAAAACAAATGAAAAACTTTTGTTCTGAAGGGCAAACCAAGTGGCATTGTTCTATTCCACAGCAGCTAATTTGATAATTGATTAACTGTTCATCTCAAATGAAACTTGGTTGATGCTTATCTGTCCCTTATCTGCAGGAAAATGCAGGGTTTGTTGGTGAAGAAATTATGAGGGACTTTATTAAAACATATTTTGACATTTTAAAGACTGAATGATTCATAGATTAATCAAGAAAATAGATTAATTGCTAATTAAAATAATCATTAGTTGCAACCCTGGTAAAATGACAGAAAATAGTCAAAAATGCAGTTTCCCGGAGCTCCCAGGTCATATCCTCCCTCTTATATAATAAATCCTGACATTTGACAATGGTTTATTGAAATGGTTATTGCTTTATTTTATTTGACTCTCTGATAATCAACCAACCATTTTAACACTACACAAGCACAGTATAGGTCTTTGTATAGGCAGCATTAGATCAGAGCATATGTGTGTAGCCAGACATACAGAGCAGAGATCATTCTCTGTGTCTGGACCATTTTTAACTTATCTCTTTGCTATTCATAACATATCTGCTCTTTCCATCCATAAGTGTCACATTAAGTGTTCCTGTGGTCTGCTTCTGTTTGCTCTTATCAGGTCCATAGTGACCGCTCTCCAGAGAGAAAATGAAATATTAGCTCCGATGCTTTCCCCCTCATGCTCAACCTCTGTCTCTCTTTCTCTCTCTGTCCATATTTCCTATTCAGTTGTTCTTTATCTCTCATTGGCTAAAGTGTGTTTTACAGTAGCTGTTTTCTACAGCTTCTGTCGTACTGTAATTCCCAGTCGTCGCTCCACAGCTGCATAACTGCTGAGCATGAATAATGGAGAACTTTCTCTTTCTTCCACACACACACACACACACACACACACACACACACACACACACACACACACACACACACACACACACAGTAGACACTCTCACAATATGTTTCTATGCTAAACCTCGGGGGTCTATCTTCAAGAAGTCTTAACTGAGTCTCTTCTCTGCGGCAGTATGGACCTATTTCCAAAGAAATCTTCAGAGAGTCTTTTTGTGACTTCTTCATCTTACTTATTCATGCAATTCATGGCATCAGTTACATAACAGATTGGCCCAGTTATAGGGAATAACTACTATCTTAACCAGCCTTTAATCATACCATTAATATGGAAGGTGGATTTCTGCTCAGCATATGACAGGAATAATTTATTTAACTCTTAAACGTATGGGCTTTTTGGAATAAAAATAAGAGATTTGAAGAAATTTTTTTTTCTGGCCAAAATATAAATACCAATACGTGTTTCAGCGGACAGTCACTGTATCTGTTCTGTTAGAAAGGCTTTTTTTTTTTAATAAACTTTTTTGTCATGCTGGTGGTTCTAGTGACTCCATGGGCCATGGCTTAAACATTTCAAAGATTATTGGATGGATTACCAAAAAAAGTTGTACACGTATTTACTATGCTCGGAGGATCAAGTCTATGCAATTTGTCGTCCAGGAATAAGCTGTGTCTCTCAGGATATCCTCCAACTTTCCCAACAACCAACAACAAGTCCCATAAATGTTTGACTTTTGCTCTGAACATCAGTGCTGCATCCTCGGTTTGCATTAGTGCAATTTTAAGCACATGCCTCATGATTGCATATTATCAGAGGCATTCAGCCTGCAGGCAAACTCTGATTTGTATAGTTTCACTAATAAAAGAGCGAAACACATACAGTTCCAAACCTTGCAGCTATATTCATAGGAGTAATTATAAATCAAGACCCAAGGGTGTGTTTTCAAAGGGATTTGAGACTGCAGAATGATGGCCAGTTGGGCATATTTATCTTTGTCCTAATGTGTGAGATGAGGAACTTCAAACAGTTTTTTGAAAAGCAGCTTTCCAATAGGGTTCAAGCTGCCTCTACTTCCAAACCCCCCCCGCCCCTGCCGCTCTCAAATCCACATAATAATTATGTGCATAAATAAATGAGGGAAAGAAAGAAAGAAAGAAAGAAAGAAAGAAAGAAAGAAAGAAAGGGCAGAAATAGACCGGGGAACTATAAAGAATGAAAAGATGAGAGAAATATGTTTTATTACCCTACTTCTTAACCTGAACACACTCAGATATGAAGCAATAATGAAGAGAAAACAGCAGAAAGCAGCTTTTTTTTCTTCTGTAGTCCCCTTATGTCTCTCCCTTTCACCCAGCTCCTTTCTAAAGTATTTGTGTGTGTGTGAGAGAGAGAGTGATGTCTTGCAGGCCGAGCCGAGCAGGTGCACATTACACAGAAGGATAGGGCCGACTGAGCAGAGAGAGAGGGAGGGGGTGGTGGTGGTGGTCTGTCTTATAGGTCACACAAAAGAGCCAGTGTCCCCCCCCCCCCTCTCTGCTGAGTGAAGACAGTAGTGGCAGAGGTGGAGTAGAGAGAGCGAGCGAGAGGCAGAGGCCCTCTGGTCACATTGTCCTCACACAGCCCCTAACCCTCACACTCGCCCCCCACTACGAACCCCCTGTCAGTCCTCACTTGGCGGCCTGCTCACAGCTTTGCTGCAACATGTGGATGTCTGGAGCTACACGTTCAACTGACTTTCACTGGAAAAATTTAAGTTGGCAGTATTTGCAAGAGTCAACAAGGCAACAAGGAATAAAAATGAAAACCACAGCTCAGATATGCTGTCATACTGTCACTGTGCGTTCATGTGTGTGTTTGCGTGTGTGTGTGTGTGTGTGTGTGTGTGTGTGTTTAAAGGCTGCATTCCTGAGCTTGCTGAGCCGTAGCTGGGTGATTAATAGCAACTAGCTGATTGTTTAAGAACTGAAATTCCTCAGGTCGACTTTTTCCTCTGCTTTTACTCACATACATACTTACACTTACACACACACACACACACCCATGCACACATGCACGTTGGTGCTCAGTCACTCAGGTGGGCTGTGTTAGAGAGAACAGTAAAGGATAAAGTAAATAAACATAATTTACTAGAGAACAAAGGGAGGAGGGTGTGTATATATATCATACTGTAACTGTGAGCAGGTGTGTGCGTGCATATGTGAATGTTTTTGAGGAACTCAGGTAGAATAATGGAAACTCAGTATGTGAGTTGTCTGCAAGTTACACAGGGAATTCAGGACACTGAAACATTATCCACTTCTGGCTTTCTCTCTCCAGGTTCTCTGTCTCTGTCTGCTCCTCTACCTCCTCCTTTCTCTTTCACTCTGAGTGTGTGTGTCCAATTCTCATTGCTCCACTTTGACTGTATGTGTTTTATATTATGTCTCTACATCAGTGACAGACAGGGCCAGACTTACATGGCGTAATGTGTTTGGGTAGTCTGTCCCTCCATCTGTATGTACATCTGTTTTGGTAGAAACATTCATTTGGACTCAAAGATGAACTAAGTAGATTTTTGTGGTCAGAGGTCAAGGTCACCATGATATCACAAAATACATTTTTGGCCTCTTGAATGAGTGTTTTGAGAGAATTTCTTCTGTCACTGTGACTCAGAGTCACAAAACACAAAACTTGTAAATTAATGCACTAAATATGACACAATTCAACACAAACGTCTAATAGGCTTAAGTTATGAGGTGATGAGATTTTATACCCAAATCAATGTCAGCGTGACATTGCAGTAATCTGAAAAAACACCTCTGACTATTATTCAATGTGGTGACTCAGGAATGGGAGATAATGACATAGATGTACAACCACAAGGCAGTAACTCTAGCTTAAGCTGTTGCTCTCTTGTCTCTGTTTGATCCTCTCTATCTCTCTCTCCCTGCCTCTTTACCTACTGCATAGTACTAAACCGTCTCATGGTGTCATTTCTTTCTCTGTCTTTCATTTCTTTAATTTTCTTTCTAAATTTATCTCTTTCTAATTTTTCATTTACTCTTTTGGCATATGCTTTTATTTAAAGCGATTTAGTGAGCGATATCAGTCCAGCTTCAGTACAATAGAATACCTTACGTACTACATCGATTAAATAAGTGCAGGAGATCATATCAAGAAAGTGCAACAGAAGTGTACAGTAACTGCTTATTCCACCATCTGGGAACCACAGATGAGAACAGCCTGGACTGTGATTGCCTTGTTTGCAGGGATGGCAGTGCTAGCAGATGCAATACCAGTTTTTGCACTAGAGTTTGGGTACTATTTTTGTGAGGGATGTAATTATATATTTCTTTCTTTTTTTATGGAAGAATATTCAAATGTCTCATCCACTAACTTTATTACTTTAATTAGAATTAAATGGCAGCTGTTGTTACCTGACAATTTTTGACACTCTATGAACACATTTGTCATTTTGCTTCAATACCCAGCCCTTGTATGACTTCAGTGTATACATATGTATAAAACATTTTGGAGGTAATTTGTGGCTGATACTCCTCCTAAACACTCACACGGAAATAGGTCTGAGTGTTGCTTTGATTGCTCTCAAGAGCTGATTGTTTCTCTACACAACAGGGATAATAGGTTTGTGTGTGACTCTGTCTGTGTGTGACAGATAAATCTCTTCGCTCTGTGTTTATGGTTGTTTTGTTGTTTTGCTCCTAACGGCCTGGCTTGGATCAATAAGGATTCCTGATGTGGTATCCCGGCAATGGGAGGGTTTCCATGGCCATCACTGGCTTGGCAGGAGAGATAACGGTCTCCCTAGCGCTCCGCTTTGTGCTTTCCTTTGGTCTAGCTTGGGCTCGCTCCAAATGTGGCTTTCAGAGAAATGGTGTGAGGACGAGATGACGTCTGATTGTGCAGGGAAGCGGGCGCAGAGAGCAGACAATGACACAGATACATATGCTTAGCTGCTCATCCTCTGAAAGAAAGCAGAGTTCAGCTCTGAGCGTAGTTATCACGATCACTGGCAGCAGACAAAAAGTCTGTGTTTCCTACTTGCAGATTGTTTCTGTGGCGTCAAAAGAAACAACTGTGTATATGTGTTTGTTCTAAGTTAAAGTTGTACTATATGTGGGAGGACAGGCATGAAGCCAGGTAAAGCTATATTAACAGTGCATTTATGCTTGTGTGTGTGTGTGTTTGTGTGTAATCCTCTTCCCTCCTAGTGCCTCTCGTGGTGTTAATGTTTTAATGTTTAATTGAGGTTGACAGGAACAGCGATAATGGCAGGTAAATGGTTAACATTTTACACTTGAAAACCCACAACTCTAACTCCATTTATCACACTTTACGACAGAAGATTTTATTCTCTAATTGAAACATTAGATGTATTTCTATTATTAATAACTACTTTTAACAATCACTGAAAAGCGTTATTTGAAGAAAACAACTGATACAGTTTTCAAATATTTTGAGAAAGTTTAAAACGTTTAAAGACTGTTCATGTAAGTACTATTTTGTTTTATAGTATTCTATTTTATATTTCTATGTAGCCAGTATTACTTTCACCCAAAATGTCACTGAGGCTACACTATTAAAACAAATGCCGGGAAAAGAGTAGTCACACATTTCCAGAGTACATATATGTATGTGTATGCATTTTTGTTGGTAGCCTATGTGTGATTTTGTTGCAGATATGTCACACATTACCAAGGAGTGCTTAAGTTCACATCACCACATATTAACTTACACTTGCTGTAACTGTAGAAGGAGGACTAAAGACTAAAAACGACAAGAGGAAAGGGCAACTGTGAAAAACAGTGGAGGAGGTCATGAACAAATATTTTGAGATACTAATGTTGAATGCCACAGTTCAACATTTTGGATTAGCCACTCGTTGGCAATAGCTTGGCTTTGTTGGTACAAAATTAATCTAATTAACATATTACATCTCTACATTATACCATTATACCAATTATTTGTTTAACTTTATGCTAAGGTAAGCTAACAGGGTGTTGTTGGTGGCTTCATATTTAACAGACAGAGATGAGGGTGGTTTCAATTTTCTCATCAACACTTGGGGAGGAGGTTTATACTGTATATGCATATTTCTACAAATTATTCCTTTAATATTGACTTGGTTTTTGTTTTCTTGGTTTCAAGTCAGGTTCTTGAGACCCAAAACCACCAAAGAAATCCTAATTCTCCATCTTTTCTTACTGACTCAAAACTGATTTTCTCTCTCTCAGCTGCTCAGTCTTCTCTTGCCAGAATATTGTTTTGTATACAAAATGAATATCTCAGCATTTAGTTCAGTTTAGTTCATATAATTTCTCTCTCCCTTTCTCCTTCAGGACTCAGCTGCAGAAAGACTGTCTTCTCAAGAATATGTCTTGTCTCCATGGTAACAGGCCTCAGGCAGACCCAGAAAAACACTGGGCCATACAGGTCCCACTCCTGTCCAACCTACCAGCTCCTGGATTATATTGAAGAGGATTTCAACCCAAAAAAAACCCACCTAAGGATTTTCAACATATTATTTATGACCCATTTTCTCCTCGTATTCAAAGTGTTTTTTCAAATTACCCAGAATTCCTAAAATCATGCCTGAAAATGTGCGTCTGTTTTAACATGATGCACCTTTAGAAAGTATTACTTTTTACTGTTTTGGGATCACGAAGCAAAGGACTCTATATGCTTTTTAAATGGTTTCCGAAAAGCTGCTGCTGTAATTCAAGATTTTCTTAGAGTATTATGTCAGGGATTTACTCACTCTTAATTAAGGACTCTTAAACTGGGCAGGAACAGTCCCACGCTGGTCTGTCCTAAACCTGGACCAGGATGCACCAGCTCTTTAGCCAGGTGCTGGGTCAGAGGGATCTGTCCAGAGCTGGGGATCTGTTCTCTCTGGAGGACTCTGAGATCGAAGACTGCCTGTCGCAAGCTCTGGACCAGATCAAGGCCATCTCCTGCTCACCGGTGAGCAGGCGTGTTTACAGAGGATAATGAACACAAAAAGATGATATTTATCTTAAATATTGTGAAGCAAGTGTCAGTTTAATTCATTATTTATGATCTTATCCATAATTCATCTTTTTGTCCTTAGTTTTGTCCTTGCATCTTTAATTATGCATCCTATTACTGTCTCCAGGACTATTTGACCAATGACAATGACCAGGCTGTGGTGGAAATTTGCATAACGCGCATCACCACGGCCATAAGGGAGACAAGCTCCATCGAGCAACACAGCGTGGCACTGGTGGGACTGTGGGAGTCATGTCTTGAACATAACCTCACCCCACAAGGTGAAAACACAGAGGACACGCCGCATGCCAAGATAGCCTCCGACATCACCAGCTGTATCCTGCAGGTACACACACCCACTTAACCATGGTATATTCCAAAGCAAAATTTGTTTTTCCTGAAACATAAACTACACATACAGCTCATATGTTGCTTGTGTGCAGCCTGAATGTTGTATTTTGCCCCATGAATCATCATGTGTCCATTAAGGTTTATTGTTTTGGTAATTTGTTTTTCTAGGTCCACTATAGTCTTTGGCATTTCTTCATAATGGTGTAGATACTAATCTCATCAACGGTAAACATCGGGTTTAAGGGTATTCTGGGTATTCTGATGTAGCAGTAGATACATCACAGTTTAATGCTACATCATGCAACATATCTAAAGGTAGATTTTTGCCTTGGCTAGTAAATACACTTTATGTAATCACTGCTGCAGGGCTTCAGAATGTAAATCTAAATCTTCCCCTGCCTTTCCCCATCAGACCTCCACAGCTAAAAGGTTTAAAAGCAAAGGGACTCTCTCTCTCTCTCTCTCTCTCTCTCTGTCTTTCTCTGTCTTTCTCTGTCTCTCTCTGTCTCTCTCTCTCCCACCTTCGTTTTCTTTATTTCTCCCCTTATTTCCTGTTGGAATGGGAATGTGCTTAATACCAACGTAATGAGACTGATTCTTGTAGAAAGGCATGTGCACACACACACACACACACACACACACACACACACACACACACACGCACACACACACACAGAGGTGAGACGAAAACTTCTGACAGCTTTGACAGCAGCTTCTGGCTCTGATGTCCTTACTCCAAGTTATCAGGGGAACACTTCCCTCTCTCTCGCTCTCTCACACACACACACACACACACACACTCTCCCCTTCCTTTCTCTGTTGTGTTACTTTTTCCATCTATTTTTTTACTTTTGTTTCATTCTGCCTATTTTTACTATCTCACTTTTTCTTTCTTACCTTCTCTTACCATCCAGCTCACTTGATCTCCTCTCAGATCTCTTTTACTTCCTTTATCTTCTTGTCATTTTGAATCTACAGATGCACAAACACTCTTCTTTACCCCTCCTGTGAAATGCTCACAGAGAGGAGGAGTGAAGTGAGCAGACAGCAGGAAGAGGGGGTTTTCATTAGCACACTGATTATCTGCTGCACACATGGAGACATATATGCACACAAATTTCTGAGATAAAAGTAAAAACGTGACTGTTTTTTCGAGTGGATTCACTTACTTCCACTACATTATGTTTTTTTTCTTTGTTCCCCTCAAATACAGACTAAATACATTTTTTTTTCTTGCATGCACAGATTAAATTAGATCCTGCCAAACAAATGTAGAGTGATGCAGGTTAATAGATTGTCCAATGTGTTATTATGACTTGTGGGATAATGACTTTTCTGTGGATATATTGTCTGCGCTGCCATCATGTGGCAGAACAGAGGCATCACGGACATAGAGAAAGAGTGTGTACAATTTAAACTTAAACTTCAAATATCAACACTAAACATCATGTTGAACGGCATTCTGGGTAATCCTGAAGTAGATCATGATGATTGAAGTTGAAAGTGAGTACACAAGTGCAAAATATATAATGTAAAACATCCAAGGAGTGCAGTAAACATCAGATTAATAATATATCCAGAGGTGGATTTGTGCTGAATGAGCAAATTTACTTTATGCAATCACTGCCAAAGGGGCTTTAATTTTTTTTTTTTGTTTTTTTTTTGTTTTTTAGCAGGATGGCGTGGTGGGGTGGGAGGGGCTGGTGGTAGATACAAGCAGCTATCTCCTTTGGCTGCCCCTTCCACACAAACACATATACACGGTGTTCAAACGGACTTGATATCAGACTCTCCAGTTGAGGGTGCTAGTGCATTTCTAACCCTGCTTCATTCAAACAGATGCCAGAGTTCTCTACGCTTGTGTCCCAGAGTTAATGTAAACAAACCCTTTTTATTCTGTCTGGCACTCATTTCACTGCGCCAAGACCGTCCCACCTAATATTACTGCTCATTGTTTGAAATCACTGCAAATGTATTTGATGCATAGCTCAGTGTTTTTTCTGAACTCCAGGTGCACAAATCCTATTCTACAAATCACAAATTAAGAAACTCAAATTCTTGGTGCTGACGCTGCTGTGAATGTGGTGCAAAACACATTCACACACCTGTATCAAATATTGTGCCAAATTTTACACATTGTTGTTCTTGGCCATTGCAGATACTAAGAAATAAAGACCACCAATCAGCCACAATGGTGCATGACTCCTCAACTCTGTCCCTCCTCTACTTGTGTCCCCTCAGAACTACAGTTGTCCTTCGGTCATGGTGCTGGCGGTCCCGGTGGCGGTGCGGTTCCTGCAGAGGGGGAACAGGGAGTTGAGCAGAAACATGTCCAGTTATCTCTCCCTGGCTGCTATAGCCAAGGCCGATCTGTTGGCTGAACACACAGAGGCCATAACACTCAGCGTGCTGGGAGGTAGGGTACACTTGCACAAACACACTCACATACACACTGTGGAAAAACAAATACACGAAAAATTAATATTTCTATACATATGCACACTTTCCATACATATTATCAAACATGTACACAAACAGATTTCAGTCACTGTCCTGTCATATCTGCTTTATATCATAGCTGTTGTCGTTAAACTATGTGCAAACCTTGGCTGACTTATTCTCTATAAATGTGGTTCAAGTATTCGTTTGTGTTCTTGGCAAGTTTTACCCTTTCAAATCTAGTGCCTCTCATCTACTCTCACTCATTTTCTGCTGCCCCAGTTAGATACAGATCTTCTAACACAGTTAGGGAAATGTGTGTGTGTGTGTGTGTGTGTGTGTGTGGGCGTGCATGTGACTTTTGTAGAGACTATAAAGAGAAAGAAAGACAGAAAAAACTTTTGTAGAAAAGCTCTGCTTAAGAATGAACATGAGGAGGATTCTCTAAAGAGGCTATCATAGGCACCACTGTTTATTTAGTTGTAGATGGTTGATGTGTTGGTCTGGCTTGTAGAAATATGACTTGCTTACTCTCACTGTTAGTAGACCTGCAACAATGAGATCAACTGTTTTACTGGAGTGGAAAAAGGAATTACAGACGTAATCATTAGTTGTAGTAGCAAACCACAGTCTTATCCGATCATAAGCCATAGTTAATGCTGCTGTAATGATTGCCAGCTCACTGAGGATGATAATGATGGTAAATAGCAGCTGTTAGAAATCATCTTTTTCCCCTATGGCACTTTGATGCAGAATGGAAATTCATACATCAGACGTACTTATTATGTGGAGAAAAGGACAAGTGCTTCTTTGTCTTGTGCAGTTTAATTTGTTTTCTGTCTGTGCTGCATAAACATCTTCTCCACTTTCTGATCAGAGGACATATAACTGGTGTAGTGATTTCACTGATTTGCCACGCTGTTGTTGGCATCTCTTGTGTTATTCTCATCTTCAGCTAATGGAATTTTAATGCTCATGGCACAAACATAGATTTGACCACACACACACACACACACACACACACACACACTGACACGGTCAACAAACCATTTGTGTATTTTGCCCCACAAGGATTCATATTCTAAAGTTGTTTCCAGTTACCAAGGAACACAAATGTGTCTTCAGTGAGCGAGGAAGTTCGTGGATCCTTGAAAAGCAGAACTAATGTAATCGGAGTCAAAAAAGTTAAGGTTGGAGAGCAGGACCCAGCAGACCCCTGGTCAGTGGTTAAAGAATGCTTTTCCTTGAAACATCTTTTCTGCCCTTTTAACCCTTGAACATTGTTCAAGCTTATTAGTGTGGTGTAGGTCTTTAAAGGTCTGTAGTTAACACTGCCTGATGGAGATCTGTTTATCCCTGAGGCCTTCACACACACACACACACACACACACACGCACACAGGCTCTGTAGATGTTATATGGGCGTTGCTGTGCAGGAGTTCAGTTAATAGCATTTACTACCAGAAATAATTCAGTTGCACATTATGTGAACATGATTTTGTGTGGCTCAGTTTGCTCAATTTGCACATGCAGGTGTTGTTTTTCTGTGTGAATTAATCTGTGTATTTGGCAACTTGCTGAACTAACACACACACACACCAGCACATGATGCTAATCACCTCATGCAACGGCAGAGTGAGGAGCCCACCGTGTTGATGCTCCCGCCGAGCACATTCTCTGCCAGCAGCTCGGCACATGAAACGGCTTAGCTCTTAGCTGTCTGGTTCATTTTACAACTGAGGTGTAGCCAGGTTTTGGGTTTGGAGCGTCAGCTAGTTGGAAGACACTTTACACCTTTGGTTCCTAAAAACGGTGGGTGAAAATAGAGATAGTAGTCTGGGCCAAGGGGAAAACAGAAATCAGGTGTTTTTCTGAGAAAAGTATGAGGCTAAAAAAATTGTGTTGAAAATGAGTCAACATGGCTTAATGTTGATGTTGAAGTTCCAGAAACATCATGACTTCACTCCAGAAATACAAAGTCATAACATCAAAACACCTCTCTTTTGAGAACATTGCTGTATTTTCTGGTGCTCTTCATTGTGAACTCTTTGGCCATGAGTAGCACTATCTCTTTAAAGGTAGTTCTTTCTATGATGCACACACAAGAATAACTTTAAATATGGGAAAGGATGGGCAAAAAAATAGAAATATATCAGCGTGGTTGTTAGAGCTCACAATATGTCGTTATTATGCCAAATATGTCATTTATTTATCATATTTACCTGATATTTACCTGATATATTATAGTCAACTATGATACTGTTTTTATGGCTGTTCTGCCCATATTTTGATTTTCTGACACTACACAAGGGTCTGGATAGCAGCGAGTATTAAACCCCAGTGTATGTTTCAAATACATATTTTTTGCAGTTACAGGAGTCACTGCATTCATTTGTTTGTCTCTATAATTTTCTTGATATTACCATATAAGCCATACAATATGACCAGCTCTCAGTTTCATATCCAGATGATACCATATCACACACCCATAAAATTACCACATGAAAAGGCTTGTTTCGTATTACATTTTGAACTGTATACTCAACAAATAAAAGGTACGTGCTCAGATATGACTATTTTTCTTGCCCACTGAGACCTGGCTGTGTTTGTTAGCTCAGAGGGGAACAGAAAGGCGTAAGGAGGGAAGAAGAAGAGGAGAAAAAGAGGAGACAGATAGAAAGTTCTCTGCAAAGTTATGGTGGGTCTTTTTTAAAGCTGGGATGTGTCACACACACATATTAAGAGTGGAGAGAGGATGAAAGTGAACAAGGCTCGCCAGAGGGCTTTATTATAGCGAGTTCAGATTTATGTTTCCTTGGGCAGTTTTTAATGCAGCTTTGGCAGTTTCAGATTTTTACCCCCAACTGCAGCTCACTGCTGAGGTTCATCTACTGTGCTCTGAATATTTCACCCTCATGTTGGGTTTTAAACAAGGCTGAACCTACTGCAACTCTCTGCTCCCCTCTGAAACTTCAACATGAACACAACACAACATCAACACAACGACTACACATACTCATACACATATTCATACTGACACATGCAGCTTTTTGAAGCAACAACAGATGATCTATCTTTTTCTCAGCAGGAAGTGAGCTGATGTAATGATGATGGGGCTGTGATGGGTTGGTTACATGACCTGGCAGGATGGATGGACCGAGCATGTATGTGTTTAAACTGCAAGTTTGTTAATAGGTACCTGCTGATTATCACTGACTTCAGTGTACAGTGTGTTTTTTGGGGATGTGTGTGTGTTTACTAGTTACAGGAAGTCAGCAGCAGGATATATTGTGAAGGTTTTACACCCAGCTACAATAAGTCACAGCAGAACTCAGTCATTATTAAATGTCACACACACACACACATTCACAACATATGGTATTACTTTGGTCCCATAGGGATTTAAAGCCAAGAGTTCCTTCCCTCTCAGTGTAAAACCTGATCTTAACTGAAGTTTGGAATCTGTCATCTGTCTGAGTTAAGTCATGTGTCTTTTTTAGCTCCCCTGCTGCAAAACACATGTATGTACTGTACTTTGGTTTGTATGGTTAAAAAATGGCAGGGTTAGGTGGAGTAAGGGGAGAGGGGGGCAGTTGTATGGGGGGTGTGTGTGAAAGGTGATGTTTCCATTCATAACAGGTCACAGCTACAGAAACAGTTGGAGACCATGCAGTGGCTGTAGCTACAGGAGAAACTTGTTATATTTCACTAATGGGGCTGTAGCAGGATGTGCCAATTTAAACCATAAGCACATGTGAGCAACTAAAAAACCTGCATGTTCTTTCTCCACAGTTGCAGATGTAGTCAAGAAAAAGATGGTTTAAAGTACCTTTATGTGACATGTTTTTGTATTTATATTGGATGTACTGTATATCGCAATCTCAGTGAGTCAAACTTTAATGAAATACACATGATACACATCAAAATATCGTGAGGGCAGATTTAAGACCTTGTGGATCTTTTGTTTATCTGGTTGCCTTTTCACTATGCATTGAGTGTAATTTGTTCATTTTGCATTGTTTTGTGTTGGTGTGGATACATACTCAGCCCCCACCTCCCTACACTAGTATTTAAGTCAAATTCACTTCCCAAAAATTGAATAGATTTGACTAACTAATTTGGCGTTATTATTGTACTATTTTTAAACATTTTGGTAGATACCACGGTAATATTGTCATTATGAATGATTTGTGACTACTTTGCACTACTGCTCTCTTGACTACTACAGTATTGGTAAAGTTCTGTCCCTCTGCACTTCTTTGCGTTATTTAAAATGAGTTGCCCCTGTTTTTGAAAGGGACAAAGGATCAGTTTAGTTATTTGAACAGGTACAGATGCATTGTCCAATATGCATTGCTCTTAACATTTTAGCAGCAACCATAAAATATTATTTTTGCAGCTAAAACCAAGATGCCTTTAAACAAACTAACTCCACAACCCTTGGCAATACACTAATTGAAAGTATGTAAATGACAAATAGTCCAACATTATCTTAATTTTGAAATGACAAAAACACTGCAGAGAGGTATATATAACTTTAAATGTTTATTCATAACTCACTCTCCATTCATCCAGTCATGTTATGCAAAATATATTTATGTACAAAATACATTCAGTTTCACCTTTTCACAAGAAAAACAAAAGCAATTTACATTATAATACATTAATTCATAACAGATTCGATTGTGTAAACATGTCCTCAGTTTCTTTTAACAAACTCAAAAAAAATCTCAGCCTCCAATGACAGTATAACAGTTTTACTCTTATTACTTTATGCACAATCAAAAAAGAAGAAACACACATATATATTATCCTAAAATTAAATGAAAACTACTGACAAAGTAAAAAATAAAACCTAACAAGATAGAAATGTAATTATATAACTCATATGAATGTAAACACTTTGATAAGTACAAGAAATGTAAAGTCTTAAAAATGCTTTAAAGGCTTTCACAAATTCACAACAATTATGATACTAAAATAAAAATAATTTTGTTTGAAGCTATTTCTAGATGGCCAGGGTTGGAGTGAAGGCAAATACAGCAGTTTTCAGTCACACAAGTATTTCATAAATCACATGTTATACTGCACATTTCATAACAACACACTGTTAACATGTTAGTTTGGTATCTCTTTCAGTTGTAATAGGGAGGGTCTTCAGCTTCTAATAACTGTACCTACAAGATTGCAAAGGAAGGAAAGTAAATATTTTATTATAATAATGTTCAGAAGTAAAATGTAAAGGGGAAACAGTTTTTGCATTGATACTAGATTAACTGCACTTGCACAAATCTAGACAGAAGGAAAGAAAATCCTTTATTACTCAAAAAAAAAAACACATTGCTCTACAATTACAAGATAATCTCTTGTAATTGTCTGTGAGCTCTTATTTACCTCTCTTGCGAGGCTGTCTGGTGATTACTCTGTTTAGTGGCTCAGAACCCGTTCACTTTCACGATAGACTTTTTGTCTTTCTTGCAGTCTAATTAAGTCTTTGGTAAATGCTGCATGCAGCATGTTTTCCTGTTACAATACACGTTTTCTAAACTGAATGTACGTGTGTGTGTGTGTGTGTGTGTGTGTGTGTGTGTGTGTGTGTGTGTGTGTGTGTGTGTGTGTGTGTGTGTGTGCACCTGGGTGTGACAGAGAATGCAGCTTGTGTATGTTCAAAAGGTTGTGTTACAAAAATAAACTTCAGTCTCTCACAGCATTGGCTCTTCCTCTGTCCAGTAGAGTTCATCGCAGCATTAGTATTCATGTTAACAGTGATGAAGATGATGAATAAAACGGTCTTGATAACAAGATAATAACTCAAATATTTAACTATAGAGGCAGAGATGATGATAAAAGTAGTTGCGAGGTACTCTCTTCACAACAGGAAAACCTATCAAGATTTTGCTGATTCATGATAATGATGATCATGATGACTCCAATGAAAATCACAAAGAACAGAGGTCTGTTAGTAGATGAACTGAGCGCCTCCATGTGGCACCATCTCTGTCACGCCCCACGCCACCATGTTTCCTCTCTGCTCAAAGCTCTGGCCCTTCTGCAAAGCCAGCTGGGAAATCTCCTCCTCTGACAGCACTCGGTCCCACATGTTCACTCCTGTCATCTTCCCAGCGAATGCCAGCTTGGGATCGAATCCTTCCTCAAACCCTGCCATGCCGCTCCCATTGCTTGGAGTCAGAGGGCAGCAGCCATTCCTTTCCTGCCCCAGCTGGAGTGAGCCCCCGTCGGGTAATACGTGTCCCTCAGCCACTCCAGGTGTGGACGCCACTTTTTTTCCACCTGCCCACAGGGTCGCTAGGCCCTGTTTGGAGGACCAAGCCCCACACAAGTGGATCCACTCTCCTGGTTTCACCACACCCCTTGCTTCCACCAGGTGAGCCTCTCCTCCGATGGTGAAGAGCATTGAGGTCTGGCTGAGCAGCAGCTGGATCTCATATGGGTTGCGACGGTTTCCATAAGAGAACAGCACTGTTTTGTTGGAGACAGTGTTTGGCCTCACCCACATGCAGACAGTGAAGGAGGAGATGGAGAGAGGGACATCTGGTATGACAGAGGTGTAGATTCGACGGGAACGCATCGGAAAGAGGAGGGCCATTTCATTGCCTATGCAACAAGAGGATGCAATGGTGTTTATTATCACTAAATCAATGTCTTAACAACATTAAATTGAAAATCATCCACTTGAAATCATTTGCTTGAAATCATTCACTAACTCCCTAATTCATTCATTAACATTTTTAATGCATGAAGGAAACAAAGCAAAACATGTCTCTTAAATGTTGGGGACTGCATGAGCAAATCTTGGCCAAACAACAGTTCACATGAGTAAGAATGTCTGTTCAGGGGTATGGATCACAACCAGGGATTATAAGAGTTTACAGATGTCAAAAAAATTTTATCAGTAAAAAAAAAAATAAAGTGAGTGCCCTGATCATGAATAATAAGCTTGTTTCAATTTGGAAGTCTTTGAGACATTTGAGAAAGTTTTGAGCTGGTCAGCATTTGAGGTCCTCAGTGTTATTTTTGTAAAGGTAGATACAATTGGGTGTCATCAACATATAATTTTTTTTGATGACATGTCCAATGGGAGCATATGAAATGAGAAAATAACTGGGCCTGAAAGTGAACCTTTTTGGATAAGTTTAACATATATAAATATGGGGGCAGCCAGCTGTAACTAGCTCAAGCTAGTTTAGCTTCTTGCAGTTACTGGACTCCACAGGCTGTGGTTGTAAGTGGCGCACTCTGGTTAAATGAGATACAAAGTTCAGTTCACGGTCAGGTAATGATATCATGAATTGTGGTGACTATTTTTTCCTGCCCCACCAACACAAACACACTTCCCTCCCCGGATCATCAGGGTCATTGGTTTGTTCTGGTTAATTTCAATACTTTTTCCTGCCCTTCTCTTTTTACTTATTCAAACATGCTCTCCTTTTAAAACTCTGTATTTTTGAACTGACTTTTGTTGGTGAGCAAAACACACATTTCTACTGCATTACATAATGCAATTTAAATGTAATTTATGCAGATGGAGGTAGAGTAAACCTCCCTTTATTTTACATTCTTCTTCTTAACTCTCTTTTTAGTTTTCTTTCTTCTCGATTAGTTTCTCTCTCCTCCCTTTCTCTGCTGTGGTCTACATCTGCCCCCTCACCCTCTCCCTCCCTCCAGTTACCAGACATACTCCCTACCCACTAAAAATGAGAGATCCCAAATATTGATGTTACATTTGTCTCATGTTTCTGCCACTCAGAAAATAATAGTGAAAGAAGACATTCTGAACGTGTGTGTGTGTGTGTTTGCCCGTGATGATTTCCATCTGGTTCTACTTTCCCATGGTGCTTTGGTGTGGTTTTTCTGACCACCAGCTAATGAGTACAACTCACTCCACTCTATATGTAGGCCAGACCTACATTGCTGGACTGTAAATGTGCTCAGTCACGTGTGTGTTTGTTTGTGTGTATTAAATTAGTTTTTATTAGTATTACCCCATTGTAGGACTAAACTTGCTCCAGCTTTTCTTTACACTTAGTCACTTCATCCCTAAAGTTACATAGTCATTAGTCAGGGTTTACTTCAGAGATGAAGAGTAAACTAAAGTAGTAGCACTGTGAAGTGAAAGCACATACAGTAATGTCCTAGTGTCCAGTAGGTGTTCTGTCCAAAAAGTGTGTCTGTGTGTTGTCCGTTTGTTTTCATCTGTTACACTAAAACACTGAAAATACTTTTAAATGTCTGTTGAAGAAAATAGTTGGAGGCCAATGTCTGGATAGATGGATGATGCCCCAGCCTTCTATGTTTTATTCAGTCTTTTTGTTTTTCTTGAGTGAGAACTCATCAACCCCATACCTGTCTTATTCTTCTCGTTTGACTTGACGGTATTTACTGAGACTAAAATTAGTAAGTGAAGTGAAAAGGATCGGTTACTACTTGAGGCTGGACCACATGCCTGGAGACAGAGAGAGCAAGTGGAAAAAGGTATTTAGGACAAACACGAGATGTATGATTAGTTTTTCTGAAGCAAGGACTGACAAAGGGGGGGTCTCATTCTTTTACATCAAGTGTGACCTGAATGTGTCAACTCAGGAAAAAAAACTAAAGGTGGAAGGTTGTTTTTGTGGCACTGTTTGAAAAAGGAAAAGAGAAATACAAAGAAAGAAAAAGCAACAGGTAAAGACACAGATTACTGAGGACAAGATGGATCTCTTACCTGCGGGTAGGTATCTTTGCCTTGATGACCTCAGCACCTCTTCCAACTCCACCCTCGTCTGTTGCAATTCAGCCAGCACCATGTTTAGAGTAGCGTCTTGTGATGTGACCTCCTGCACCTGGGGCCCAGCCAATCCACCCTCTGGAATCTGGATTCCTCTCTTTGTATTCACCACCATCCCAGCCCCAGGACTGCTGAAGCAGTTGGTCTCCAGCTTGGTGAGTCGGGAGGCCTGTGCTCGTGCTGCGGAGAGGAGCTGGTGTAGCATCGCCTCCAAGTGGTTAGAATTGCTGACTGACTTCCCAGCAGCAGCAGACGCCTGATCTCCGGTTTTGAGGCGCTCCAGGGTTTCTCTGAGGCGGCCCTCCAGTTGCATGGCCATCCTTCTTCCTGCTGTCTCCACTGCAACCCCACAGGAGCCACCATACTGGGCTACAAACCTGATCAGTAAAAGATATTCACCAAAGAGATTTAGTCTATTTTGGCACCAGAATTTGACCTGAAATCAATCATGAGTAGAGCAGAAATTAGGTCATGTAATCCCTTAGGAGATCCAATTAATCCACAAGAAAAATCATAGGTTCCAGCTTCTCAAATGGAAATATTTTCTGCTTTTCGACATTGATGGTAAAATGAACATATTTGGGTTTCATGTGTTTATCACACAAAATACAATGTTTGAAGATTCAACTATACTGTTGTTGTTGTAAACCATGATCACAGGAGATCTGAATTTCAATCTTCTTTACATGAAGATGCTCTGCTCTTTGAAAGATTTTAGCTTAATAAAAGCTTGTTTCATCCCATTAAAACCATAATTACTCTGACCTTTCTTTCCTTTGTCCAACCAACCTGAGCATTTCTCCGCGCAGAGACCCCATCTCCACCTTGATGATATCATCAGTGTACTGAAGCAGCATGTTCTCCCTCATCTGACTGTTCTCCAGCATCGAGAAGATTTTGTCCCACTTGGTCAGGTCTGGAGAACTGCAGGGAGGGGTGCTCGGTGTGGCTGGAGAGCAGGATGGTGGAGAGAGGGAGAGAATCCAATAAGTTATCTAACAGAAGATTAGATCATCTGTCATACAGCATGTAGGTAGAGGAGGGTTTTCTTTTGGATAAAACAATGTTGCCAGTGTGGCTACAACTAGCTAACAGCCTTTTAGGCTGTAACATTTAATTACGTTTTGGCAAATTTGCACCGTTAAAAGAATTTACTACTTTTTGCAGTGCACCCATAATCGTACAAGTATCGTATTGACAGCTATCACTGAATTACTTTGATACTGAAGAAAACTGAAAAATCCTGCAGAGCTTTATATTGCTCAATGTGCCTATAAACCAGATGGTAGGACAGGTGTGCCTTCAGAGAGAGGAAGCAGGAAATATCTTTTATCAGATGTGCTGTGTTGAACATACTGTGTTTCAAGGCCATAACTGCAAGAAGGAAAAAGAAAAAGTAAAATATGCTCAATTCTGCTGGAGGTTCTGACTGCCACGAATGCCCTGGCAGAGACAGTGGAGACAGATGGTTGAATAACAGGTAAAATGAAGGATGCAGTTGGGGACATAAGAGGAAGTGACGTTGGGACACAGATAAGAACGTGGGAAAGAAATAGAACAATTGGCTCTCAAACCAAAAAAATCTGGGGCTGCTGTTTTTCTGGTGAGGTCCTTTGAATCTCTCAGAAAGGGGGGGATAAAACAAGACCCGGCGGTAAAACAATCCAGGAATGAGAATATGTGTCAGACACACTGTTCTGATTAACGTTTGAGCCTGTTTATACCTGCAAACGTGTTCTGGAGGGGCTTTATCACAGGACTGGACTTGGATTTGTTTTGGCTGCCTGTCCCCAAGGTTCAAAGTAAATTAGATGGAAGGTTCCTGCCTCTAACTTACGAAACTAAGAGCTCATGTTAGTGGTTTACGAATTACTTTGCTGGATGTGGAAGTAAGTAGAGTGTACAAAGATCTTTTTGGAGTAAGATTTCATTATAGTGGACCTTTCATTTTGACTGGAGAGACGGCAGCCTGTTTGGTTTTGTTTGTTCGAATTAAATCCAGTTGTTTTTTTTAATGAATTAATGAGTCTGAAAGGATTTGTTGAATTATGGATTAGTCCAATAAAAAAGCAAAATAATAAGCAAAAATTCTGGTTTTAACATCTAGGATATGAGGATTTACTTCTTTTTTCTGTTTCACATCAGTGTAAACCAAACATCCTTTGCATATTTGATTGAATAACTCATTTGATGGCATTACCTTAAAAGTCTGATTAAGAAGGTATATAAATGTGGCCCTAGAATGAGTAGTAACAGGAACCAACTTTTAAGTAAATGTATCCTTACATGCACAGACAGATGGAAAAGTATATATATAATGTAGATGTACTACCAGTACCCTCCTTTGGCCAACAGTCAATGTGTGTGGGGAAAATGATGAAACGTATGGGTTTACTTATCTGCTACATGTTTTTTTTTAAGCCTGTCATTCTCCTTAAGAAATGAGCTGTGTCATGACCTCATGTTGTCCTCATTAATTTAAATTCCACTCAGAGATTCAGAGATTTGAGCAGGTCACAGGCAAATGATCTGTGACTTCCTCCAGGCTTTGACCTCTCTTTTCCTCACAAACCTGCACACACACTGTACTTATCTCAGATCATTTAATTTTTTTCTCTGTAGGCCAGGTAGCACGTTATGAATTTGATGTTTCTTTGTCCTTCCTGCCTCTGCTTTTTTTCTTGCTTTTGCAGGCAGAAACAACCTTTGCTTGCCTCTGGTGCTGCCATTCACGTGCTTCTATTTTACTATTCTCAGTCACTTGTCTGAGCCACTCTCATTTTTGACTTCAATCACATTTAATCATGTCACCCGCTTTAAAACGTCCTGCCTGTTAACTGCTGGTGCTGCAGTCGTACCTCCTGCCAGGTTTAAAACAACAAACTAATGCAGGCTGTGAGGGGCTTGTTGCACTCACGCTTTTCTCTTTATGTACACTCATATAAAGGTATTCCTCTTTCACACCCCTATATTGCCCAGGCATGAACACAGAGAAACTGATGCTTTCCAGAGGGAGACAACAGAGAAGAATTTCTTAAATGAGGCTGAGTGTTTCTGTGGGTGGTGACCAGTCATTCATGATGTAATATGTATTGGCACTTAGCTTCTCTGGCTCAGCATATTCTTTGATGCTGCTCATCTCATACACAAACTCTGTCTCTGCCAACAGACTTTAAACTGTACTGTCGTTCTTGCTTTCTGTTCTCTCTCTAAACTTACCAGCCTTGGGTTTCTCACAGAATAGCAGTAATATGTTTCATCATTATCATACATGTCAAACACTAAATGAATAAACTGATTCATTTCAAGAAACAAACCCACCCACTTAAACCCCCCAACAGTTACATTACAACTGGGTGCCACCTGTAATAGAGCTACATGTGTTCTTCATTTCACATTATGTCTGCATTTTGTATTATTTCATTACCGTTCACTCATTGTGGAAAAGCTCTCAACACAACTTCTCTGTTCAATTCTTTCTTTCTTGTGCATCTGTTTCAGATTGAGGACTAAGTCAAATGCATTTCCACTGTCATGACTATCGTCTACAGGGACGATGACTCTAATGTCCTGATCTCACCTCTCTCACATTAAAGCATGCATAAATCCCACATGAAATCGATTTCACACACCAGAATTTAATTAAACTGCAACCATGACCATCTGAAGATCTGAATCAGATAAATCTTTAGTTCCAGCACAAACACAGAGACACACACACACACACACACACACACACACACACACACAGAGTTTAATACTCACGTTCTGGTGTTTCTCGCTCTGTGATTTCATTGTAGTAGTTGTCAGCGTAGTTGACCTCGATATCATCCTCGTATGCGAGAAGCAGACACACACACACCGACAGCACACACACTGCCTGGGGGAGCCTCCACCAAAACATGCTGCTGCTGCTGCTGCTGCTGCTGCTGACTGAGATGTGTGTGTGTGTGTGTGTGTGTGTGTGTGTGTGTGTGTGTGTGTGTGTGTGT
>CM076657.1:17259313-17297563 GCA_038496675.1 Rachycentron canadum
CATACCCCCTCTCTCTTTCTCATTTTTTCTCGTTAAATGCTGAGCAATCCCTTGGCAGGAAGCCCGGCAGTGTAGAGTTCTCCACACACACACACACACACACACACACACACACACACACACACACACACACACACACGTTCCTATATAGTACTTTCCACTGATTTCACTATGTTTATCCATTATTTCTTAACTAACAGGACTTAACCCTAACCCTGCATACTTATTCTAAACAAATCCACTTTATTACAGTCTAGGTCACATTTCTGTGATTTTGTCCATCGTTTCTGTGAGTTTTAACTCATCTGTAATGTAGCTATAGCAACGTCTGAAATTTGAGCAGTCAGATGATCAGACAGCAGATTATCAAAACCCCTTTATCTGAGGTAAACCCAGAGGTTAGTGTACGTGAAATGCTGACAATCCCCTTTTTTTCACCTAATTTTTCATTAATTTCCTCTCAAGTTGTGTTTCACTAGTCATAAGCTGTGACCCACGCATGAGCATGTAAAAGTGATAAATTGATCTGAACTTCTTTTGACTATGTGCCACCCAATCCCAGTTATTACTCAGAATGATACGTTCAAACACATGGGGAAACTTTAGTGGAAATGGAGAACTGTCAGAAATGCCTCTAAACTTCTATTCTTGTGAAAACGCGTCTCACAAATTCAGAAATGTAAACGCAGCGCTCCATCTCCTTCCTGCGAGGGAGGCAGTGAGTAATGCGTCGTTGGAGGTAGCCTGTATGTCGTAATCAGATTCAACTGCAGCTCCTGCGAGTCAGAAGGAGAGAGAGAAACATAGAGAGACAGAGAGACAGGAGAGGTAATGGAAGGGGGAGGAAGTAGAGAACACAAACTTTCCTGATTTTTGCCCCATGCAGAGATTTGTGTGTGTGTGTGTGTGTGTGTGTGTGTATACGCGCGCTCAGGGAAGTTAGAATGAAACCCAGACATCAGGTTTCTAAATGGGTTTATTGTTCTCCTGCTTTGCTCTTTTTCTTTATTTATTTGTGAGCCTCACTGCTAGTATGTGTGTGTGTGTGTGTGTGTGTGTGTGTGTGTGTGTGTGTGTGTGTGTGTGTGTGTGTGTGCGCGCGTTTGTGTGTGTGTTCATATTTGTGTCTGTATACCGTATGGGCATCTGTGTGACGGGAGTGTGAACTGCATGCATTCTTGTGTGGATGCTTATGTGTGTACTTTCAGGGGAATGGAAATAATGACCTCCTCATGGGGTTTCAACATTTGCCCCCTCTCCCACTCTTATCCCCACTTCCCCTCCCTCCATCTTTATGTCTGCCTGCGTCTCTCTTTCATTGTCTCTGCTTTCTGTCTCTCTCAAATACCTACTGAAACACACACTTGTCCGCTTGTTATCTGGGAGGAACAACCTTTTCATTCAGACAGCGACAAAAAAAAGATAGAGGGGGTTGTGTGAGGGGGGAAAAAAAGCTGTATCAGTGAGATTATTATCACCACTTGATAGAACACAATATTGCTCTATTCTACTGAAGGTCACTAAAGCTTGTACATTGTGTTGAAATCAACACTTTCTTTGCATCATTTCATCATCCTATGCATCTGTCTGCAGGTGCACATTTGCTTTTTTTTTGCTCCTTTATTATTTACAAAAACTTTCAATACAGAGAGCAAGAGTGATCTATTAAACTATCATAAGTGGGGAATAAATGTTATATATTAAAAAGCAGAAAGAAAAATTTAAAAAATAAATAAAATATACAGTATAAAGTGAGTATAATTGACAAAGCATTAATTCAGTGTATCAAGAGAGATTAGAAATTTTGAGAATTGTGCATTTGGTCATTTATATCATAAATATAACTATAAATATAAAAAACGACTTACTCATGTGACAGAAAAATGTAATTACATCATAGAAAATAAAAGTGTAATGATCACTGATGACACTGCAAATGTAGGTGGGGTAAGATCGAGTTACCTGGAACATCACATCATTGATTTTAAAGTATAAGGCAGGTTTTATTTCAGTTTACCTTTTGACACACTGAAGAATTTGTGATGTAGGAATGTACTCTGGGGTGTTTCAGTCCACCATGACATCACTGTTGGGTGTGGTTAAAGAAAACTTGGGAGCTGAAACTGCAGAGAACAGCAAAAATCATTTAGTTATTAAGTTATCATTAAGTTAGATAAAGTTACTCTTATCCCACAATGGTCAAAATGATTATTTGGATTTACTTGAATGGAAAGACAATGTCACTTGTCTACCAGTTGTTTTATGCTTAGTCCACAATGTCATCAGTTAGGAGACAGGCATATGTCTCGTATCTGAAAACACAGAAATAAGCAGCGCAAATCTAATCAAAGCATGGATTAATATCTTTCAATTGATAACACATTGAAGTTTGTAGATCAAACAGCAACTAAGCCGTTATTCCTGGAAATCTAGTGAAAAAATCTGTGAGAAATTTCGTGTTGCCTCAGGAAAAACAAATTTTTTAGTATCTGTGCCACAGTTTGTGTCTGTGTATCTTTGAAATAAATCAGACAGAAATCTGATGGACATGCTTTAAAAAAGCATTAAAACAGAGCAAATGAGAGAGAAATATCATACTTTTAAGGACAGAAATCGAAAAAGACATTTGGATGGAAAGTGTGTGTGTGTGTGTGTGTGTGTGTGTGTGTGTGTGTGTGTGTGTGTGTGTGTGTGTGTGTGTGTGTGTGTGTGTGTGGTGAAAATGTTTCCATGTTTTGACTTATGGCTGCCACCTGAGATGAGGGAAATAAGCCAGCTGGAGACAGATCATACATGTTCCCCTGAAATTACATGCTGAAAAAACACACCAAAGAAATCACTTCAGTGTGTGTGCATGTATGGAACAGTATGTACATTTCCATTTGTGTCTTGTTCATTATGACTGCTACATTTTTTTTAAACATTGTGGATTTAAAATCAAATGTTTAGTTAGGACAGGACATCACCTTCATATATGATTGATTCAGTATTTGGCTCAGGCGACGCAGTGGTGCAGTGGTTGGCACTGTTGCCCCACAGCAAGAAGGTTCTGGGTTCAAACCAGGGGCCTTTCAGCGTGGAGTTTGCGTGTTCTCCCTCTGCCTGCATGGGTTCCCTCCAGGTACTCTGGCTTCCTCCCACAGTCCAAAGACATGCTTGTGTAGGTAAATTGGTGACTCTTAAAATTGAGTGTGAGCGTGAATGGCTCATTTCTGCTGACTCAGCAGTTGGTGAAAGATATACATTTAATAATACAGGATAAGGAGGAAGCTCAGTGGATAGGACATTTTGTGTCACACACTCAGAGATTTCTGGAGGGTGAAGTTATTTAGGTGAAAGGGGAAGATGGTCATTATGTTTAAAATTTGCAGGAAAGACTATATGTGTGTGGGTGTATTGTACTTCTCTACATCTGGCTGGCTGTTATAGTGTAAACTTTAGGTATAAGATATTTTTATGCATGAAACAGTTTGAGTCATGTGTACATGTGATGAAAATCCTGACATGTCTTTCTTTGTGCTCTGGTAACTGGATCCCATCCAGAGAGCTGTGAAGCCTGTGTCCCAATTCTTTATATTATTTCTAATGTGTTGCAGGGGTGGGGTGAGTTGGGTGTCCAGATTTGCTCATGTGACAAAAATGCACAGAATCCCAATTATATGGGCTGTCTGGGAGAGGTTTATGTTTTTTCTCTTACATTAAGATTTCACAGTTTCTCCCCACCCTCCCCCACCTGAGGTTACTCAAGCTGCTTGATATATGACTTTAAGCATATACATGCATGAAATGAGTGTTTGAAGCTGCAGAAAGCACGTTTAAGTCGTAAAAGCTCTCCCAAAAACATTCCTCTGGATAGCATTTGTGCTGATCTCTGCAGTTTTGTCCTCTACAATAAGCTCCCTTTCATAGGAGTTCCTCTTGGCAGGTTATGTACATTTGAATGAAATGTCCAATAAGGGTATTTGATGAATTGAGTAGATTAATTGATAGTGATTAATCATCTAAAACAGCCAGTTGCTCCCTAGCAACAAAGAAGCTTTAACACTTGTAACTTACTAGAAAAGACAAGTAAATAAATGTGTTTGTGTCTGTGTCAGGGATGTTACCTTAAAATAGATGTGCTGTTAGTGATTCCTTTACTTAATGGTTTTGTCATTGCTGTGGGTTGTAGGGTTGTTTTCAACAGAGCCACGTGTACAGCAAAGAGACTCAGTCATTTTTCCATGACTCCGACAGTTTTAGAGCCTTTATTGAAGTATTTTACACAGATATTTTAATATAAAAGGGACAAAAAAAAAGAATATTACTCTAAGATAGCCAACAGCTACCAACCAAAGTTAACTGTCTGAATTAACTGTAAATTTTTTATTCACCTTAGATTATAATGTGGCATTTGGAAAAACTGCACACTAAAAGAAAGCCACTGTGTCCTCATGTTAACAATAGTTTGACAGATCAGTCAGCAGATTTTTTTTCTTGGTGGAAAATATCTGAGGGGCCTTTCAAAAATGTCGCCTTTGTATGCTGAAGGACCAAAGGTCATTACAGGATATTTAACTGAGATTTGTAAGTCATGATGATGGGTTGGGTGGATGCAGGAATGAAGATATGAAGGTCAGATATTATACACACACACACACACACACACACACACACACACACACACACACACACACACACACACACACACACACACACACATACAGAGAGAGAGAGTTGGTGGTGGTTTTACAAAAGAAGTTTATTTAATCAACAATCGAAAGAGTATATTCAATCATTGTCTCACACAAGCTTTCTGTGTGTTTAGTGTGTGTGTGTTTTTGCATGAACGCCGGAGGCTACGGTATAGCCTACATACTGCTCAAACAGGTAAGCTCTATAAATCCTCCTCAGGGTGTTTCTGTGCAGATCCTCGTCTCCTCCTGCCTCTTAACATTCCTCTGAACAGATCTGTAAATGCTACAGCCTCAACTTTATGACCATCACCAGCTCTCTCTTTCTGTACATCAACTGTATCTGTCTTTTGTGTGGTGATTTGTTTCGTACGAGTAGAGATGGGGATGTGTACAGTATAATCTGTGATTAAAGGGAAGAGAAAGGGACGTAACAAGAGCCAGTGATCATTCTCTAAAAGGTTTTGTGTGCTCTTATTCTGCCTCTGTACAGAATGGGACAGAGCAACCCGTGGTTAAGATGATTTATAGTTGTGTGAAACCATTTATTTAGGTTTCTGCTGTGAGGTGCTATCAGAAATGACAAAAGTGCACCACATGCTCAAATAGATTCACTGTATTACAGCTTCAGAATTATCTTGGACCAGATGTCCTAGTCAGTGCAAACGCAACTTTACTGTTACACATAACAACAATTTTAATACAGTATTGAATAAGTATGAATGAGAGCAGCTTGATTGATTTTGGAGGAATAAAGACATTTGGAGGATTTTTTCCACTTTCCCCTGTTTGGTGATACATTTTGATAGAATTTGACTATAAACATCACCTTACACTCTGATTGTCCAGTTCTTCTGTAGTGCATCTAAAAAGTTTCTGCAACTTGAATTAATATAGTTTTGTCCAATCTGTCTGGTCTCTGTTCCCTGTTTCCCTGTTTCCAGTCTTTATGCCCAGCTAAACTACTTGGCTGCTGCTTATGTATTTGCTGCACAGCACAAAGATGCGAGTGGTGTCAATCTTCTAGTCTAACTCTCTTTAAGAAAGTGTAACATTTTCCAAAATGTTACAACACTCCTTCAACCCTCCTACATCAGTTCTTCCATCCGGTGAACACTCGTCTACTTTTCCATCCTTTTGCTGTTGCCAGACTATCTGTCTTTCTTCATTCTCCTCAGTTCCATCTGTCCCAGATACTGTAAATTCAGTAAAATATTATGTGAATAATACTCGACATGTTAACACAACATAGTCGGTCTCATGGTATAAACCCTGCAGCATCTCTGACATCAAGTTTTAGTCTATGCAGCTTTCATAATTAGCTCCAAACTCTCACTGCAGTTAAACATTAAAGTTAATATCGCTTGCTCTCTGGCATTTGGTCCATTGTAGGATACAAAAGCCATTGTTTTAAATCTTGAAAACAAGACTTGGAAACAAGAGTCTTTGTTTACCAATGTGAATCATTTAAAGATGTTTCATACGTGAGTCAAAGGCTGTTGGGTAATGTGGGTTTTGTTGGGCTGGGTGTGGATTTACAAACGCCTTTATGTCATGCATCAGCACTGACTTTCTTTTTTCCTGCATTAGCATCACTGGAGGTATATTGACCACAAATGAATTAAATTTTAATTCACTGAAACTTTAATAAAAAATAATTAATTAACAGTTAAATAACAGTGATGTTACAGCTACGATTAAAGGGAAATTCCAGTTTACAACCTGGATCTTATTTTTGCTTGGTACCGATAAAATTATTTTTTTAGTTATTGAGATCTGGGAATGAGACACCAGACATCAGATTATAATTAGACAATTGTACAAGTTCTACAAAACCCAAGTTTAGCAAAAAAATAAATAAATAAAAATAAATGCAAAAAGTTAAATTAGCACCTAAACAATCCAGTTAATGTTTTCGGCAGCACGTGTCTGAAAACCCATTTCAAACATGTGCTTATAGCTTTGGACGATGAAGCAAAAAGTATTTCCCTAGCAGGACTGCTTAATTAAGTACTCAGGTTTCACCATTTATCACCTGGTATAGACCTGGTATAGCTTATGTGTGTGACTTTATTATTTATCATCTAAAAACCACAGCGGATTTGCAAATGTGTTCTGATTGTGTCAGCGTAAGATAAATACCAAAAACAACGCAACTTCATAAATAGCATCCTCCAAATTGATCATAATGTTGACTCAACACCTCTCTAAAGCAGTTTCAACATTGATCATTACAACCCTAATGAAGGCAGGATTTGTTGCAGTGCTGTTGTTTTAAACTGCGTTAGCTTCAGCTATGAGAGTTCATAATGTCAATGCACCGAAATAACAAGTTACTGATGAAACTTAAAAAATGTAGCAGGAGGATCCAGTGTATGCTGTTGGAATAAAGACAGGAATAAAATGTGTCCTACACATCAATCAGTGTCTGAGTCTTACTTTGAAAGGGAGGGGAAAAAAATAGAAATTTAGGGATTACTGGTTGCTATGGTGCCTCTTGTCAGTATCTAAAATGTGACCTCCAATTTGAATTTTTTTAAAATTTGTCCTTGTACAGCTTTGAATTCGGCTCAGATATGGGGCTAATTGAAAACATCCTGGCCTCTCTCTCTCTTTCACAGGTAACCACATGCTGTTGCGAGTATTGCCATCGGTTTACCCCAGACAACCAGACACCATCCATCGTCACCTAGGTAACCTCACTGCAATGATGTCCCAGCTGGAGTCCCCAGAGCAACAACACCTGATCAGACTCATCCAAATGGTGGCAGAACAACATCCCCTTGTGAGTATTAGTTGGAGTTTATTTAAGCAAAATATACTGTGGGTAAATCAAATTATTCACTTTGACATCCTTATTTTCTTATAACCACACAGGCTAAAGTGAATTATCCTTTATCTCCTGTCACTTTGCCAGTGACTTAACTACTATTATACTTACTACACAACTGTGGGGTTAGCTGAAAATAATGCACTATTCAACCAAATCAGAACTGAGCATCTGTTGCGATGATGTAAATCGATCTTTAATTTGGCTTTGGCTTGCAGAGAACTACAAGTATGGCTATTCTAACATTTCTGCTTCTCACTTTACCTTAATCAGACCTTTATCTGCCCAATATTGCAACATCCTGTAATGAGCTTGTGTGAATATGTAGAAGAAAACCCAGATGAACAAAGTTAGAAGTGAGAAAATGCATCAGTGAACGTGGAGTACACATTTCTCAGTAGGAATTTCCTTAATCCTTCATTTTTTGGAGCAGAGCTGCTGATGTTCAACACGAGGGGAAAGTACCACATACCAGCAAACACGCAGCACATGGTTGTAAACGATGGATAGTCTCACTCACATGTTAAGCACTGGAGAAAGAAAACCAGCCATCTGGAGTTTTTCTAATCTCCACCCCCCGGACGCAGGCACACAAAATATTTGTAGCTGCGTTTATCACAGCAGTTCCCAAAAATTCATACTAATAATCACTTACTGGAAGTGATGCTGGCACTGAAAAGATTAAAAATAACACCAATAAGTAACTGTAATATTACATAACTTAGATTTTTCGGTGGTCAAACATCATCTCCCTGAGGAACAGATACTGTGTGATATTAACGTGATTATTCAGATCAAGTGACTCATAAAGTAGCAGCAGGAGGGCTGCAATGGTGGGCATTGTTAGTCTGATCCAGTGCAGTCCAGTGTGACCAGTACAGATAATGAGGAGGAACTGTTTGTTCACTCAGTTTTTCCACAGTCTTACAGTCAAGCTTTTGTTTTTTCATTAGTCACCAGGCTCTTCATCTTGCTCCAAGGTCACTCCTCTCACCTCCAGCCTTCATTAAAGACACATAAGGCCTCTGTTTGGTGGTGCCAGTGCCCAAAAAGTGACAGAATTCTTTACTGTTATCATTAAAAATGATAAATCATGCTTTATTTTTATTTCCCATGCAGATGTTAAGCCCTCAGGTGCCTGGGTTGGTGGGTTACCTTGGTGACCACTCTCTGACTGAGGCCCTGCTGGGCGCCCTCGTGGATGTGTCACAGGCCAGTCCTTCCTCATTGGTCAGCTTCCTGCCTGCGCTAAGGATTGTGGGACAGCAGTGCCCTGCTCTCCTGGGTCATGCGACCAAAATCCATGGCGCTGTCGGCATCATCAGTGAGGTATAAATAAGCACATTGAGAACACACACAAACAGACAAGTTTACATTGTTTTGCAGCAGCTGTTTTGATACAGAGAGTGAAAGTATGTGTTTCAAACTGAACGCCAAGCAGATTTAATTGGCAGCATGACTGCAAAAAAAGAAAACATACACAGCAAGCTGACACGTCTGCACAAGCTGGTAATGGTTAAACTTAAACCTTAGCTCTTCTTTCAAAGCTCCAATTAAGAAATGTGAAGAGACAAGAGGGAAGACAGAGTTCCCAAAAATCAGTTCAACTCTAACCTTCTCAGCCATGTTGGTTTTACAGCACAAGTCTATATTGCTAGTGCCTCAGCTAAGCAAGGGCAGGCTGTGAAAACACTAATATTCATGTACAAATCTCAGCAATAATGTTGTTAATGCACCTTAGCTCTGCCTGATCGTGGATATTCACACAGACATGAACACACACACACACACACACACACACACACACACACGCGCGCGCGCACACATACACGCACACACACACACACACACACACACACACACACACACAAACACACACACAAACACACACACACTGAAACAGGCAGGAGTGATTATTTTAATGAGTAGGGAGGAATGGGCTGCAATCTCACATGACTTTTTCTCTGTTGTCCTGCCAAGTATAAAACACACACTCTCACACCGGACAGGCCGGGCAAATCCGGAGGTTCTGACTGCTGTCTAACACCTACATCGTTGTTCAGTGGAAGTGTCTCTCCTTAAACAAACACACACACAGTCCTCAGACGAGTGAGAAACCGCCGCCCTGGTGGGAAGAAAAAAACAATCTAATTTGAGGGAATAGTCAAGCAGCAGTTTTTTAGTTGTAGCCTAATGGAGCAGTCATAACACCATTTACAGGAACTTTAACCTCAGGAAAAGGCACTATGTTCCACTGCTGACAAAGGAAGTACCCAGAAATTAACTTCAGTTCAGCACATGTATGAAAATGCTGTTTTAAATTCTGCAGTATATAATGTGTTATAAACATTTTAAGTGAACAGATTTGCTGTGTCTGTTACAAGTAACATTTATCCAGGAATACTGCTAATATGGCCACAACAACTTCTACTACTAATACAGTAAGCTATGCTTTGTAGAAGATTAAAAATATCAAAATGTGTTTTCAATAAGGCTAAATGTGTCCCATGAGCCTCATTTCAACTAACCCATGGTTGAATACTTGGCTGTCCTGCAGACTTGGCTGCTCATTTGCCCCCTAATAGCATGTTCCTTGAAGTCAAAAGTGGTGTTTCAGCCATTATTGACTGTGACCGGAGCTAAAACACTTGAGCTGCTTATTCCAGGTTAATTAGCGAAGCCACTGGAGCAAACTGTAAGGTGGCACTGCTGCCGACTGATGGGGTGGACAGGAGTCAGTGATGTGTGCCAAGGGTTTTTCAGAAACACATGCGAACAGAGGGTCAGTCGTCACATCTTGTCTTATTAGCTGCCTGGCTCTGTTTTTCTGAGGAGAAAAAAAACTGAACCTAGTCCATGTTCATTTTTAGACACTAGACACAGTTGGTCAGCCAGATCACCACTTTAGTACAGACTGAAATATTTCAACAACTCTACGATGAATTGCTACGTTGCCACAGATGTTCATGGGCCTCAGAGGATGAATCCTAACTCTTTCTCCAACACCACCAGCTGGTCAAAGCCAGAATAAAAAATGAAACAACATGGATTAGGACTACATTTCATCTTTGCCTTTGTGGTTCTCAGTGAAATGTCTTTGGGTTCATTATCATAATCTTTGCTACAGACATTCATGCCTCTCTCAGGATGAGTTGTAAAAACATTATTGATGTTATGTCTTTTCATCTTGTACCATAATGACCAAAAAAAAAAAAGCTAAATTAATGAAATTTCAACAGCCTTGGCTGTACTTTTTTGTTCAGTGCTAATTTGGAAATATAAACACACTAACATGCCAAACTGAGAAAACAATTAAAACCCCAGCTGTTAATGTTAGCATTGTCAGGATGAGCTTGCCAGAATGATAACATTAACTTTAAATGACCTCATATTAGCTGTGGCTATAGATGAGTGTTCACATTGACAGGTGCAGCAACAGGCACTGTAAGTATCCAGATGGTGCAAGAGAAGTAAAATGTTAACGTATACGACAAGTTAGCAGTCAGGTGGGCATTTTCGGTAAGTGCACAATGGCGGTGTTTCACTTGCGATAACACTTGCCTGACGAAATCAACGCACTATCTCACTATGAGTAACACTGTGCACACAGCGTGCTACATGTGAGTGCACTGATGGAAGTTTCCAATTTGAGATGCAGCATTAGTTTTTTTCATCTGAGGATTTTAAATCAAAACTTATAATTCCTTTGTTTATATTATCTTTCTCTCCCATCTGAAAGTGGTTCTGATGAGATCCTTTTGTTGGCTGGGCTTGAAAAAACTTGAAAGGGAGACTGTGTTACATAGCAACACAGTAAACGCTTGTAAACCTTAAAGGGCAGAAAACTTGAAGTCAAGGTAATAGAGAGGATGATACAAGACTTACCCCAGATAGTGGAGAGTGTATTCATCACAGCACGCGCTCAACAGGTCAGCATCCCTGACACATGAGTATAGTGCATGAGGTAGATCTGGTCACTTGTGTTGCGCAGATGATTGTCCATGCAGCAGTGTAATGAGAGGTAGGATGAAGTCACAGATTATAGTCACTCTGACTCGTGTGTGCAGAGTAATGAAGGTGACACAGGACAGGATGAGGGCTCCCTACTCTCTTGTTGCCTCTGGGTCCATTTAAGGCAGTTTAACGACAATTTGGGGAAATTTACGAAAAGGGGAAAATGCTTCACGACAGCCTTTAGATGACGTGCATCCCATCCACACGTGCACGTACACACAGTTATACAAAGATACTGTAGATGGACGCATGCACAAAAGTCATGGAGCTGGAAACCATAATAAAGTTTTCTATTACTCCAGGGCAACCTTTCCTCCAAAAGCTCCCTTCCTCCTCAATCTTCTTGTCGAAAAACCTGCCAGGACGGCTTCAGTACACACAAATACACACACATGTTCACGCACACGCACACACATTTGGTTGGACCTCAGTGTCCTGTCTTTCTTCACACTGGAACAATTTGAAAAAATAACCCACGTTTTTCTGGGAAATGCCTCTGCAGAGGCCTCGTGGTGATGGCAGCGGAGAGTGCCTCCTGTGGGCTCGTGTTTGTGCCCTACACACACACACACACACACACACACACACTCTGACTAGGATGCATTTGTACTTGATTCAAACTGGATTGCACAACACACTCTCTTTGGCTTCATTTACCTCCCAAAGGGAGTTAGTCTATATTATATTTCTGAGGTTATTACTTGTTAGATCACAATATATCACAATTAAACCCCTGTACACCGGTCAATGTTGTTCAGTCCTACAGGAAATATCACCTTTGATAAAGGGAGTGATTTTCGAGCCTGTGGTTAATGATGATGATCTTGATCTTGAATTGTTTTGTATGGGATTGTAAACTAAAGTGGCTGATTCTACTGTTAACATCAGTACCATGTCCCATGCACCACAAATCACCATAAAGTATACAGCTGTACTATTTTTCTGATCACCTAGATTTAATCAAAGTTTCAATAAAACAATAAATTTACAAGCCAAGATAAAAGTTAAATAACTAACAATGGAGCATTTGTGGAAAACGTGTGGGATCACATGAAAAAGTGATCAACAAGTGAGAAAAGAAAAGGGGGGGAGAAAAATACATATCTTGCATTAAAGAGAGATGAGAGATTAAAAATCATTCTTGGCTCACAGCTCACAGAAACATTTGACCTTTCACAAGTTTTGCCTTGTCACAAGCCAGGGTGAGCATGGTCATCTATCTAAGATTTTTCTAACATGGAAGGGAGAATAATTTGCTAATTGTTAAATCCTTGGGGAAACATTATAGTACACTTCAATCAGTCAGTGTATGTATTTTAAGTATAGGACATATACTAAGAGGATTGGCAGAGGAAATGGTACATTAGTTATATTACACTGTATGACTGTTATACTTGTATGTATGTATTTCTGGTGGGATTTGCTTCTTTTGCCTGTTATTATTAGACAGTAAATGCAAGTAATAAATTTTGATAAGGATTTGTGATATTTTTTCTAATGAGGTAAACTTGTGCTGAAATATGAATTTGCTGGAATTGCTTTGTTCTGGTAGAGATGGACAGATTTCAAATTTTAAATGAACCTCTCTTTTGACATACACAAGAAAATTATTGTCAGTAAGTACTGCTCAGTGGGAAAGAAAGCACATTTACATCAGTACCTCCATTGGCCGTGTTTTGGAGCGAGATGGTGATTTAATAGCAGATTGCAGCTGCAAAGGAAGCAGAGAGATCAGCGTGCTGATGGACAATCAGGTGGAAACTAAGCGACCGAGAAAACAAGGAAAAAAAAGAAGAAGGAAAAACAAGTTAGAGAGCAGAGAGAGGATTTGGCTTGTCACTGGACCAGTGCAGTGTTTTCTTACTCTGAATCATCCAATATTCATATGAAGATATCTCTAACACATACACATATGTGCTACTGCCAGAGGAAATTGGCTCCCGTGGTTGTTGGAATTATGATAATGGGGTGAAGGAAATGAATGGGCCCAAGTTGTATCTTTCTCAGAGGATGTGTTTGTGTGTATGTGTCTGTTTGTGTATTTGAACATGCTCAGGGCAGAAAGAGCTGATTTAATTTGCCAGATCTGTATCTGTCCTGTCTGATCAGCACTTGTGGGAAATAATTTTTTGGAACGCATGGAAGCTCATAATTAAAAGCTCACAATTAAAAGTAAACAGTCGTTATTTTGAAGATTTGCTTTTTAGTTGTGAACCAAAAAGTGTTGTTGTGTAGGACATTGAATTGAGTGATTTATTTATTTATTTTTTACCCCAGACGATTAAATACAATCTGTGATATTGAATGATGAAGGAGGTGTTTGTGACCTGGCATGTTTTTAATAATATCACTGTACGATGTCTCACTTGCAAACTTTGAATGATGTAAGTTCTGATTATGCTGTAATGTTTGGACGTGTTCTAGTGAGTCCTTAAAAAGTAAAATCATCTTGACCATAAAAGCCTGAACTCTGGTGCAGAAGTAGCACACATCTAGTAAAGTAAAGTCTTTGTACCTGCGGCCCACATTGAGGGCACACTCTTGTTTAATTTTTGTTGTAGAACTCAGAAACTCCTTCTACCTTTTCTGGCACTTTTAGCATCCACATATAAATTTAGTATTCTACAGAGAGCCTGTGAAACATGCCCAAACTGTGGAGTAACTGCATTCTTCTCTCCTCATTACAAGGTGTGTTTGAGCTTTGTGTGCACGGGTTGGCTCTGTCTGTCTTTCTGTCCCTCCATCAATCAATCACAGTTTGTCTCTCAGTCAGAGGAGGAGAAGGGGTGCTTTAACGCTCACTTTTTTTTTGGTTTTTACAAGCTTAGAGACTTAAGTTTTCAAAAATTCTGGTTTTGTTTTAGTCCACAGATGTGATGGGTTTATTTGGCTTCAGTTCTGCCTAAAACACTGCAAGACAGCTGTTACTGAATCATGTCACCTTTGTTCATCTTTTATCACAGTGATTTTTGTGTTGACTGATTTACACCCCTTTAAGTCGTGACTGTTTTTTGTTAATAATGGATCAAGGTCCAATATGAGCACAGTTAAAACCTTACAGTTTAAATAGTGATTATGTGAAAGTACATGCTTTGTTACAGTACTTTGTTAGTTGTGATCCTTAAATATTACAGATACCAGAACATAGGTAACTGACTCTTCTTTTAAGAGTCAAATGTGCATGGGAGACTATATTATTGTGTCAAAACTGAGCAGGTTGTATATGCTCTACACACAGTCTATACAAAAAAGAAAAAAGTGAGTGTGTGTGTGTGTGTGTTATTACAAAATGCAATTGGGAAAATAAGTTAATCTTCTCCAAGTTCATGTGTTTTTATTCATTACTGTTTGTCCCAATGTATTATTGCTTTTCATGACACCAACCCCCCCCCCCCCCCCCCAAACTGCCTGGAAGTGTTAAACTAATGTGTGTCAAATTAGATAACATTCACTCATTCTTCACCAAAACACATGTAAATGCTTCCAAACCCTCCCATAATACAACACTGGCCCCCTGTTAATTAGAAATAACCATTAAACTGGGTGTTTTTGTATAATAAAGCAGGTTATTGGCAATCATATTTGCCAGAATCAGGATGGATTGCATTTTAACATTCCTTCTCGTTCTTTCCTCTTTCTCTCTGTTGTTTCTTTTCTCCAGACTCATGCTCACAGCTCGTTGGTCTACCTGGTGTCCCTTTTGGGCAGCATGGAGCACAGCTTTCACCACACACTGCTGCTGGAGATCAGAGCTCTGACTGACCGGTATCCGTCTTTACTGGGAGGCTGCGGGAAAGACATCTACAGGATGAGCAACTCCTTTACAGCTATGGCCAGACTGTTGGGGAGACGGCTGGAGGAGAGCATGGCCACATTCTGCAGGTTGAGGAAATCTTTACCATAAACCAATCTCCTCTTATATATATTCCATTAAGCATATTTGAAATATATGACTTACATCCTTGTGTGCATCCTTTGGCCACGGTTCACAAGATGATGAATATTAGAATTGACAATAAGTGACGTAGTTTGTGGATTTAACATTACGATTAATAATGAGACAGGCTTGATTTATTGAACCTGTCATGAAGAAAATATTCATAAACAGAAATGAATTTATGTTGGTCAATCTGGAATTGTTTCCCATTCAGAACAAATAATAATAAATTTGGATCTTTAAGTTACTATGTTGTGTTTTGTCCACATATTTCAACAAACAACCACAGGAATGAGCTGCAAACCCATAGAGATTAATTAGAAATGTTTACCAATGTTGTCATATTTTTATTGGTTCTTGTGTAAGCCCTGACGTGTGGTTGTTTTTTTTTTTTCTCAGTGTAAATGAAGGACATTACATAACTATTAAGATCATTTCAATAGTATTTTCAGAAAAGATTTATCTGCACGTCACAGAGTAGTCAGTATTGAAACTTGTTTGAAACTCAAGCTCAAATCCAACACACACATTAAGCCCACACATTAAACTGATATACTAAAACTTAAATTTAAATTAGTTATTACTTAAAGACAATTCATAATTCTTTATATCCGTTTCTGTCCTTTCATACATAATTGCTATTTACAGGAATTGGAAGTCATGAAATGTGCTTCAAAATACACGTGTTTGTGTGTTGGTGGGTTAATGCATGTTGACTCAGATTCATCTGGCTGTAGTGTGGGAGTGACACATGCAGCTCTCTTAGAAATAAGAACATTGTGTGCAAGATTGGAGGCTTCCAAAGGCTTTGCTTGGGGTCATTTGGATGAATGATACAGGGAACGAGGGATTGACACAGGCAGGATTGTTTATTAGTGACAGAGCAGGGGGTGAAGACAGAAAGAAAGCAACAATGGGAAAGTTGGAAGTCCTCTGTCAGCAAACAAGTGGAACATTTCATGAAGTTTTTAAGGCCATATGTGGAAAATTAAATATGGGCATGAAGAGTTAGACATTAAGGTGAGATTTTACCAGAAAAAAAGGGGGACAGAGAGAAGTGGAGGGCGAGAGCCAGTTGTCAAGGGAAAGTGAGAATGGCCAGAGTGACCAGCTTCATCTCACATGCTCACCACCTGCCATCCAACCGTTTTCCCCTTTGTTTATGTTTGTGTGCTACAGGGCAGACGAGGCATGTCCTCCATCTCCCTGTGCATCTCTTCCAGGGGTAGGAAGGGGAAGAGGTGGGTCAGAGCAGGTGAAGATCCAGGCGTTTGAGGAGAAAATGGGAGAAGAGGCAGGAGAGGAGGAGGCAGAGGAGGAGGAGGCGGAGGAGGTGGAGGAGGACTCTCCTGCCTCTCTGCGATGCTACAGCCTGAGCCAAGTCGTCAGGGAGGAGAGACAAGAGATGAGATTCAACAGGTCGGTTACTTTGTTACAATACTCCTCTCACTGAGAATCTGCTTCAGTATGACTATGAAGAACAGGTTATCATCATTTCACTGTTGATTCTATTGATTTCCAGTCAAATTTACAAGCAATCTCTTATTCCAAGAAAAAAATATATTATGAGAAGCTCTTTCCTAATGTTGAGGTTTACTGAGTTATCAAAATACTGTAAAAATATCAATAATGGAAGCTTTTATATGTTGTCTTTTTAACATTGACAACTTGAGGCTGTTTACATCCATATCAGAGTAACAGTGTAGCAACTGTAATCAGTTTTTCTTGGGAGGAAAGTAACTGGACAAGTTAACCATAAACTTCAAGTTATTTGTAATGATTGCTTAACAAAAACATGACCAAAGCTGAAAAGGTAAAGACAGCAGTGCTCTTACAACACATGCTGATTAGAAGTATAGTATCTTTAGGCAAAACATGTTTCTGACCAGAGTTCATCTGCCATGTGCTGAAATGAAATGTCAATAATATCCCTCATAGCTTTTTGCTTCAGTGATCTGGAGCCAAACCAAACCCTGTGCTGCAAGGTGTCAGGAACACACACATCTCAGTGTAGAGGAAGCAGACAGACCTTGAATTGTCCAGATCTTCAGTGCTGTAGAACTAACTAACTGTCTTATTTCTCTCTCAGGTCAAAGAGTCTGGCTCTCCACGCTGTGCGCTCACGCTCCATCAACTCAGACACGGGGGAGGACGGTGACGGAGTGGAGCTAAGTCCAGACAACATCTCCTCCAGCAACGCTTTGCCTAATCGGCGCTCAGAAAACCAGGAAGCACCACCTGCAGACAGGAAACCGACCGGTGACGGCCCCCTGCCACTCACTGCTGCCCTGGAAAGCGGGGTCAAAGAGGCAGACAGAGGTGGAAGCAGACAGAAGGAGGATCAGGGGGAAGCTGACAGACTCTTCATCCATTTAAGAGACAATATGGAGACAATCAGAGAGTTCTGTAAAGACATGGTGCAGCAGATCCCCATACCAGAGCAGTGTGTGATAGAAGGTAATATGAACTTTGCCAGTGCATGTAAAGAACTAAAAATCATTTTATGACAGTGTTATTGGTGTATGCAGTGAACACAGAGAGGTTGTACACAGAGAGAGACAGGGGGAGTGTTTGTGTAACCTGCTGAACCTGAATGAGATTACAGTCAGATGTGGAGGCTGGGGTTGATTAATGATCCCAAATAAACCTCCTCCTCTCCTGCCGCCTTCCCACTTTGCCTCACTATCTCACCAACACACACAAACTGATGCAGCCTCGCATAGCAGTCAGTAGTCAGTCAGCTGATTAGTGTCTCAAAAGCTCCAATCAGACAGGGATTTATTTCTCCAAAGGAAGCAGTTTGATTTTAATATTCCATGTGGTGATCTGTGATTTTAATCTAATCCCGAGGACATACTGTATGTGTGGTGATTTTTCTCCCCCTAGCCCAGTGTTAGCTACAGTATCAAACACTAAATATGTCGCCTGCAGATGAAGAGGGTTGTATGATTTTCTCAGGAAATATCTTTGTTCTGAACTATGATTCTGTCCCAAACAACAGCAGTATAATTTCTGAGGAGATACAGCAATTCTTTTTTCTTTTTCATTTTTATCTCCCCCAGGACTGTTAGTCCTTAATATGTCCTTCACTGGAGTCTTTGATGTTGAAGGCCAGATGGGAATGATTATTGTTAATGCAGTCAAACAGGGGCACACACACACACGTGCACAAACAAGGCAGATTCCTTTCCTTACTGCAATACTCGTTCTTACTGAGCAAATGTCACTCAAACAGGAGTAAATGGTGTGTGGATTTGGTGTGATGGTCCTAGTGTATATAGGACAGTGTATTTGGGATTGGCTTAAAATGAAATGAGGGAACTGTCACTCTGCAGTGGTGTGACTCACTGTTGTGTTTGTAATCTTTTTTTTTTTCAATCCTTCTGGTTCTGTTTTTTAAGAGGTCTCTGACCCTTAAAAGGATGTTTTTCTTTGCCTTTGTCACCAACTGCTTGCTCATGGTGGTTGAAATTGTTGGTGCTCTAAAGCACACAGGAATAATCTATATTGGGTTTTTTAGACTTTTCCTTGGGTCTAATTCAGCTGCAGACCCCAAACTGACTTGTACTTGTTCTTAATGTGGAGTGAAAGAATGTACTGTAATGTAAAGATTTTGAGCCAGACTCCGTGGGGCACTGTCATGGAGCTAGTTTGTTAATGGAAAAATTAATCAAGGTATAGAGGCAAAGAATTGTTTTGAGGTGGGCAGGATCGTTGTATTCAGTTACATCTATACAACATTGGCAGGTCTAAGTAGAAACAGATGAATGTTGTGCGTACATGTGCAGTATGCATGAAGTATACACGGACTGGTGACAAATTAAAGGAAAAACCTTCAGAATGAGTGGAGAAACAGAATAACAAAGCCCCCATCCACAGGGCATGAGGGGTCACTGAGCGGTTTGATTGTGAATCATGAGTTGTGGCCTCCACAGTCACCAGATCCCAACCCAGTTGAACACATACTGGAGATGTCAGACAGGCAAGAGGTCAAGCAGTTCAGTTTAAAAAAAAAAAAACATGAAATGACAACCCTCTTATGTCTCTGAACTAATCTAATCCATTTCCTAAAACTTTGTAATCCGTTTTTGTGTTTCCCCTCTCATATTCTATTCTATATATTTTTTTCATTTCTCTATTTAATTCTTCTATTTGAGTCATCTTAAACTGATAAATCATTTTGTGTGATCTAAATCATTCAATTCAATTTCAACTACATGAAATGCAATTAATAGAAAATTAACGTTGCATATGTACCTATATACAAAACAAATACATTTTGACATAAAACACATTGGGATGGGCAACTGCCCTTACACACTAGTGTATGTACAGATGTTCACATTCAGCAATTCAACAATACACATCAGTACACACATGCATAAATATGCAGTTGGACAGTCCATTTCTTTTCTGTCGTCCTTTTGAGCTCCACCTATATTCTTTTGAACACATTAAGATCAGACAAAGCTCACGCACACACAGCACCAGGCTAAAACACAACATGACTCATGTACATGAGAGGTGATGATTGACGGGGGGATGTTGTTGCTCCGCCTTTTGCCGTCATGTCATTTTAACTGAGAGGCAGCCAGGAGTCATACAGCGAAAACACACACATTTACACACATGTATGGACACACTCAAAACAGGAAACAAGACAAAAAATAACAAACTCCACCTTTTGGCCTCACACACACACACATAAAATACATTCTCCACTCCTCATCCCATAATTGGTGCTTTGCATTTGCTCTCTTAGTATTAAGTCTCTTAATGACAATCAGCCCCAAGGCACTTAGGATATGATGTCACAGGTGGTCTCAGCTGGATGATGTCATCATGCTGCTGGCTGACCTACACATGAGCTGCTGACCCTCCGTCTCAGTGGATGAAGATTACACAGAGGAGTGCACATGCATATTTATACTCAGTCCAAACATCACACACTGACACACACACACACACACACTGACTCAAAAAACATTAATCTTCACCACCTATCAGATATAAACAAGCAGGTGAACCTCTCTATAAACACAGGTGGGCAGGTGAAGCAGTGAAAACAGACATATACTGTAGTTGATACACGTGTTTCAAAATGTTTCAGCTTTTTACACACGTGAATTGTTATAGCCTTACTTTTGTGCACTTTTAAGACACATTACATTAATTCCACATTAACTCTGTTACTGATCGTCTGCCTCTGTGCAGTGAACAGAGGCAGAAGCTGCCGACCTGTTATATAACAGGTTATGTACCAGGAGAATTCAGAGTTGTAAGACTTTCTGAAGAAAAACAAATTAAGGTTGAGTTTTGCTATAAAATCACTTTAAAACAATTCAGACACCTCAAGGGTAGATAGTTTGACTTTGTCATTAAAACTTGCAGCAGTTGTTCAACATAGCCTTAGAGTTTTTTTTTATCTGGTTAGACCATGGGTGCCAGATTAGGGGAATACTTTCATTCCTTTGAGAATATGGCCCAATCACATTGTAGGCTATTTGCATTCTGACTAGAGTCAGGTGGTTTTTGTCTTTCATCGGTTTGCTTCTCTCCTATTCTCTGTGCTTTCATATATAGTATTTTAATTCAGCCAAATTCTCCCCGAAAAAAGCTGTTGTCCTTTACAAATTTTTCTCTTTCTGTTGTCAGGCAACAGAACAAGTATAAAATAGTGATTGATACACAGCCAGTTAGGACTACATATTGAATAGTCACTCCTCTGCACTGCTAAATTCCTCTCCTTTTATATCCTTTTATAACCACAACGTTGTTGGACAAAATCACTGTTTACAAAAGTCAAAGATCGTGGCTGTGCTGTAATTTTGGCTATATTTACTGGTAAAATGGTCACTCAGCGAGATGGAGGTAGAGGGATAGAAAGTTTGGCAGAAAGTAGCCAAACCTTGTCCAAAAAGTCGGTAGATTTGTCTTGTCTTTATTATTTTATTTTTCTGACTGGAATAAGATCATACTGGGGGAAAAAAAAATCATTTTGATAACCATCCTGATGTAATGATTTCACACATAAACTATTCAGTGGCTGGTTGCTGATTTCTTGGCAGAGAGGGGGGAGTTTGTAGGAAGTGGTGGGAAGAAAAGATGTTTTTTGAAGATCATGAGATACATTGTCCCTGCATGTTATGAATCACTCAGTAAATATGTTCCCAAGGTTACACAAGTCCATATGCGCAAGAGACACAAAGAGAGCTAATTAAGAGTGGTTGAGCTTGTGAATTCAAGTTTCAGCTGTGCAACTGCTACAAATGAATAGTTTCATGAGTTTCACTCTTTTGTTTGTGTGTATCTGTGCGTGACAGATTCAAATCGAGGCTGTGTGGCCAAGCTGTCGTTCTCTTGTCCGCTGAAGGGCCACTACTGCCTATACGTCAAGTCCTGCTTCAACCTGACCAGCCGACAGCCTCATCAGTGGATTCACATCATGCTGCTGCATCTACAGGTGCACACAGACACCCAAAAAATAAAAACACCTTATCTACAGCTATTGAGCTTCTTATATCATCTAATTATATCTTTGATAAGCAGGATGCTGCTTTATTGCTGATCACTGTAGTTGTGTTACATTGCAAAGAGGAGTGGTCACAAACAATTATAATGCCCTCTGGAGTAAAAGCTGAAACTGTTAGCTTGAAATATGTTTTAGGTTCAGAAACCCTCACAAATGAAAAAACATAGAGCTTCACAATTGAAAAATATGCTGGAATGTAAAAAGTAGTTGCATTGGTTGTACTGTATGTAAAACAAGAGCAGCTTTGTTTGACAACCTTTTTATCTCAGTCTTGCCCACATTTCTCCCATCCCGATCATGTTTATGTTTTTTGTTCATTTCTTTGTTTTCCCTTTTAACCAGAGTAAGTCCAGTGTCCCTCTGTGCTCCAGGGACGAGTGTGTCCAGAGACTGGCTTCACTTTGGGAGAAGACACAGCTAAAAGGAGCTCACAGTTTTCCTATGGCCATGACACAGCATGTCACCCCACAGAGAAAGGTACTGAACCAAAGTGTGTGTGCGAGTGTGTGTCTTGGTATGTGTTTCTTCCTCTGTATGCAGCAGAGAGGATGAAGTCATTGGTAGTAAAAAAAAAAAATCCAAGATAGTAAAGTGTGAAAGTTCAACATCCACTTTGTTTAGATATGGAATATACTAAGTGGACATTTTTGTATACAAGGCCTCTGCTCACTCCAATGCCTCATCTTTATCATGGTGTGTGTGTGTGTGTGTGTGTGTGTGTGTGTGTGTGTGTGTGTGTGTGTGTTTTAGTGCCTACTTTTGTAAGTAGGTGGATGTGGGTGGTGTTCCTCGTGCTGCTGCTTCATAATGTGACAAGCTAAGTGGTCGCTAGTAAATAATTGGACACCTAAAGAAAATACAGCTGTCGTTTGTCTTGCCGGAGCAAATGTGTGTAGTGACTGCACTGAGACAGACCTGCTATGGTTACCATATGGGTCCTGGACATACCAACACACATGTTCACTCTCATTCACATAAAACCAAACACATATGCTCATACATGTTTAAAGGAGAGACAGATGATGTCCACTCATGCAGGTCATGTCGAGGTGTACTGTTTCTACCCCTCTCTCTAACATACATACACACACGTGTATATATATATATATATATATATATATAACTAATGCACTAGTGTTGGAAGACTCTTGATTTGTGATGCTTAACAGTTCACATATGATCATAAACTTCTGCCTTTACACTCGAGTGAAATCTCTGATTTACCTGCTAAGCCGTCAGTGAATTGCTGGTCTCAATTTGCCTTAACTTTAAAATGCTTTTTCACTTTCTTTGCAAGTTAGTTGATATCACATAAAAAGACACTGATATTGATATAATAATATATGGCTGTTTTTCTTTTTCCCAGATTCAAGTTAACTTCTCTTTGTGGAACTGATTAATAAAAGCGGATGCTATGAGGCTGTAAATAAATACAGATCACTTATTAACAGTAAGTGGAGACATTTATATGCCAGAAAGGTTTTAGGCTTGTGAAATTCTGGTCTATATTCTTTACAATGTCTCAACCTCATAAATACACACAAGTCTCCACTAAAATTGACCTGCTCAAACATGTATGCTAGCTCCTCCAGCAATGTTTCTTCTTCTTCTTTTTTTTTTTTTTAACTCCACCTGTTTTTAAGTCTATATTTAATATATAGACTTAAATACACTTATTACCGTGTGTTTTGTATGTCCTCCAAATAGAGAGGAGAATAATAGTGAATAAAGCTCATTCATGTCTGATATCGAGCCACAAGGTATTAGTGCACATGATTGCACATGGCCTGGTCTCCCTCAAACTTTTTAATCATTTAATATTTTTTTTCCCATCCATAAAGCAAAAGTATTAAAACAACTGTATATCAACTATATAACACTTCGCACAGTAGCAAAATTTTTTGGTAACTGACTGTTAGCTGACGGTGAATCCCAATTCAGGAAGTGTTTTTTGAGAATGTTTTAACAGTAGCTTTATGTATGTTAGTTTACTGCTGCATATGAACAGAGCAGAACTTTAAACTGCGTGTGGATCAGTGACGAATGGATCCAGTTGGCCACCGATACCCAACAGACCTGCCAAGTATACAAGAAGGACTAATAGGGTGTATTTCAATGTCTCATTTTGCTTTAAAATGAGTTCAGTCTCATTTTTCAGTGAGCACCAAGAAAAGTCACAGAAAAAAGAAGATGAGATTTAACAGGAGTGACAGAGGAGGAGGGTCACAACCTCTCCCTTCATCCATACACGCTGGATTTCCTCTTTGCTTTCTTTTTGTCTCCATCAGAGTGGCAACTTCACTCCTGTCACCATCAGCCAATCAGAAACACATGTAATGAAAAATGAGGAGAGAAGAGATGTGAAGGGCGGAAAGCTATTACATATAAGAGGCCAAAAGGGTTACCAGTGATATCTGTACCGACAGTCAGATTTAAAGGGAGACTATAGGGCTTTATGATGCTTCAAAAATTTAAGAGGGTCTTGTGTAGGACCTATGAAAACTCAGTTTAGTAGTTTTATGACACAGAGATAATAGAAAGCTGGCATACAGGACGATTAGAGTGATGGAGAGGATAAGAACAGGTCTGGGATGTAATGAGGGGAGAGGATGGTGTTAGAGATGTGAAGTAAAGGAAGACTGAAGAGGATGAAGATCGTTCAGTGAGAGGAGAGGACATCCAGTCAAGTGCTGCTTTGTAAGAAGACATTCAGTTGTGAATTGTGAAAAGATAACATAGACTTAATTGTCACATATAAGAGGATGTAGTGAGAGAAAAGAGTAAGCAAAAAAGGAAAAGAGGGGAAGACACACCATGAGATATGATGGGAGACTGAGCTGAAAGTGGAAGTCTGAGGCTGAGGAGATACTTTACAAGTGTTGTTTCACCTTTTCTCCCTTGTTTGCCCAGCGTGAGACAGTTTGTTGATACATCTGTAGTGGAGATAAAGTTTGGTGGAGGAAAAGCAGGAAGGATGAAACCATGAGATAGAATAAAGCTAAAGACAGGGTTGAAGCTGAGATTAGATAAAGACTTTTTGGGGGAAGGAAGGAAAAAAAGGAGCAGGATGGAAATAAGAAAGGAAAGGTCAAAGGAGCAGAAGGACTTAAAGGATCACATGCATCTATACCCTGCGAGACAGACACGACAGACAGACAGTTGTGGCCTGCAGTCAGTCACGTGGTCACGTTACAGTCTTGTATCTTGATTGAATTATAATGGAGGGAGGTGCAGAAAGAGAAAGGGGGTGCGTATTGAAAAGTAAGAAGGGGGTTATATGAGGATAGACGGATTATGTTCATAATCCAGCTTTTGTTTCTCTGTGTCTTTATAGAATCCACTTCTCTGCTTCTGATAAATCAAATATGTTGTTGTGTTTGTCCACATTAACCTGTTCCCCAGCCGTAACTTTGTCACTGTAAACATGGCCTGTTTTCCCTAAAATCTCATTCAAGCTGTATAATTGACAAAGTTATTTACTGTATTATGCATTATGGGCTGTCAGGGCCATTTTATAGTGCGGTGAGCCCGGCACCACCCAGACTGTGGTTTGTGGATTTCTGGTAATGGACTCCGGAAACAAATGTGTGCTATCTTAGTCATGTATCTGTATCTTATTTTAGCTCTGTTTTCACTCTCTCACATTGTTGCTCAGCAGCTGACTCACTCGCCTTTTTCTAATCACACTTACGCTGCTGTCTTTTCATTTGCTTGATGATTGATATTCAGCTTTGCTTTGTAAGCAGTAAACAGTGCTATTTTAATTAACTTGGTATTTCTTTAGGCATAAATTGGATTCTCTAATCCCAAAAAAGGCTCATGGGGATGAAAATTACCATTAAGTCCAAAATTATTGAATGAGGAAAAGACAGTGGGCACTTTTCCACTGTGTCAGCCTCAAGTGGCACAATTGTAAGTTTTTCAGGCACAATTTGACTCTAGCAACCCAACCTTCAGCTCTTTAGCGTTATTGAATTAATATCCTTTTTTTTCTCTAACATCACAAATGGAAGTATTCCAATCTCACTTAAATAAAACTGCCAGTACAACAATATAAAAATGCATCATTACCAGGCTGTGAACATGTTTATTTCTGCTCTACAATTGACCATTTTAACATGGGAGTTGATGGAGATCCACTGGCTTTTAGAGCCAACCTTAAGTGGTAATTTGGGGAATTGTTTTTGGCACTTCCATGTTGGCCTCATTACTTTTATTTTATTTATTTATTTATTTTGTTATAAAACTATAAAGGTGATTGTCTTGTGAGAAATTAAAAAAATCTCAAAGCAGCAGAGGCCATGATATTGCAGCTTGATAACAATTTGTCATTGGACACTGTGCCTGATAAATGCCTAGTATCAAACGCCACACCCTCAGATTATATGGTACAATTTAAACCTTAAGACAAAATTTTTAGAGATTTTTAGATTTAAGAAATGTCCATTCACAGCCACATAAGGCCGTGAAGTATGTTACTATATTTAAATCCATGCGACTGGAGTTACATACATGTAGATAAAAAAATTAAAATATTTATTATATGTAGTGGAGTGGTATAGTATAGTAGTATGTATAAAGAATACATATATCATAAAAATAGTCAAGGAAGGTATAGTGCTTTAGTAGCATTTTGTAGACGCTCTTGGTTTCTCCCTCTATCTTTTTCTTCTCCACCTCTTTACTACTTTCTCTCGTTGTCTTCTCTTAAATCTATGTTGATTGATTGTTCTGGATTTTCCATAAATTTTTTCTCTCTTGCAACATGTGTCTCCTGAAGACCTCTCAGTGCTCTGAATCACATCAGAATATTAATGTTCCTGTAAACCCACCGATCTCTCAGCCACACATGGTCCTGGTTTATCTGTGTCCACAGGCAAAGCCCCTTCACCTCCACTATTTCACTTGCAACAACACAAGGAAAGCTCTGATGTATGGATGAATCTAAATGCTCAGCCACTCTTTCAATCAAATGTGCCTTTGTTTATGGACAGAAGTGCGTGTGTGTGTGTGTGTGTGTGTGTGTGTGTGTGTGTGTGTGGGTAGGTGTGTGGATTTCATAGGTCCAAAATGGGAACACACTTAAAAACACCTTTCACATTTACTTCCTTGCTCATTAACATCAAGGACCGAAGGGTGCACAGGTCAAAAGGTCAAACACACAAGCAGCTCAGCCGTTACAGCTACCTGTTTTTCTTCCATTCATTTATATCCAGCTCCCTGCGGGGCTTTTCGTGTGAGTCTGAAAAACTGCTCCTTAAATGGCTCATCAGAAAATAACTGCAGCAGAGTTTAGAGAAAAAATGAAGCACAGCTTAGTTCACAGGGTGGTGAAACTATGAATAGAGAGATTAGTTTGGCCCACATTACAGAGATCACTGCCCACACAGAGATATGCTGTATGTTTTAGGTTAAGGTATGGATAATATATAGTAATATGTCAATACAGTATGGACGCTGTCAGGGATGAAACTGCTTCCATGTCATGAAGACTAACGACAGTAATCCATCATCTTATTAAACAGTCTTCTCTTTTTGCTCAACCAGCCAAAGATAAATATGCATTATCTCAAGGGTTTAAGTGTCACTGAAGTGTGTTTGTGTGTATTTAAAGTGAAGTATAACTCTTACCATGTGCTGGGGGTCTTTAGGGATTTCTCATGGGGGTCTAGGATTCCATTACCTGCTATTGTGACCCACACACACATATGCACAGTTAACTTTGACTCAAGGTTTTACTTATTTGTGTGTAAAGCTAAATTCACATTGCCTTTTTCCCTGTTTGCTTTCTGTCCTCACACTACGTTGTGTAAAATAAAGAACTGGGTTGTCCTGAGCAGTTCCATAGGATCAGGATCAGTACTGATAAGCATCAGTATCATCTATGCAAAACATATATATGAACCTCTCTGATCCTTTGTTTGTTCCATCTTGGTCAAGGAGTCAAAAACACCCACTTCTTCATTACACTTTAAAACAATACACAGGGGCCACAAAGTAAATAAATAAACAGGGACCATCAGTGTTAGCAAAGCTGTTTTGGGTTATCATCACAGCTCTGGACTGGTTCTGTTGGTTAAAAAAGCCCATTTGAAATGTAATGTTTTTGTTAGTATTTGTTAATATATATATTTAAGTATCTCCTACCTTCACAGATAAGCAACAACAAGATGACAAAGAAATATTAAGAAACCCTTAAAGGAAATCTGTGTATTTTTATGTATTTTCTTACTATAGGCTGCATCACATGGTTTTAAATTATTCATTCATTTTGATTTAATTGGCTATTTTATGAAGGAAAATGGGACATTTCAATATATATGTGATACCCAGTGATTTCTGTTATTCTGTTTTCTTTCCCTCTGTCCTCAGGACCTGGATAGTCTTCAGATCCAGCTGGAGGAGGTGCGTTTCTTCGACCTGTTCGGTTACAGTGAGGAAGAAGGAGGTTGGCTCTGCTTTATGTGTAACAACCCTGAGAAGGCCACAGGTACTCACACACACACACACACACACACACACACACACACACACACACAGACACGGAGAGAGAGAGGGAGACTGGAGCACAAGCACAACCAAACAACATTAGTTAAAGTGTGTACATGACCGAGTTCTTTTCGTATAAACTAACAGAGAGAGGTTTTTGAAAAACAGGACGCCTCCACCCCCTGTACATTTTTCTTCCTGACAGCAGCCTATGTTTTTCAGATCTAAAGATTGTTTCCTCTGCAGCTGTAAATCCAGGAACTTTCCCATCATTTTCATAGGATCAGCTAACGCTCTGTTAACATCACTTCAAAGATTGAAAACCATTGAAAGATGAATAAGTTCCTGGTAGTTTTACATATCAATGATCAAGCATACATTACTTACACAGCAATGAAAAAAGGTGAGGCAGAGAGGAAACACACCAGGAAAAAAAAGACAGGAAGAAAGGATGGGAGGAATGAAGGGATGAGCTGTCATTATCTGGAAAACCGACTCCCAGCACCTTTAAAAGCCACTCACTGTTCACTTTCAAACATACTCACAGCCATCAAATTATGCACTTTACCTCTCAGGCTGCGTTCCACTGCGGTTTCTGTTGAATTGCTCCCAGCCCTTGTTGTCTTGTCTAAATAGAGCAATGAACAAGGAAAACGGGATTTAAAAGATTTTCTTGGCTCTCTTGGGCACAGTTGTGTCTCTCTGGGGTCAAAATTTAAAACCATCGCAGAGCTCCATGGGGTGTTTTCACTCAAAATAACCTCAAGGCAAATCATCTTTTCCCAGAACAGTCAGGGAAAATGGGGCAGCAAGCAGCTCTTATTTAATCGCTGCCAGTCTGATTTTGGTAATGTTATGAAGGGTCGCTATAATCAGTCAAGTCACCAGCATCATGACTCTTTACTGATGAGTTTAGGTTGGACCAGCCACCCCCCTCCGATCAGAACTTTGTCTCGATGAAATCAGACTTTGAATAGTGACCAAACCCTTAAATAATCTTTAGATTGAAGTGGGCATGTGTGTGTTTGTGAGTTTGTGTGTGTGTGTGTTTGTCTGTGTGGCTCCTTATACCTTATACAGTGGCTCTAACTTTTCAAACTAATGCTTGATTTACGCTTTTAAGCATCTCTCCCCTGTCGCCTGTCTCTTCTGACTCCACTCACTGAGGATCACAGAAAGCACAAAGTGTATCTATGTGAGTGATGAGTCTGTAAATCGATGAGTGACAGTTTCGCCTTAGGAGAGCAAATGTGACAGAGAGGTGGGGAAACAGGCTTTAAATCTGCTTGCATCTCTCTGTCAGCATCACATGGAAACAGTTATTAGTTATATAAGAGGAGTCAGAGGAGAGCACTTTGTGGCAGATGTTGTGCTCCGGTGAAATATGGAGGGAGAGCGGAGGGGAGAGAAAAGGTAAAAATGAGGAGGACTGGCTTTGGAGAAAGTGAACGAAAGTCAACTGTCTCTAATAAGTAGTTTTGAACCTCTGTTACAGTAAAGGAACATTTTAGCTCTGCCCTGCTGTTTGATGGGAGCTAATAAGAAGCCAGAAGGTACTTCACAGAAAGTTACTGCTGGAGGCAGGAAACTGTTTGCCAACAGACGGAAACAGGAGGATAGGATGCAGTTAAAGTTTAGTGTGTGAGAGAGAGTTAGAGTTTATGTCTATTTGTGTTTATATGCTTTGGAAGGAGAGGATTAGAGACCACATCATACAGTTTTTAATGATCATGAGACAAAAGTTGGGGTTATATTGAGATCTCAAGAAAACAAAGATGAAAATTATAACCTGCATAATGTAATTCTTGTGTGATGTTGAGATAAGAAGGTAACTCAAGTGATGAGACAGAAATAATTATACCCATTGTCTTTGATATAGATTTAATTTAATGGTTCCCTGTGGAGTTTTCTTGTAAACAAAGTTATATTTACAATCTCACTAAAACACACTGACAAACAAATATGTTGAATGCATTTTCCTCCCTCTCAAAGGAAATTAAATGAAACCAGCATCATTTACATGTTTATAGTCTTCTCTTTTCCTGCTTTTTGCTGAAGCACATCACATGCTCCTGTGCACCGTCACGCACACAATACAAACAAAACAAAGACCAGTGTTTTCTCTAGCAGTACTATTGATTTACTGCAACTTACACAGGATTGGATGTGTTTGTAAATACATATGAATTTGTGTTTACAGTATCATGCTGGTGGTTATTACTGTGACACAGTTCACCACAGGGCTCCAGTTCTAACCTGACGCCGTTACATGAAACCAAACTGGTTGAATGTAGTTTAGAGTTAGGTCAGATGTTTTGTCCAGGTTGGAGGAGTTAATAATAAGTTGATGGCAGCATTAGAGGAAGTATGGATTAGGGCTATTGTTTTATTTTCTTTTTATTCATTTTTTAGCCCGACATAAGTTCTGATGAGTTTTGTCCCTTACTTCAATGTTTTCTGCTGACAGGAGCCTTGAAGCCCTGCACAATCCACTGGGACCAATAGAGACCCCAAAAAAATCCGTAACACTAACTTTGTATGAAAACCATTATTGCATAAGAGGCGTGCTGTGTAATTTATTTCATTATTATAAAACATGATATTGGATTGGTCTGGACTGGTGGGTTAGTAAATACCTCCGTACGGTTCTGAGCTCAGTGAGCACTTGGAATAACACAGCACAGTCTGATTCACTTGGAAATGGCTCTGCACTAATCAGTAATCAGGATATAAGATGATTTAGTGAGAATCTCTGTTGACTGGATGATCTTCATCCATTCAACTGGAATTAATATCCATACGGTTCATTTCGACTGAAGCTGTCATTACGCTGGGTTCACAGCTTTTCATTTTCTCTTTCTTCCATGTCATTGTCTCATCACCCAAGTAAACACACACACACACACACGTCAGACTGCTCGATCCAAACAGTATAAAAGCCAAATGAAAGCCATTCCTTCAGCTCTGCTCAGGACAAACTGGTGTAATCAGTGAAGGAGCTGAATGACTGCAGAGAATGGATGATTATCATTCAGAATCAAGACAGCCTCTCTTCATTTCAGGAGGATTTAGAAAAGGAATAGTAGTACTTTCCCTCTGGGAGTGTGTGTGCCTGTGGATACACGTGTTTACTACAGCATGTCCTTGTGTCCTTGTTGCCTTGGATGGCCCTTCTGCTCTGCATGTCTGTCTGGTAACTTAAAGGCTTGATTCACCCAAATTACAAAGACTATTTTCTGATACAACCCCCAGAGGAAAAAAAGCAGGTTATGAGATATCAGTCACTGAGATTTCTGCCTCCACACTTCCTCAGTTAGAGCAAATGGAATTTGGCTTGTGGTCTGAATGGCATTGATAAATTATATGGTGAAAATTAAACAGTGGCATCTGTATCTAGAAACATTTTCCTGTAGCTCACTGTAACCGATTTTCTTTGGAAAGACTTTATCACAACTAAAGGCCTCTTGTGAAAATGGAAATTCCAGAGGCCAAAACCAAAGCAATCTGCATGAGCCCAACAAATGGAAGTTGGAAAATTCGTTTTTTGAAAATGTATAATTTTTTTTTAATGAAAATAATTTGTAGTCATCACCCTCCTGTTAAAACAATACTCTCTTTAATTGTCACATCTTATCCAAATCAGACCAGGACATCACCTTGAAAGATGGGCGTATGAGGACATAAACCCAGTACACGCTTATATATAAAATCAGATAAATCACACAGTTAACATGTATCTGCACTCAAGTCTGGCTCAAGACACCTCAAGTAACTGCAAATCACTAAACCTGTTCAAAACAGGTTGCATCACTGTGTAGATTGCAGCCATATATCTACCCCTCATGATATTCAGACAGCTGAGTGTGTTAAATAAGTGACCCTTCTGTGACCTTTACCACCTGAGGCCTGACATTTTTGTGTCAGTCACACCTCAGACTGCTGGTGTGAACTCAGTGGCCTGAACCGTCCCTATCCCCAGCTGATCATTTGTCAGCTGTCAGCATTCAGCTGCATAACTTGGAGGTAAAAGGGGGCTTCATAACATTTGAATACAAAAACATAAATATAGTAAAATTTATACTGTATATGGCATTTTTCTTTCATCATTTTCAGGTTCACTTTTGCCTTTAGTTGATTGAGAATCTAACAGGAAACACTTGAGATGAAAGATGGGACATCATATAAGAGTCCCCATCCACCATCAGACCCCCCTCAGAGCCATATGGATTCACTTAATATACTGTGAATATATATATCATTAGCAATAGGTTTAACGTGTGGATTGCTCAAGAGTGAAAAATATATGGAACCCATTTCTTTTTGCTGTACTTAGCCTCATGCAGACACAATGTTTGTGCAACCTGAAGGGATTTACTGAAAAGTTGTTCTCAGTTTAGACAAAGAAAAAGATCTACATACAGCACTTTCATATTTGGGGTCATTGTACCACAGTGACTGATCCATGCCGTAGAATATTAGATGCAAACCATGGCCACATCAAACCTGTGAAAATGAAACTGTCCAAAAAAATAAGCTCACAATACGTGGGCAAACTCTCCAATGGAAAGTTTCTGACTGTGTCCAACTGAAAGCTGTCCAGCTATATCCAGTATAATAGGTCAATTTACAGTAAGTGATAGTGATGACTCATCTCATTGCACTGAAACTAATGTAATAACTTGAATTTAGTTTAGTAATGTTTCACTTTTAGGTGATACAACTTTCTTATTTTAATGTATTCTTATTTTATCCTCATCACAGTAAAAACAGCGCATATTTACCATGCATGCATGCTGCTACCAGCCAGCATTTTAATTTATTTGCTATAAGAAAAACTTGCTGACTTCACCTGAGTGGCTCACTGTGATTATTACAGGTACACACAGACACACACACACACACACACACGCATTGAGCTGGTCTGATATTTTATTGGTGAAGTTAAAAAGAGAGGAAGGTGAACTGTTTTCCAATGTGAAGGCCAAAGTGGAGCCAGTAGTTTCTGCAACTCCATGATGCTTTATGACATACTGTTGACTTTTACTACTGGAATGCCTTTGAAGTGAGCGATAATGAGCAGAGTGTGTGTGGGTGTGTGTTTGTGCATGTACTGAGTATGTGGAAATGTTAGAGTAAAGTACACTGACTCATTCTCTTTCAAGGTTTCTAGCATTTCTGAGTATTTTTTCAACAGGTCACACAGGTGCAGAAATACCAGAAACAAGGGAAAACATAATTGTAACTCCCTTGAATGGACTTTTGTTATCTGCAATCAAACACAGACTTTAAAATGTTAATATCTAACCAAATTTTCTCATGCCTCTACATGTGAGTTTTGTGCACACATTCACTCACACCTTGAAGACAAATCCCCTGTTTGCAAAAAAGATGGAAAACCCCAAGCGAGACTCTCAATCATTCCACCATCAATCACTGACAACACTGCTGGACAAAACCTCCAGGAACTACGCTGCAAATTCAGGATATATCCTCGCTGTAGAGAGACGCTCATCACACAGTGTTAAAAGTGAGTGGAGTTTTGAGGGTTAAGGAAATTTGCCAAGATTATTTAAAACAGCATTTCTCAAGGGTGTCGTTAGATAATCAGGTAATATCATCAGCCAGGGTTGTGGTAATAAGGAAACGCATTAGCTCATACCCCATATTGACAGAGTGGGTATTTACTGTATCTATAAAGCTCTACTGTCAAACCTGCCATCTTACATCTCTTCACTCAGTTAAATCTTTACCACAGTACACAATCTAGTAATTACTCTACATATACTGTACCATATGTTCACATTATTCTTGGCACGGCTCAGGTTTCACTTCGCTTAGTTTTTATAGCCTTACTGTTTTCTTATTGTTTAGATAAATTCTTTCACAAGCTCTTTTTTCCGTCTTTAGATTTGTAATGAGCATTTTACCCTGCTGCTGGAGACATGTCTGAACTAATTGCAAAAAATAATCTAAACATATGAAGTGAGCCCCCTGACATACTGGAGACAGGTTTTCTTACTTACAAAACCTGGAAGATGTGGTTTTGCTTTAATTATTATTATGGCTCATCCATTATAGCGGGAGTTTAATTGCACAAATACTCTTTTACACTACTATTCCATCATCACAGCTCTGAATAACCTGAGGAGACTTAGTGATGATTATTGGAAATAAGAATTAAATGCTCTGTCTTCTATTTCAATTATCAACAATTCAGACCTCATCAGACATTAACTACTTTTACTTTGCTTTGGCAGCAACAGTCTCACATTACTTACAAAGCATAAAACTCAGCTCTATACTAAATAAGAATATGGATATTTTAATATTTGAAATTATTTTTAGAAGAAAAAAGTGTTATCTAATATAAATCATTTCACTGCTCTGTTTCCGTGATCTGACTGTAAGGTTAGTACTAGAGCTAACCACCTTGGATTAATGTGTGTCCTCAGGTGAAATGTAGCATTAGACAGACAGCTAGTTACAAAAACCCAACTTGATTATCAGTGAACTAATCCCATACAAAATATAGTAATCTAGTATATAGTGATCCTGAACCAGCTGTAATACACAGAGTAAGGTCAGATAATGGGGCATTTAGATGGAGCAACAGAGTGTTCAACTAAAACCAGCTGCAGGTGAATATCTGATCTGAATAGTATATCAGATATTCTCCTCTGTTATGAATCCATCCTATAACTGTTTAATCTCTTGTTAATTGCAAATCTGATACTTCTTTTTCTTTATGTGTGTGTTTGTGTATGCAGTATCTGAATGTAGAAGTTATCATGCATGTTATTTTTCTTTCCAGTCAAACCAAGCTAGATAAAAGTGGCTTCTTTCCTTTAATTGTTTTTTTCTCCTTTTAAATCTATTTTGCAACATGTTTTTGCAAAGCAAGACATGTTACAAGAAGCAGTTTTTCTCTTGGTAATGACTCTGCATTTTTTCCTGTTATGAAATTCTGTCGCTCAACAGGGAAACTTGACATTTAACACGGGACAGGGGGCGGGTAACTTGTTTACAACTGCATTTTTTCCTATAATTGATATTTAACAAGGGGGAGTAAGTGTACTGTCAACTGTGAATCGCACCCATAGTTTTGTTTCAGGATAATTTCCATGTTCTCCTCACACCTCATCTTACTGCTGTTATCCTCTACAAACTACCAACTAATGCACACATGCACTCATTCATTATAAAAGCCAAACAAATTGACACATACAAACATGAAGCATGATGAATGTCCTTTGCATATTTGGGCCTGAGGGTGAAATTAGGCTTGTTTTGAGGAACAGCTGTTTCTGGTAGTGAAATGCTGTCAAGAAAAAGTCAGTGAAACCTTTGGAACCTTTCTATTCTGCATCAATTTGTCATAAAATGTAATCTGATCTTCATGATTAAGATAATAACACAAACAATTGTATTGTTTCACGTCATTATCGAACACACTCATTAAATGTACTAGTAGTACTGGTGGAAAAAGAAAATGTAGCAGTGAATGATGTAAAGCTCCGAATCATGATGCTTCCTCCACCGAACTTCACCATTGTAGCAATGTTCTTATGTTGGTCTGTTTTACACCATACTTTGTGCCTCATGTTCTTCCCAAACAATTAAAACTTAGTTTTAAAATATTATACAAAGTATTGAATGTTAAAGTGCTCCCTGGCAAACCTGTGAAGTTATGTTGTTTTTTTTTTGTTTTTTTTAAGAGCAGTGGCTTCTGCTGTGAACATCATACTACGTGAAACCACGCACCATGATTTACATTTGGTAGACTCATTAACTAGCTGTAATGATTCCTTTACTGTAAGCCTTTACCCTGAGGACCTTTTTTACCTCACTGATCACTCTGCCTTGTGCAGTTGGAGTCATCCAAGCTGGACACCCACTGTAGGGAGAATAGGACTAAATGTTCTCCATTTATAAACAGTTTGTCTGACTGTGAACTAATGAGTATCTTAACTCTAGGAGCTATATGTAGGTTTTGCTATCACTACTACCATTCAAAGATATTTACTTACTAGTCTAGAAGAAACCTTGTAAATTCAGTATGAAATTAAATCTTTTTATTCTCCGAGGGCTGCCTCCAATGGTGGAACCAACTTTTCAATACCAACTCACTGCCTGGAGGACATGGTCATGGCTCAGAAGGCAAATTATAACCTTTTATCCTGTAAATGCACAGATGGTTAAATCTCTTGTCATGATGATCGCCACCACCTGCTTGCAGCCAGAAACCACACTAACAAATAGCCCCTTATAAGCCCAAATGACCCTTTCAACTTTCTTGATCTGATTTCTTGAACATAACTCTTCTGAGATCTCTTTATTTTTTTCACATCAGCAGATGCTTGTAATTAACAACAAACTCCTTTTTTTTAAGTCAGCCATTAGCAAAAATAATATAATGATTTGTGTATTGTTACATAAAATGTGTAGTGTTTGTTCATAGTTGTCACTTAAAACAAGATCAGACCATATTTTGAGACAAATTTATACATAAATGCAAATAGGTCCAAAGGGTTTACTACTTCCTCCTGCCACTGTAGCCAAAGAGCCATTGGTAGAGGCTGTTTAGTCAGATTTAGGATTACAACATGTCCTATGACCACATATGGAGTACTGCAGAAACACAGAGGACACATGGGGATTGACCAAATGCAACACTTTTCATTTGCTTGTACAAGCATCCTCCATATTTGTTTGTGACTTGTGTGATTCTGTGGGTGCATGTGTGTGTTTTACGTCCTTGTGTGATTGTTTGACGTCAGTGTGTCTCAGGCGAGGGGTTGTGAACTATGTTGGTTGCCTCAGGCTGACAACAACGCTAGGCATCACTTTCCAGGTGTCTACATCAAAGCAAGGTGACGACACGAGGCACAGTGATTTACGCACCAGACGTGTTTATTTCTGCACCCAAAAAACTGAAATATTTGTTCGATGATGCAGACAAACCAGCAACTTATAGTGGTGGGTGTGAGTCCAACTGTAAATGAGCAGGGTTTCTGTCTAAATGTGCTGACAGGAAGTCTGAATGTGATTACACTGTAGGACACACACAACTAATAATTTGGGAAGAATGCAATGTTACTCAGATCTTTGGTATCCCAGTGAAACATCACTAAACTATACTGTTGAAAACATACCATCACAAGCAGCATCACGTTTCACCATAGTCCAGTTACATCCAAAAATCATTCTTTAAGAAACACATTGACGTAGTTGTCTCTAAAATTAAAGGGAAACTTTACTCAAGTTGCAAAAAAACAATAAATAATGTTCACAATTTTGCCAGTGTTTTGAGTTTTTTGCCTCTACATCAACAAAATAGATGTCTGCTGTGCTCATATTATTGAATATTTATTATTATTTTCACTGCAAGTAGTCCATACATACAACCTTGTGTTCTGTGAGATTTTCCCTGGAAAGACATGTTTCAATAGTTTGAGCATCACTAAAAGAAATATTTATGCAGGAGTCATTGTTCCTGTTATAGCCCTGCACAGCAATATGTTATGTATTATGTTATTAATGTGCTATTTTTTGATTAATCACTGCATCATTTATTCTATAACTTGTCAAAGTAAATCATTAAATGGCCATTTTAACATGAAATAGTGTCTTAAAATGTTGATTTACCATCTGTCAAACAAAGATGTTTCATTACAATAATAACAACAACTCTCTCTTCTCTTCTCTTCTCTTCTCTTCTCTTCTCTTCTCTTCTCTTCTCTTCTCTTCTCTTCTCTTCTCTTCTCTTCTCTTCTCT
>CM076657.1:17297598-17338959 GCA_038496675.1 Rachycentron canadum
TCTTTAGCATGGACTATGGCGATCCTTGGTGATCATGTCGTCAGTGCTTGTCTTCCTAAGATGTGTATAAGAGACAGTCTCTTCTCTTCTCTTCTCTTCTCTTCTCTTCTCTTCTCTTCTCTTCTCTTCTCTTCTCTTCTCTCATCTCTTCTCTTCTCTTCTCTTCTCTTCTCTTCTCTTCTCTTCTCTTCTCTGATTTCTGGTTGTGATGACCTTTAATGGTTTGTCCTGTTTGGTGTCTGCTACAGCATGCCCACACACTCACACGCACTCCTATCAGACTGCAGTAATCTCTCCCCTGTTTTAGTCATCGTTGTGGATACAAAGAGCAGCTCTGTTTGGTGGTCAGCATCTGTAAAGAAGAAGGCAGAGGAAGGAGCAGACTGTGTGAAAGTACATGTGAGGTCTGCTTGTGAGAACTCTAAAGTATTGTCAATAAAAGGTTTTACCTCAATTGATTTGTGAAATAAGGAGTCACAATCAAACGCAGACACACATTATATCATTATATTGTGTCATAAAAGCTCACATCACATGGCAAAATTTCAAAATCAGCATTTGCACTGAGGGAGAAAAGCTTCATTCACTATAAAGCAGCTGAACAAAAGATACTATAAGAATCACTGCCGTTGTAAACACCTCCACTGGAGAGGGTTAGTTCAATTGTTTAATTACATTGTAGGCATCTTTCTATTATTATGGTGCATTTGTTCTGTGTATTTAGTTTGTCTTTATTGAATAAAATCACAGATGTGCTCTGATACGTCCTGTTCCAAAGAGATAAGATAAGATGCTGACTAATGCATGAGGTAATGTATTCGTCACTATTGCGCAGCTCACGCAGCTGGACAGATTAAATGTACGTTTACATTTCATGTAAACAGATGAAAGTAAATCTTAAATCGTAAGGATTTCAATCTGAATGTGAAACTGCGTGAATGTAACCACTGACTCAGGTAATTGTACACACACTCACACACACACACACAAACCCACACACACATTGGTACTTGCAACTCAGTCCAGGTTGAGGTGGGTGAGTGTTTCTAATCAGACCAGTCCAGAGATGACTGTGGGGGAGTCAAACAGCTGTTGATTTAAACTGAACAACCTGTTAATGTTGACTGGAAGTGCAAAAGATTGTTTGTATTGGAACAATGGATTTCAAAATGTTGCAAGATGAAACATCCCGCCTGAAATCTAAAGAAGCAGAAACAGGTATAAATAGAAGATAAAGGAACTTGAGAACAGAACAGACATAAGTAAAATAAGTGTGTGGCAATGATGTGACCCTCAGGTCAGCAAGTGGCTAAATGTGATCTCAAAGGCTAAATGTTATCTCACTTTATTTGGAGTAGCCTTCTACAGGATTCACCACATTTGGTGCATTCATGAACATTTTGAAATGCACCATATATGGGCTCTTGTATGGTATATTTAGCCATGCGCTATCAATTACATATATGCTGTGTGACTATTAGCCCATGTCTAAAGCATACCATAACCTTTTCAGTTTGCATTCTTCTTATGTTGTACTGTAGCAGGGGACTCAAACTCAAATGTCCCAAGGGGAAATACAGCTGTGATTGTGCGAAAAACAACAGTTTCCTCGTTGCACATGGCAACATGAAGAAATTACATTATACTCTGTGAAAAAATAACCTGTTTTCTTCCTCAAGTGAAGCGTCTCTTTTCCTTTCTTCGATTACAAACAGAGATATTTTGTTGTACTCAACAGTAAATTGTTAAGTGTTTAGTGCAGTTTGACATTTTATTAGTTTAAATAATGAAAAAATCTAATTGGAAAACTATTTAAAAAATAGATATGTACCAACCAGATGTAATAATAAATTCTCGTGGGCTGGATCTGCCCCGGCCATTGGTATAAAAATCAGCCTGCAGAGGCTTTACTTACTTTAACTTTACTCACAGTGACAAATATAACTGGTTATTTGCCAAGCACACAGCATTTTTTATTTCACAAACCACCTTTTACTTTTCAGGCTAGATTTTATGAAACATTACTGATGAACACAGTGCTGCTCAATGACTCATTCATGTTTCAGATGTCAGAACCAGGTCACAAACACATCTTAATGACATACCTTTCAGATCTGTTGATATTCAGCAGTAATGTGATGCAAATCAGCAAAAACATTTCAAAAAGAATAAATATGTGAATACTTTTTGTCTTTCTTCCTCTGCTTTGTGTCATTGTGAAGTTGTGAACCAGGAGGGGCAGCCTCTGATCGAGGGGAAGTTGAAGGAGAAACAGGTCCGCTGGAAGTTCATCAAGCGCTGGAAAACCCGCTATTTCACCCTGGCAGGAAACCAGCTACTCTTCCGGAGAGGCAAATCAGTATGTAACCAAAGAGTTTGAAGCCTCCTCACACATACACACTTTCCTTGGCCTCTCACTTATAAAATTCTCATTAATATTTCCTCGCTCCACATAATTTGAAACATGATGAAATTCAGTATGAAACAGTGGAAATCCCATCTCGTGATAAGCTCAACTGTCCCTCAGGAGTATCCAGTGAATCTGACCGTAACAAACCTTGGCCCTGGTAAAGACTCTTGGGGGACTCCCAAGGCCTAGGCATGATGCTGCAACATGACTCACTCTCAACCTCTATAACTCAAAGCAGATATCATTACGCACAAGTAGCAAGCACAGAGAAGGAGTTACTGCCCTGTACAGTATGTGTGAATGAAAAAAAGACAGAATAGGTGAGGAGATTTCCCTCTGGGTTGATACGACATAATTTTCCCTCCATCTGTGCTGTGTTTGCTGCTGTCTTACTGAACAAAGGCTGAGGTCACCGGACACAGAGTTATTGTGCAAAGGAAAAGTTTGCTTCATCAACAAAAACATGGAGCAAAAGCAGTACAAAACGTATCAAGAACATGTTGAGGTCAAGTTTGAGTTTAACCAGCTGATGAAAGAAAAACAATTTTACTACACCTGTGTGTGTGTGTGTTCGTGCCTATACCCAGGTTTATGACGCTCATCTCCCCAAAGTGTAATAATTAATTATAATTAAATTATTTTCACAGCCAATGGGAGATCAAATGTTCTCTGGGTTGTGTTTATACAATCAGCTCCAGAAAATTATAGAGCATCACGTGGAACAGTACAGTTTAGCTCGCTCTCTCTCTTTTTTTTACTACACACAATAGTCTTTGTGCTCCCATCCAAATGCTAACGGACTCCTCTCTTTTTTGCAACAGCAGCCACAACTTGGAAAGATTTTGTGTCTTTGTTCTTAGAGTTCACTTTGTCTTTGCCAGCACATTCGGGAGGTGGGTTGGTTTGTTGTGAAAGACCTTTTCCCAGCAGGGGAATAAGATTAAGAACAAAAAAAAAAGTGTTGTTTCCTCCATATCAAATGATTGAGCAGCTTTGACACAGTGAGGTCTGACATGCTCCCAGAATCCACACAAGCTGAAATTTGTATCTTCAGGCTTCATACCCATGAGCATTTGCCCAGTGGATAAAATATGTTCAAAAGAAGGATGCATATTTTTTATTATGTGCCCAACTCTGAGCACTGCATGTTCTCCTTAATCGGGTCCAGACAGAGTGATGCCAAACTGCATCCATACCTGGATTTTGATTTTGATTTTGATCTCGTGCACAGGGTTTCTGTTTCTTGACAATACCATTCAGTGCTCTTTTGACTGTCATATCAGTGAAGAAGAAAAACAGAAAAAAACACTAAACCGTGATATCGGAGGTTAAAAGACTACAAAGATCTGGGACTACAAAGACAGGTCATACCATCCCAAAGAAGAGAGAGAAAGCTGATGGTTGGGTTAATCAACTAAGAAATAAATCATTAATTCATTAATTTATGCCATTAATTATACTGCCATTGGCAGGAAAGTAAAAACCTTTTTAAACTTTTGTCACTTAAACTGAATTAAAGATTTACAAACACTGTGAATTCAGAAAGAGGACTCAAATAAAAGTAATAGTAAAATGAATAGTTGAATATTGAAAATTAATAGTTCAGTGTGTTATCACTGTACTTAAAGATAAAGTAGCTGGGATATGTGGACATTAGCAAGATATATATATATTAGCAAGAGCACAAACACCTTATCCAGTCTCATAACCTTCTGGTTACCATGAGTGTTAGGGTTAGAGTAACCCTAACCCTATTTCATTAAACGTTCAACATCCTTGTGTTAGTTGATCCGTTATAGTGAATATATTTTGTATTGCTTAGTTATGGTATGGTTGACTTGCTGCGAGAAGCTTTAAGATCTGGCAGATTGTGAGTTTACAAGCTCATCTGTTTGTCAGGACAGAGCTGAAGAGACAAAAGAAACAAACATGCATGTCATAAAAATGATAATGTGATTGCGATCGAACATAAAATGGTTGTGTTCAGCAGCCAAGTGCTGTTGCTCTGTTGAGAGTGTCAATGTCACTAAACATAAAAGAAACTCCCCGTCACTGTTTTTGAGTAAGAACATAAAAAATAAAAAAACTTCTTTACATACTCTCCCAGTTTTTGGATTCATACCAGCACCATTGTCTCGCAACGATCAGTTGCACTAAAAGTAGAAAAACATCCAACCACCAGTCACAAAGATTCGTTGTTTTCTCAGATAATATGTTACTACAGTTTATAGATAAGATAAATATGTTTCACTAAATGGTTCAAATCAATCAAATATTCATTTGAATCAGTACATTAATCCGCTGGCATGAATCCTCAGTGGGAAACAGCAGTCAGACCCTCAGCAGAGCTGGCTGGGAGGTAAAACTGAGAACACGTCATCTCCACTTCACTGCTTTTCAACACGCACACCACGGAAAGGATGTGGGCAGTTGCCTTGAGTATTGCAGCTAGCTGTGGGTTCATGGGTTTTACCACATAACTAACTACCTATGGGGTGAAAAGACACGGCTGTGCTGCAATATCCACGCACAACCACACCTTCACACACTTCACACAAATACACTCATTCAACATTTCTCCTAGTGTGGGGTAAAACACAGATGTGATGTTCAGCGGGGATGAAGGATTGTGTTTCCTGCCCCGGAGAAGCAGCAGAACAATAAGGTCTAATTGTTTCTCCTGTAAATGGTTTGATCTGAGCTAGTTCATACTGGAAACAGCTCTGTGACAGTGTTGTGACACTGCAGCTATCTGTTCAGGATACGCTTGAAAGACACAAAAAGCCATTTAACATGGCAGGAAATAGATTTCTTCATGCACTTCACCATCTAACTGTAAAGAAATATCATATCACACGCCAGAAAAATCAACCAAGGAGAAAATATGCAGCATTTCGCATCTCTCACAAGTTTCTCTCACAAACAGTTTTCTTTATTATTAAGATCTCTCAAGAATACAGATTGTACAGCTCCCACAAACCTATGTGCTATAATGGCTTTTGATCCGATGAATTTATTGATTTCATTTATTCTTTTCTTCTCTTCTTCATATTGTCTGTCCTCCCCACAGAAGGATGAGCTGGATGACATCCCTATTGAGCTGAGCAAGGTGCAAAGCGTCAAGGTGAGGAGCCACATAGTCATCTTCATCCCTCAGTAACCTTTTGTCTTGAAGAAGCCCACTGCCAGAAAACAGGCTACAACAAGCTCACACCACAGCTGTATAATCTCTTTGTCATTAGCTGGTCTTCTCATCTCTTCCCACAGATTGTAGCCAAGAAGCGTCGGGATCGAGGTCTGCCGCGGGCCTTTGAGATCTTCACCGACAATAAGACGTACGTGCTGAAAGCTCAGGATGAGAAACACGCGGAGGAGTGGCTGCAGTGCATCAACGTGGCCGTGGCTCAGGCCAGAGAGAGGGAGAACAGAGAGGCCACCACCTACCTGTGAGACCAAAACCAACAGATACACGCCCAAACTCGCCCATACGCAGCCAAATATATACTGAGGAAGGCAATTTTGAAGTGTTCGTGAATCATGATATTGTGGCCCTGAAGATGGAAACGCACATAACAACACACAACACAAACACTGCCAGCATCACTTCAGTAGCACTGTAAATTCATATCTATAATTGGGGTATAGATTTTCAATCCCAGTGATGATGGAGCAACTTTCACAAACAATCAAAAGGACTTGTTGCAGTTTGGTTTTTTTTTGTTTGTTTGTTTGTTTTAGAAAAGACATATTCAACCAGCAATAAAAGACTCATTATATAAAGGATGGTTACGTATTTAAAATACTTACTGTTACACCACAAACCTGTTCATGATCTGTGGACCATCATTTGTGAATGTTACATTACAGAAGTGTTAAAGAAGAAGATGCTCACCTGATTGGACATTTAGAAATTTCAGCTTCTACTGCCTGAAGCTGCTGAAACTGCTGTGAGCTTCAACAACCAAACAAGACCAGCATCTACTGACACTTGGGATTTATTAGTTTAATGATATCTGGTGATTGAGATGTATTTGATTTGTATTTAGCAATAAAGACTTAACAGACCTCATAAAGACTTGTAGCAATAATGAGACTGAACAGTTGCTCTTGAGAGTGGGAAGGATGAAGAGGGGCCTAATGGACAGCAGATGGGGAGGGCATTCGATACTGGAATTTGTGTGTGTGTGTGAGAGAGAGAGAGTGAGCAATAAAAGTAATCTCAAAGGAACAATAAGAACATTTCAGGAAATATGTTTTTTCACTTTCTTGCTGAGCATTAGATGAGAAGCTTGATGCCACTTTTAGCCCTCTGAGCAAAATTGTGACAAACAAGAATACTGAATAAAACTATTCCAATTACAGAGCCAAATCTTGTTTGTACTCTCTACCACCAGTTGACAGACATTCACTATTGTGATTTTAGCCCAAATCTAAATCATGTTTCTATTCAAAGTGTTTTAAGAGATAGCGGATTGCTCTGGACGCACTCACATACATTGACGCGGGAGCAATTCTGTCTGTTGTGTTTGAGTGAATCGAAGCAGTTCACTCATGATGAAGTTATGGATCTGTTATTCACTGATTCTGATTGTGAAGGAGAATATCTGCCTTTAGGAGATGGCGATCGGTCGTATAATGACAGTGATATTGATGGTGCATCAAAAGATTGAGTAAAAGATTGAGTATGACCACCGCCTCATTTACAGTTGGCCTTTATCTCGGACCACTTTCAAGCCACAGCCTTTTGAAATCTTGATGTCAACATAAAGACTGGGAGCAGGGGGAGACAGCTAGCCCGTCTCTGTCCAAAGGCAGCAAAATCCACCTACCAGGGCCCAATGTGGGGGACAAGGCCTCAGCCCTGAACCCTCACTGACTGAACCGACGTCACCTGCAAGAGCTAAAATGGTATAAAGAGGAATGGAACCGCACTTTGTGGTACATCTCCTCCGTTACCTTGAAGATGCCAAAACATGTTTCGTACAGTTGTGGGAGTTGAATTTGTATTTGCATCCTTTGCTCCCTGTTTGTAAACAAAACAGTAATGCTGAATTAATCTGATCTAGCCCTGAGTCACCAGGGAGCCATGTGTTTATAGTTACATATAAACCCTTTCTTGTAACGTTAACACGTGGGTTTGTTCCTCTTGTGCGTGTTTGTGAACTGTTTTTGTTCTACCTTACTCTTTTTTTCAGTTTTGTGCTATTTCATACCCTAACCATAATAACCTGGTGGTTAAATGTCACAGCACAATGCATTTTGGGTAATTCCCTCAGGCAAAGTCTGCAGTTAATGCACAGTCAGACTAAATACTGTACTGAGCAGAGAGCTTTGTCAGTCATCTCATTTAACTTTTGGCAAGAAAGCGAATCACGTTTCCTAAAATGCTGAACTATTCCTTTCATACACGTTTTTGTGTGCATATTAAATTCAGTGTTTTTTTTTTATATAATTGTGTATCATATATTTTCTAGATTTTTCACTTATACTTCATTTTTCATCAAAATCAAAACTATTTTTTTTCCTTAAATCAGTAGGTAACAGATCTTGGACATTGATTGACAAGAAAATACTTTAAACCGATTTTCTTGTTCTACTCCTGAACTAAAGTGACTTATGAGATAAAACCCTTAGGAGTCTGTGCAGTGGTCAGATTTCTGTGCCGTATGGACCAGGCTATTTCTGGCTTTCCCGGACAAGAAACAAGAAACGTCTGCAACAATTCACTCATGTTTTTTTAACGAGGAGCCCTGTCAACTCAATTGTTGCTTAATAGTGGAGTTTAGACCGCAGATTTCTGAGAAAACACTGAAGTAAATTAGTGGTTTCCTTGTGGTAGAAGAAACAGTGCCAGGTCAGTCATGTTGCGTTAAGAAGATTCAGTAAAAGGTTTTGTTTGGACTGCCAGAAACTGAAGGTGATCTGTCATTTTATAACAGGCCTTTTCCAAAGGTTAGAGTTTAAAAGCTTGTGTTTCTTTGCGGGCGTGGAACTGAGCATCAGTGAGCAATTACAACTCCAGTTTTTGCTCAGATTCCCTGATCCTGATTTCCTCTCCTGGAACTCACAACATTGGCAATACCTATAACTCCTTTATGTTACTCACTGACCACAATGCTGATGACAAACATGTCTTAACCCAGTTACACTCTGAACTGCCTGCACCAGACAAACGTTCACGGTCGACTGTGGCAAATCAATTATTTTGCACGATGTCTGATTTTGATCTTTTTCTGGATCCACATCTGAGGTGTGTGTCTGCCCACAGGTGAATGCATAGCCCTCCTGTATGGTATCAAATGCTTTTGGTTTAAATATATAAGATGTTCGTAATATTTTAAAAATACCTAAAGGTGGTTTTAATTTGGACTCATGTGATAGACAAGCATATTGTCTTTGGTCTTTGCTTGTCCTACAGCTAAAACCCTGTTAGCTGTGTACAGTCATAACACTGCTTTTCCTGCTGTGTCAGGTTACCACTGTTTGTACTCTAAGCGGACACCACTACCACCACCCCACCCCTTTCACTGCAGAGCTTTTTTCTTTTTTTTTTTTTTTCTTTTTTTTTTTTTTTTTTTAGATTAATGACCTACATACACACATCTGGCTCTTGGATCCCAAAATCAGGGGATTCCCCCCAATATCTGCAATAAATGTGTTTCTCACAATGTTTTTAGTCTCGCTAGCAGCATGGCAGAGCTGTTCTGTTTGAAATATCTCAACTGACAATGAGTGACATTTTGTAGAGACATTTGTTTCCCCCCAGAGGATGAATCTTACTGACTTTGATCATCCCTGACTTTTCCTCTATAGTGCCTCCATCTCTTCATGGCACGAGATGCATTTGAGGGTGTGACTGAAATAAGTACGTTCTTGTGCTGAACTACAACATACACGTTATTTGGGCTGCTGACAAGCAAATGTTAACTCAACTAGTTAGGACTAGTTCTATCTATCTATCTATCTATCTATCTATCTATCTATCTATCTATCTATCTATCTATCTATCTATCTATCTATCTATCTATCTATCTATCTATCTATCTATCTATCTATCCATTGGTTTGTTTGTTTGTCTCATACTGGAGAATAGTGAGCTGTTACTGTCTCTGCTTTAAAGCACAATGAGATTATATTGAGAGTTGAGGGAGCAGATATGAGGATGGACAGATTTCAGATCAGACTGAGTGTGTGTGAATATGATCGACTCTGACTGACTATTAAAGTTTCTGAATGTATAGAAAGCATTTTTCTGCATCTATAGCCGCTTTGTATAAAGAATCATAGAAAAGGTAGGATTATTTGTTTACTTTGTACTTTAGAGTGTTGCTAAATTACATCTGATTTTATGTTTGATTTTTGATATAAGCTCAATATTTATTTTTTACAAGCACTACTGTAACACTGAAATCATGTCTGGGAAGACTAGTGAAACACTGAATGACAGATTTTGCCTTGTTTTTCCCTTTGTTTTTATATTACTATGAATTAATACTGCAAACAAATGAATGCTGTATTTTATTGATAATTAAACTGATATTCTTATGGCTTGTGTATTTGCCTGTTGCACCTTCTGCATGTCTGACAGACTTGTACAATAAATCTTTACCAGTGAAATTAGTGAATCTCCCCAGTGTCTCTTTTAGTCTCTCCACACCTGGGTTTGGTTTTGGTCACTTAGGAGTAAAAAAACAAACAAACAAACAAACAAACAAACAAAAAACCGCAAATAAGATCATTAAAGAAATTGAATAATGATTTCCTGGATCTCCACAAGGAGAGAAAGTGGCCATTGTTTCTTTGCCGCTTCAGCTAATTTATCCAGTTGAATTTACTTGCTGAGACTTAACGGCACTGATTGTGATCCTCTGGCCAAAAGCTCCTATCTGCCGCTTCAGTGCCCTCAGCAGAAGATGCACACGCAGATAAACACTGACAGCAGCATGCAGTATCTCTGCCTAATCTGGAGGTAGTTACATTACATCCCAATGAGAATTAGAAGTGGGACACCAGTTTAAAGATGCCGTGCTAACGCTAAACAGACCCACAAACTAATACACACAGAGACAAAGAAAGACAATTTATTGTTCCATATACCCACTGGGCAAACCAAAACAATCCTTCCCCCATTGCTCTGTCTTGGGACTCTTTCTTCAAGCCAAAGAGCTTTGTGTGACTCCAAACAGCTTCAGGTTGGAGAGTCGAGATTGTTCTGATCCCGAAATCAGTTTCACACATCAGCTGAACTGTACTGAGGCTGGCAAAGCTGATTACTTAACATTCCCAAACTGCCCATTTAAGCTTTTAAAAACACTTTGTGAAACGTAGATGCTGTGGGGGGAAAACAAAAGCTCGACCAGCTCAACCACAAGCTGGAGGATGACTCAGTGCTAAGAATTATGGATGCTTTGGCAATAAGTAGGGAACGTGTAACTGCATGGTGTTTTACGCAATTATGATCCATAATTTCAGCATTTCACCAGCACAGAACACACAAGATGGGTTTGGTTGAAAGAGAGCTCCATGAAATCATTGCAATCAATTTTGAACATTTAGAAATACAATTGCTCCATTGCTTAATACAAGATCAAGATCAACTGATATCTTCTGCACACCCAAAAAAAGAAATAACCACAACCCATTTCTGAAAATTGTTTGGTTTCTTTTCTTTTTTCGTTCATGTTCATACATAAACAAACCATAACTATTGGATGTAAACATGTGTAATCATAGCCTCCCTTGGAATTTAAACCTCATTGTGGTGGCGTTTATGTAGTTACTAGAAAGCATCTGAATCATCATGAGATTACCCCGCGGGTGTCAGTCACACATTAACCTCAACACAAAGACATTTGGCATCATTAACAATCTTTCTCCAAGGATGAGGAGAATAATTCATCCATCCATCCATCATACAGGATTCAGTGCACTGGAGCTATTACATCTTCCCATTCTCTAAACACTTAGACAAGGTAATGCAGATGTCTCATTTGCTAAGACTTGTTTGTTCATCTGTGGTGATATTGTGTACTGGGGGTTATAAGTGTGGAGCCTTCAGTTTCTGCCATTCTTTACTTGCACATTTGTTTTGAGCATTAAGTGCTATGCTGCTTTTCTGTGAGGAAATGTTATAGAAAACATGGGAAAACATGTTAAATAATCAACACTTTCACATTAGATCTTCCTTAAAATGACAATAACAGATTTTTTTTGGCCACCTGGTAGCAGAGTGGAGTGGAAGAGTGGAAAAGTGTCATATTTTCACTTTTTAACACTTGGTTATTTGCTTATCCTGCAGACAATCAGAAACATTAGCAATGAATAAAACGCCTGTGTGGGGGAGTAGGGTGTTTAGGTTTTATGGTTCATCAGCTATATAAGTCAGGTATTATTAATTTGGCACTTGCACAATTTTCAAAACTTAACAAGTGATCTAATTCATAAGGGAGTGTATGGTGCAATGCTGCAGGTGAATCTACAGACAGCCATTAAACCATTTACAGCCTGTTCTGATATCTGAGGGCTTAGTGGTGATCAGAGGACTATAAAAGCTATTAAGTCATATCAATGTCACACTAACACATCATAAAGCAAAAATATTTGATGAAGTAAAATTCAGTTCCTCGAAGCTACATGTAGCATGTTCGGGGATCATTATGATGACCCAGGAACAGGCCTTGAATCTTTAACTTTCCCGGCACATCCTTTACAACAGGGAGAGAGTCACTGGAACAGCCAGGATAACTCCTCATACCAAGTGACTAATGTTTTAATACCAGTGCATCCTCACTTCACTCTGATCTGATAAAGTCTTCCCATAAGAGGAGTAGAAGTAGTAGTCTAAGTAGTGGATATCTGAAAACTTCAACAAATCATTTGAAACTGTCAGCGCCACTGATAAGATGAGGGTGAAGTTCGTATCTGAATTATCACTGGGCTGGATTTGCCAGATGGGATTTCACTTGTAGCACACTGAAGGACTTGTTTGTCTCAGTGGTGAATTTGACCTTTCACTCACTCAGGAAAGATTAACAGATCTGTCAGAACGACAGCCAGGTCACATTGTAGATACATCAGAGTGTGAATGTGCTTTATTGTGCTTCATAGGAGGTTGTGTGTTACTCAATGCTTTGGCAAGAGTACACATGGGTGACAACAGAGAGGCTCACAATGCCTGAGCCAATGTGGGGGTGCGGTAGAGTTGTGGAGACTTTTCTACCTAACCATGGCCAACAGCTCCCTCTGGCTGCCATGACACGTTACAGGAAGACATCCTCCCCTCCTGCAGTATTCTGCTCTACATCTGAAGACCTGATTTCATGTGTTCGTTTGGTTTTGTCAGCTTTTATCCAAATCGATCGTCAATTGAGGGACATCAGTGAAGCTTCAGTGCAGTAGAATGCCTTAGTGCCAGTATTAAGGATTAAATTGAGTAAATAAAGTGTAAGGAATCAAGAAAGTGCCACAAAGTGCTAGTTAGACATGAGTGTATTTAGGAGAAGATGTACTCTGTAAGAGACGAGTTTTCAAGAGCTTCTTGAAGACGGAGAGAGACGCCCCTGCTCTGACTGCATACAGTAGCTGGTCCCACCATCTGGGAACCACAGACCAGCACAGACTGAACTGTGATTACCTTGTTTTCACGTATCAAAACAAAACACTTGACAGTCAATGGCTACATGTAGCACGACAGCTGCATCAGAGCAGGCATGTTGGATGGATTTGATTAATTACTACAGGCACTAACTGAATGAAGACTGTACAGTTCAGTGGCATAACTCATTTATTATTGAATAAAAATTGGACATGAACACGTGCAGACTAAAAACCAGTGTAACAAATTAACAACCTAAAATGTTCTGAAATCAAGTCTGCATCCCCTGCTGTAAAAAAAAAAAGAAACAAGAAAGAAAGTATATAACCAGTTTTCTTTTTTAAACTGTACAAAACACAGCAACATACACCTGTTCAAAAGAATGGACAATGGAAACAAAAACCACTTGCCTGCCAGTCCCTTTATGTGCAAACATTGATCTTTCCTGAATGATCGATTTTTAATTTTCCATTTATTCATTCAATCCTCCACACTGAGCAGTGTGCTTTTATAAATCAAAGCGTTCACATTTCGTCAGTGGATATCAATCCGTCTTTACACTGTAAATAAATTTCTCCTCCCCAAAGTCCGTAACATTACATGTAAAACCAAAAACATAAGGGTAGGCTAGAGGGCTGGTAGACGTGTGTGGATAGTATCATGGGGGGGAAAAAAAAAAAAAAAAAGAAATTAAGAAAACCCTACAGATGGAGGAGACAATAAAAGGCCCTGGACTGATGTCACTCTGCATTGATGCCTTCCTTCAACCACTGATCACATTGACCAGATAAGTTAAAAAAAAAAAAAAAAAGCTCAACACCTGTAAACTCAAACAGTCCGTCTTGCTGGTAGTTACTGCTGCAGCCTGGATTCCTCAGACGCACACCTTCAACCGACACTAACACAACAGCATACACCTCTGCCAAATATCAGCTACAAGTGTCTTTGTGTAGATCAGAGTCCAAGCAATGAATGCTCTATCACCAAGACATTAGTGCATGCAAAAGCTATGTGCAGGATTCAGGCAATTTCAACAGCATTTCTTTAATTGCCTCCAATTTCAAGTCTTTAAGTTTTCATGAGGACAAATATTCATGTTACTACAGGTTTTGTCATTTGGCTTAAGCCAACAAAATTCCAGGTTGAAGAGAATCAACATTCCTGTAAAGTATACTGATCAGTTTCAGGATGCATGTGAGGAATCCCAGAAAACCAACTACGTTGGTATTATACTGCTTTTAATATACACAAAATGAAATCAAACGTGGCGTGTTCTCTCTAACATTTGGCTAACAGCATTTGGCTTTAATAGCTGCTGCTTGGTCACAAAGCCCAAAGACGTGTTAGCAATGTCATCTTGTCAGGCTGCAGATATTTGGTTTACTTCCATATTCGTAGAGCAACTACTTAAACTTCTGAAGAACTTGCAAGATGAATTAGTTAACATGACTTCAGTTGGCATGAACTTTGTTTGATTAATCTCTAACCAGAGAAAAAGCCAGATTTGACCTTGTTTTGAGTATACTGAGAAAATTTCAGTGACTATCAGCCCCAAAGCAAGTTTTTCGGGGTGTGTGTCTCAGCGCCGGTGACGGCTATGTCCTGAGTGCCCACTACTGCTGTGGTGTTTGCTCTTGTGGCTACGCTCCCTCTCCCTGTCCCTTTCGTAGGACCGAGACCTCTCCCTCTCCCTCCTGTCTCCTCGATGACCACCTCCTCGCTCATGTTTGTGTTTCTTTGAAGAGAGGTCAAAAGAGCTGCGGTCTCTGTCTCGCTCCCGTTCCCTCTCTCTGTCCCGGTCTCTGTCTGCTTTGACCGGAGTGCGGGACCTTGAACGAGAACGTGAGCGCTTCCTCTTGTGACCAGATCCTCCACCTCCACTATTGCTATGGCGTCCACTAGGCTTGGAGTCACTACTGCTGTGGTGGCTGGTCTTGGACTTGAGGTGGGGGAGTAGGGGTGAGGGCAGATGTCGCCGAGGTGAAGGGCTACGACTATGAGAGCGAGAACGTGAGCGAGAACTGTAGGTCCCTGAGTGACTGCGCCTGCTGTTGTAACTGTGGAAACAAGAGAAAAGACCAGATGATGTTAAACACATTACCTGTTAACAGATCTCTTGAAGCCAGAATGTTGGCCTGTAATCTATCTTTATAGATTGTAAGTGAGCTTACTGTCTGCGAGGGGATCGGGATCTCGACCTTGAACGTGTTCTTGAACGAGATCGACTTCCACTCCGGCTGTTCCTCCCTATCTTAACCTCTTTCCTTAACCTGGCAAGAAAGAATGAAAGAAATGATAGGTTAAGGAAAATCAGGATGACTATCATAAATATCCTAACAATAAAATAGATTGTATTCCTTACCCATTGTGGGGACTCTTGTTGACCTGAGTCCGGTTGTCTGGCTCCTTCTTAACTGGTTTGAGAGTCTGGGGATTCGGGGATTTCTCCTCTACCTTGACCACATTTGGTGAACAGGGTTTGGAAGCAGGAGAAAAGCCTCCCAGCGTGGACAGTGCAGGGGTACCATCAGGATTAAGGCCTTTGGCCTTCAATTTAGCCTCCGCCAAGAACACCTTCCTCCGCTCCACCTCCTTCTCCAACTGCTCATAATTAGGCTAGAGGACAAAGGGAAAAATTACATTGCTGGTTTAAACAGACAACACTAGAACTGGCTCCAGTGAACAGGAAGCGTCATCACACTGCTGCTTGTAGGCAGTTTCCCGAGTGCGACACGTAGCAGAAATCTATACCAAAGTACCTTCTTCCTGGTGTAAAGTTTCAGGGTGGTAATACAGATGTCTTTAATCTCATCTTCACTGGCACCAAACAAGAGGTACCAATGGGGTCTGGATGGAAGAGGTATCTGAGAAAATAAATGCACACAAACGATTATAGCATCAGAAAAGTGCTACTGTTAATAATCAGCATTTGTAGCAAGGTAGGCATTTCCTCTTACCTGCAGAGCTCGAGCAGCGAGGTATATGCAGGCACAGGCGATAGTCTCAGCTTGGAACCTCACAAATACATTTGTCCTCAGGCTATCATTCATGTAGTTCCTACAAAAGGCAAAGAGAACACATAGAAACAAAAACATAGCATCTTTTCTACACAAAGCCACCTCTCACCAAATATCCACATCTTCATATTAATGCAGGTCAATAATCCACTTACAAATTACTACTTCTATCTTGTCTCTCCAGTTAAAACAGCTAATTCTTAGATCTAAAAAAATGTCACCACTTGAAATTTTGTTGTTGGTGACTTCTAAACAAGCTTAATAACTGTCACTGATATGCTGGAGAACAAGTTAACTGTGGATTTGACCTTGATAGGGAGCGTGACAGCACCTGAGGTTAGAGTTATCTTTAGGCCTGATGGCTATAAAGACAAAAGCTACAGGTTTTAAAGTTATAGTGCTGAAGTGAAATATGCATTTTGAATCTGTAATGTTTAACTTTGTCCATTTCTCTCTGGGGCATCCATAGGAGTGCTGTATGTCACAGGTAAAGCATGAAGACACAAATGGGAAATAGTCTACTGAAGCCCTGCCAAGACCATCTTACCACACACCGTGACCTTAGAGTAACTACATTGGGACTAATGATGATCAAGACGATGACACATGCCTTGTAAGGTGAGGGACATGCAGGAACATACAGATGAACAACGTTCATCTACAATACAGTTGCCATTTTCAGATTGTTAGATCTGAGGGAATAGGAAGACACAGCATATATGGTGGCAAGCATGACAGCTAGTTTTGGGGGAATCAGTGGCATGCTGATGTAATAAAATGATGTTACACTGGTCTCATATTGTGACAACTTATGTTTAAGGTCTGGACGTCATATTGATTGAAAGGTTCAACTGCAAAACCAAAACAACTTCCTACTATTAATAAATGCCACCTAGAACTGGGCTGAAACTGACCCCATACCTCTATTTGATTACAACCTTATTCTACTCTCCGACTGATCTAAAAAGACAGAATCGATGCCTCACTTCTAAACTCTCTGCACTACAAAACAGATTACGTATCAGTGGGTTGTCTTGTACAATGAATAAATGAGATTAGCCATTGGGAGAGCATTAGGGATGACAAAATGGCCAGGATGTGAATCAGGCATGTACAGAGTGACATGAGCATCTATGTCCATAAGAAACATAGAAGTCAAAAAGACAAAAACATGTGTGACAACACAAACATGATAAAACCCCCCAGATAACCTAGCTCAACACAGGTGCTACTCAGATTATCAGAAGGAACTACAACCAGGGAAAAAAGAAAAAAAAAAGAAAAAAAAAAACTAATCACAGAGCAATGCAACTTCCTTTCCACAGCAGTGACGCTTCTGCATATGCATACACTGTATGTGTCAGTTTCTACCCATTCACGTATTTACTGCTCCACTGAAAGTGTGACAAGCATGTTAAAAAAACCTGCCACACAGGGATTACTTCCAGCCTAACCTGCCTTAAACAAATGACCAGACCTGCACTTTGGCAGGTCAGTCTATGCCAACGCTACTACATATAACACATGGCCGTTGGATTCTGACGGCTGCGTGGGCGAGACAGGTCCTTGGAGGCAAAACCTGAGAACTGGATCAGCCTGTAAGACAGACACATGTCTGGACACCACGTCAGTTGGGAACAGGACACAGTATGCTACTGTAAATTCTTTAAAAAAAAAAAAAAAAAAAAAAAAAAAAAAAAGGCAGGTAAGCTGGTCAAAAAGGTTATTCTGTTCTGGCTAAGTTTACCTCATTGCTAGATGCAAGTAAACTAGAAAGTAGAAAGAATATAAATATATCTGTAGCTACTTGACAAAAATAGGTATTACAGTGGAAACCGTTGTAGCAAGACCAAAAAATACAAATCCTTTTGGACACCCAAGAGAAAACAAGACGATGTTGGCTGTTGGGAAAGGCCCGCCCGCCCCCTTCAGTGAATCTCGGCATTGGGATTGGCTGTCTGGAGAGGGGCAGCCAGCCAATTGGGGGAGCTTCCTGAGGTCATGTGGTTGAAGGAGGCAGAGTTCAGAGGTTCTTTATGTGACTTACCAGCATGGACTACCCTTTAATCAAAGAGTAGAGAGAAAGGACAAAGTTAAACCAAGTTCCCTGGGCACCAAAAATCAAACAGACTTTACAGCTAAGCCATGTAAGGGCAGACAAGAGAGTGAGACACATAATAGGTTTGCAATAAAACAAATAGCTCCATCAGAAAAAAAAAGAAGTGGAAGGGTTAAAATGGAGTGAGGGAATGTCGCAGTCAGACCTGGGCAAAATGGATGTTGAACGGTTTTCAAATTTGTGCCTAACAACGTGTGGGGCACTTGAATGTCACTTATCTGACAGGTGTTGTTTCCATATGGGTCTGTCCCAAGTTCCTAGCAGATAAATCAAGTGCTCTTCAAGTTATTCAACCTTTTGAAACTCCTTCAACTTCTCATCTTTCGCCCAGGTCTGGTGGCACTTCTTGAAGACATGACACAGGTTGCTGCTGTGGGGGATGGTCAGTGGAGAACTAGAAAGGAACTTACCAGGCGGTCTGGACCAGCGTCTGGTTCTTTTCACATTCCAGGACTTGAAGGTACATGACGATAATCTGGAATTGAAAAAATAATTTCATGTTAGAAAAAAAAACAACACAGAAACAGCCCCAGCTGACATTGTTCAGAGAAGTTAGAAGCAGCTTCCTGTGTGGTTGCATCTGCATGAGGGAACTTAAAGCTGCAGTACCTAAACAATGCTGCGTTACACCAGTGATATGGTTGAGTATGACTTAACTCACCTTGTGTGGATGCTTGACATGCACACAGAAGCCCAGCTCCTTCAGGACCCGACGCTCCGCTTTGATGACTTGGTTTTTGGTATTTATGTAGTTCTGATCAAGTATCAATGAACTTGGAGTCCTAGTTTATAAAGGAATCAAAATAAAATGATATTTCCCCCCTTTCGAAATAAAAGTAGACAAGAAAGTGCCCTTCTGATTTCTTGCTTTGCTTTTTTCCCGTTTCAACCAACTCAAAGCAACAGGTTTAACTGTTTGCATGCCTGACAGTTTGATGGGGTTTGTTGACTCCTGTGGTTCCAGTGAATGCTTATGGGATCTTTAGACGGCCCTCAACCAACCCATGCCACAGCTTTACCAGAAATATCAACTCACCATTGCCTACATCACTACCAAAGCATGCAGAAATTTACAGTCTTCAAGTGTGAACTTAAGACAAAACTATGAGCGGTCACCATCAGTCTTACAAATGGTAATGCACTGTACTCTTACATAATAATCTGTTAAGTGACCAAACCATTAACTGCCATGTTTTCCAGTAACAATGTACAAGTATGTCCAAAACCAAAGAAAAGAGTATAGTTTTTTGTCCAGTAACTATAATTTACCTTCATTGCAAACAGAATATTGTTCTAGCCTATAAAGTGCCTGCTAGTTAAACAAAGCTCATTTAGAGGCTATAAAAAGGATTGGTAAATGTTATCTTTATAGTCACCAAAACATTCTGATCAGTCTGTTCACAGGTGTGTCAAACTCCTTATGAACAAGAACAGAATGGTGCTGGCAAAAAAAACAAAAAAACCACAACTGACACACTACTAATAGCACTTACGAGTAATTGAGCACTTAACCTTTTCAGAACCAACAATGATCAAATTAATGGCCCAAGTCTAGCATTTCAAAGTCTTAAATAACACAAATTTAAAAGTGGATGCTGTCATGCTACAAACGACATGCATTGAAAAATTCTCCAGGTCCAAAGCAATGTTATTACTAAAAATGACAATTTACAGTCCAAATCCACATCTAACAAACATACTTCCTAAAAGTGCATCATGAATTCTGCTGCACTTCAAATCTGAGTAGAGTTAACCATACATGTCACACTACTTCAGCAAAGTGCATGCGCTGACCCTAGACAAATACATAACCTGCTTGAACTAAAATTATTCCTGCAAACTTCAATGAACAAGGTGATATTTCTATAAAAGCCATGGGTAACAGTTGGTGAATGGGGTGTTGCTCTTTAAGCACAAACAAAATGCATGGTGAGGAGCAGTCAGAAGAAAACTACATTACCCAATGGTCCGCAGAGTGACGGACAGATACCCAAAGCTTAAGATTGAACCACAGGAGTCCTCAATGCACCCTGGGGGCCAAGGACCTTCGGCCAACCTGTCATCCCCGATCCCAGTGCCCCGCGGTGGCTCAGACCACGGGTGTCTCCCACAGGAGGGGGGTGGGGTGGGCCTGGGGGAGGAGATAGACCCCCTCGCATCATGGTTGTCATGCCGACTGCTTCATCTTTACGTACCATTCCACATCACCCAGGCTTTGGTAAATGTAGCTGGTCGCTGTTAGTTGGTTGCAAGGGAAAAAAGAAGCCAAGTTAATACCAAGGTCTATCGCACAGACATGAACAGATTTCTATGAAGACAAAGGCACACAAATATTAAGTAGCTGTGCCTTGTCTTACAATGCACTCCAATTTTCAAAGTGAGTTTGTTGAGAAATCATTTTCAGTGTAATGTCAAACTCAATGTCATATGTAGACAATTACACTTTTGAAACTACCAGTGAAGCGGAAACTGAAAAGTTTTAAGATGGTTTAGAGTACATGGGTAAACAGAAGAGCACTTTCACAGCAAAAAACAGATCAACATCATACATCATTGGATAAAAAAAAAAAAAAAAAAAAATGCAATGCAACATGTTCCACGTAACAAAATTATAATTATTTCCAAAATGAGAGGACTGGGTTCAATATCACTGCTTACTTTTTGCCTCTGATCTGCCTCAGATGGTGGAAAACATTGATGACATCTCGTATTCGTCGTGGCGCTTCTTCAATCTTGGAGGCCAAGTTGATACAAGCCATAGCAACAATCTGTTAACAAAATCAAAGCAGAAATTGGAAGAAAGAGTTCAACAACTCAAAACCTGTAACCAGAGATTAAATAGACTTCTCGCATGTGAAAAGTACATTTGAGCAATGTGGCAAAATATACAAATTTGTTAGTGGTCAAAGTTTCCCCAATATTTTATCAGTTGATAGAGTATTTTTATTTGTGGTCAAAGCTGTGAATCTGTGAAAAGTATTATAGCAACACTGAATTTGTGATTCTTAGATTATAGTACACGTATGTATATTGTGAGTATTTTCTGCATATAGGGCACTATTAGTGATCTGCACTTAAAATTTACTTTTCCAAGACCAGTAAACTATAGCAATACTAATTGCATTGCAATTATAGCTAATTAAAGAGGAACGTACTAATTGCTTATGCTTAGTTACATGTATAGAGTCACATTGAGCAGCCAACCAACCACCATTTGCATATGGTTAATTTTTTAATCTACATTTTCAGGTGTGTAGGTCTTTTACAATTGAAAAATAGCCGATTCAGCGTTGTCTCCATACTTAAGAGTGTGTGATTGGACTTGTACTGAGCTTCAATGCGTCTCGTCTTTAGGAGGCTCAAGAGGTCTAGTACGACGTATCGACAATATGGCTGCCACAAACGCAACCATAACGTTAAGCTATGCTAACATTATCGAGCAACCAGTGCAACCTGTGGTGCGACATTAATCCGTAAACTTTCAACGGACTCACCTCAAAACTGTGCTTGACGAAGGACTTTGAGTAGAAAAAACGATGAAAGAGCACCTGTCCCGTTGCCATTGCCACCTGGAGAGAGAGAAACAGAGCAAGGCGTTTGCCATTTGAGTTGTCTAAGCTAGCATAACCTTGCACAATGGACCGCCGCCATTTTAATTCCACCACGCCAACGTCAAAGAGCTAACATTAGCAACCGCTAAAAAAAAAAAAAAAAAAAAAAACAGGCCGTGACGCGTTGAGGACTATGAAAATCCTTACGACCTCAGCCCGTTGTGAGTAAAACACAAACCGACGTATAGCACATTACATATTTTAACTATTTAAGCGGTTATACCTGAGGCAACCGGAGGAGGATGCCCGCCGACTGAATCAGTTCGCATCCAAGAATGCGAAGGTCGGTCTCCGTGTTCAGGTCGAGGCCGTCAAGCATCGACGGCGTTGGGGAGAGCCTTTCCTCTGGTATGAGCGAGTTGTCGATCGTAAGGTACACTTCCGAGTAAACTTTGTCACCGATAAGAATGCCATCGTTGTTTGTGGACGCGTTGGAAGATACAGAGAGAGGACCCGCGGCCATCTTCACCCGAAAACACAGCAGTTACCGACTACGGCACAGGCAGCCTTGTCAGGGAGACGGCGGGGCAGGGTGACTAACAAAGTACCTGACGTCACCGACCTGCTGAGGCCCAAACGGCTGTGCACATCCGCGGTGGTAAAGTAGTATCGCAAACAGAGACTAAAGAGAAAAGAGTAACATTTAATACTATGTGCTGTGCTGGATTATAACGCAAAGAGGGCTATGCTCTCACGTTTTTATCAACGATCACTGCTTTACCCTTTATTAATTTTGTTCTTTTATCTCATTTGTGTGTACAAATTGAACCACACTTGGACAGTCTACCTAGAATAAATATGCAGTTAACAATTGTATAGAATTATATTTTCACAATTTTTCTTTGTATAATTATTTACCTCGTGTTTCTTACGTTAAGTAAGAAGCGTTTCAAAACCTCAAGTATTTTAGATGACAATTATTGACAAATGAACCTAAAACAAACAAAAGTCGTTGGTCTTTATCACTATAAAACATTATAGGCCACTTACAACCGCTTTGATGCTGCAGCCAAAGAGAAAAAAAAATGTGCACTAGGCTTGAATGAATCAGTTTATTCACCTCATAATATTACACAGGGGCGTATTTGTGCAATTCATGAAACCATTACTTCCATTTATTTCGCTTCTTGAACGTCACGTCTCATACTGGCAACGAACGCTTTTCTCGTGATGCATTTTCATAATCGCGGTCATCGATATTTGCAAAACTTCCGACATCGCTTGAAGAAGAAGGAGGAAGCGACTGACTCACCACCAACCGTTTCTGTGATACATTTACGGGAAAGTCCGGACTTCTCACCGCTACCGCTGGAACATATCCATCCGCCAATTAAAATATATAAATAAATAAATAAATACCCTAATAATGAGACACAATTAAATATTCATCGCAGCAACTTATGATTTTGTTTTTATTAACAAATAAGTATTTGTATGGCTACCGCAAATCAGTGATATGTACTTAATTATTTTCTAATTAATAATTTACAGCCTATACAATAACCCCGGAAGAGCGAGCAGGTCAAAAATTTCAGAGAAACTATGAATTTCATATTAAGATTGTGGCTTTGATTGTGCCAAAGAAGACACGGCTCCATGTGAACACTCAGTACAGGGAACATCGTGTTCATTCATTGTCCAGCCCACAGGATTTATTCTTGCAGCCTGAAGGAAGCCCTGCAGTAACTAGAAAGACTCAGCAGAGAGCACCAGAGACCCACTCTGTTGTAGTTTCTGAAGCCTCACTGCCCCAGTGAGGCTGTTAGTTTCCTGGGCTTATAAAGAGGTGTCTCTGCGACCTTGTACCAAATCCCCACCACCGACCTGATGCTGCAATGCAGTTGACTGCAATGTCTGACTGCGGTTTTAGTAGTGCGTATGTGTGTTTCTGTGCATGTTGTGCTGTATGAACATTCACAAACATTTCTTATGCTGGTTTACTGCATCTGTTGGACTTTTGTAAAAGGCAGCAACTATTCTGCGCGTTGCAAGTTAAACCGCAAGTCATTTTGAACTTGGTGATTAATTGCAAATCTGTTAGGGAAAGTGCACCACTAAAGTCATATCAGCTGTGACTGTAGCGAATCTCAGGGTCCTGTCTTGTAGAAGGATCCTTTTCAAAATCTACCTTTAAGATTTTAATCAGTTTGGGTTATATCGTGTATGGTCTCCAACCTTTTGGCTCAAGTTCAACTTAAAATGTTGCACTGTCTACTTCCAACCTCTTCGCTTGTTTATTTTGAATATTAGTTAGAGGTAAAACTATCTGATATGAATATTTCACAAAAAAGATTACTCATCTTGTGAATCCCTTTATTAATTTTGCAATCTGTCAGACTGGTTTATATCATGCTCACATGGTGCATATCCCCAAAGAAAGCTGGTTTTAATCAAATTACCATAAAGTAAATGACACACAGCAAAGACCTGGAGCCAGATACTTTTCCAGCAACAAGAGCTTTGGTTTTTGTCTAGGTCTGCAGGAAAATATGGTGAAATTGTCATAATTAGTCTTCTGTGTGCAGTGTACATGTGGACAGCAGGGTACATACAAAACTCACAGGGGGAGGAAATGGGGGCGTCAGTAGGAGCCCAAGAGCAAATTGTTGCTCCGCGACCCACTTACAATTTAATCCTGCCATGGTTGGTTATTTCCTGAGGTTATATATATTTGCATGTGTGGGTCTGTGTATGTCTGAAGCTTTTATACACAACAGCTGTAATCATGCAAACATAGCATGGAGGTCTACTTTCATAAACAGTTTGAGGCTCTATGTGGAATGTAAGGGACACACACAGATTTCAGTTTTACTAATACACCACATAAGGTGGCAGACTGAGGTCTCATTGTCCCTGTCATAAACCAACACCTACCACCAGCACCTCTGGCCCCTGCACTTACGCATTTACCACAACGAGAATGCTAATCATTCTTTCTCCGGTTGCCCGGGTGACACTATTATAGGGTGTGGGAGGGCTCACGGGACTGTAGAATTCCTGAACGACCATAACCACGCAGGAGAGAGGCGTTCAGGGACGCCCAGTGACGAACAAGGGCTTAGTTATACACACACGCCACTCCCTGTAGCGTGTGTTTACGAGCAACTTGCACAGATTCTCCAGGGACACGTGTGCATGCCTGCCCTGCTATGATAATTACTGCAAGATCACACTCCAAATGTGCGTGCATGGCATACGCGTGTATATATATATATATATGAATGTTTTTGTGTGGGCATTTGTTAAGAGGGAGTGCGATCAAAACGTCATCCATGCCACCGTAATGTGACTTTATGCTGACTGCTCGCTATGCACAAATCAAGATGTAGAAAGTGTTTCAAGGAGTATCTATTTGTGCCGGATCGCTCTCACACAGGTGCCTCAAGGCTCTTTCTCAAACATACACACAAACACATACATGCCCACACAGACAAACCAGGAAGGACAGCAGGTCAAGGGCTACAAAGCAAGGCCATGAGCAAAGCAAAAAGCCACAGTAAAAGAGCAGAGGGGAGTAGAAAAGAGAGAGCTGACTGGATCAAAAATAAAGTGAAGGCACAGATAGCTGAAGAGGTGAGGCTGAAAAGAAATTGCTTTTTAGCAACAGGGTCAGAGGAGTTGAATACCAAAAGAAGGCCAAAGAGATTAAAAGAATATTGACACAAAGACAGATTTATGTGCATGTGTGCACCAGAGATACAGCAAGAGAGAAAGAGGGGTGTTTGTGTTTAGAGGGATACAGACAGTGTGTACGGTCAGAGCAGAGAGTGACTGTGTCAAAGACTGAAAGAGTGTGTGTTGTGGTATGGAGTAGAAGCTAGGAGAGTGTGTTAACACCTCTCCGACTGGCATGGAAAGAGATTATTTCTTCAAATACACAGCAGACATGCAGGTCACGATGGGAAGAAAGTGTAATGGGGATAAAAGGAAAGGTCAAAGGTCAGAAGCGCATCTGCAGGGAGAATGTGAGCACTTGTCAAAAGGCACAGGGATGTGTCTGAAATACACTGACACTTTTCATATCAGACATTTTGCTTTGTCAAAGCAGGAAACAAACAGATGTAAATAATAGCAAATACAGCTGCCCTTTGGCAGCTCTCCCATCACAGGCATGCACGCATTTCACACAAGCAGGAAACACAAAAAAACACAGCCACAGTTATGAGCAGTTGGCCATGGTTAGCAGAACACTAAACTGTCAGTAACATTTGGACACAGCCACTCATCACCTGTTTTCATGTTAAATCTACCACTCCAAATAAACACTACAATAAATTTAGATACTATATTACAGGACAGGACAATGAAGTTAGCAGCCTATCACCTGTCCAGCAAAGTTTTCTCCATCTTTGAAACACTTCACCGGTATTGACACATGCCCACCTGGAGGGAAGGTCACATGCATGTACATTTGTAGCGCCACCTCTGTGGCTCCAGCCCCCATCGCGACCCTGGCAGACAAGCAACATAGATAATGGATGGATAGATGAATGGATCTCTCGCTCTCTCTCTCTGAAAAGACCTGTAAAGAGAGCCTAGAAGGGATGAAGACACCTTGTTTGCTCTCACTACTTGAATGACAGGTGTTTATGGATTTTTTTTACATTGATGCCAAAAAAAAAACTGAATTCCACCTTTTCCTTTCTGGTTGAAAAATTAATCTTCACTCTTATGTCCTCTTTTTTTTTTTGCTGTTTTGTAAGTCAAGAACTGAACTGAACACCTTATTTTATCAGCTGCTGTTTCCATCAAGAATGACATGTCAAGCTTCCACTTCCGACTTATTTTTGTTCAACTATTATGGGGTTGTTGGAATAACTCACTTGCACTTGCATGGAATTTTTTTAAACAATAACCAACCCCTAGACTGGGACTTGCAATCAGATGAAGTTAGCATTCTCACAAGTAATGTCTTCCTTTCACACATATGGACACACGCACACTGCATTGTGATGTTCACCTTACAATCATTGTCCTTCACAAACATTACGTGATTACAAAAAGTGAGCAATGGTGTTAGAACAGAAACAATCATTCACCAGAGACACACGCACATACACACAATGAGTAAACATACAAGGCCACACACCAGCACACAGTCAAACACAGGAAGGCAACAAGAAGTCAGCTGCAAAGCACAAAATAAATGCAACATGTGCCACACAAATCACTTCAAGGGGATATGTTTTTTTTTTTGTTTTTGTTTTTTTAAATTGCAATTAGAGTTTATCTCTTAAGTGAAGTCTACTCACGCAAATTTTAGTGAAATAACAAAGCACCTGAAAATTTTTTTTGGGATAATTAATTTTTATTAGGAAATCTTATGTAACCAGCTTCATCAAATAAATTGAAAACCTACCCAACTTTAAGAAAAAACATCAATCAGTTTGTTATGTGTGATAGGAAATTTCCCATTACCCCATCTGACAAAAACGGAGGAGGGAGAAAATTAGGTTTTAATGGCGCAGAATGTTCATTGTTCTGTATTTCAGAGTGTCCTTACTGCAAGGTTTTTTAGCAGATAAACCATATGTGTGTGTTTTGGCAAACAGAGGAAATGTTGGCAGGATAAAATCATTATCATCCCTCTGTTTCTGTACGAACGACGCGCACATGCATTGTCTCGCAGGCGGCTCGGACACGGGGAAGTCAAACCAAAAGCTTTCCATGTGTGCCAGTGAGCGGGGAAATTAGTCCCATGCCACACACACACACACACACACACACACACTTCACGCATTTCTCCCATCATGCCAATTCATCCCAAATGTAGAGGGAGAGGAAGAGGGAGGGAGGGATGGAAAGACCTTGCACGGAGTGAATGATGTCAATAACACACAATGCCTAAGGGGAGAGGGCTGGGTAATTGTTGTGTCCCTATGTGTGTGTGTGTGTGTGTGTATGTGTGTGTGGGGAGGGGGGTGCTTGCCTTACAGTTTCTTTTGTGTTTGTCTGCCTTTTGTTTGTGTCCATGGGTGGCAAGGGACATGCTGTCATGCTCCTTCAGTCTTGCCCTTGTGACAGGTTGTGTGTGTTTGCATGTATTTGTGTGCACGTGTGTGTGTGTGTGTGTGTGCGTGTGCACTTGTGTGTGCGGGGGTGTTTGTCTGTGAAATACTGTGCGTGCCAGTGAGACTGCGTGAGTCAGGCTGTGAGAAAACAAGTGCATGTCTGTCGGAGAGTGTGTCCTGGGAGTTTGCCGTAGTATGAACAGGACTCAGCAGTTGTGTCTTGTGTATAGAGTGTATGTTAATGTGTACACGTGTGCTTAAATGAGATGAGTAGTTAGACAGATACTTAACTAAAATGTATGTATTATTAAATTTTAAACTAAGTGTAAAAGTACTACTACAATAATATGATTAATATTAAAACACAGTTACATAAGATTATGTTTTTATTGATGATTTATGATTCCTTTTCACAGTCTCTCCTTCTGCCCCATCACTAAACTGGCCTTATGTTTTACTTCAACTGTGTTGCTTGCTTTTAGTTTGGGCAGTGTCCCCACTCGCTGTTTTTCTCCACCAAACAATCCACCACCTTTCTGGGACTCCAAACTCCTCCCTGCTCCTTCTCCATCTGTGCCCCAGCCTCTGTCTTTGTCTGTGTAGGCAGAGGAGTGTCGCAGCGTGTTTGGAGAGGTTGAGGAGCGAGTAAGAGGTACCCGGGTTTGACTATGAAGATGGAACTGCTTGTTCCCCGGGGGGTTGTCTCTCTCCATAGGTTTTGTAGGAGACCTGGAGGAGCCCTGATGTGACACTGAGGAGCGCAGTCCAATTAGCTCCTCTTGAGTTTTAGATAGAGCAGCAGCCAGCTCCTCCCTTTCCTCACACTCCCTCCTTACTGTCTCCTGGAGTAACGCCACCTGCAGGGTGTTAAGGGAGAGAGAGTAGATGTTCAAGCCATATTTTATTGTATGTATGTGTATGTATGTATATGTTGTTCCATACAAAAAGGCATACATTTGCTTTCTTTTTGAGAGTGCAATGAGAAAATGGTTATTAACTTCTGACCAGCATAACATCCAACTATTGTCTAGGATATGTGTCAACCCCATATGTGACTTGTGTTCAGACAAACAAAATGGCAGCTGAATTGTAAAATCTTTGAAAGTTCCACAGAGGAACCTTTCAGACTTTGTAGTGAAGAGGAATAACAGAGTGTAAAGTTTAAGACAGAGAAGGAAAGTGGAAGAGAAACAAAGAGAGAACTGTTTATACTCCAATCTGAAACTCACACACCTAAAAAAAATTCTGAGTAGCTCAAAGCAGTCAAAGATACTCGGTCAACAAGACCCGCACAGGCAAGCTACTCTAACACAGTCACAGTGATCTATTACTAAGAGCATGTAGCACACGCAGCACAGTATCTTGCATTACAAAAGCAAAAAATACAAAGATGTAAAAATTCCCAATTAAAGAACAAGTACGAAACACACATGAAACTGAGGATTCAAGAAGTTGATGAACTCCGCAGGTGCAAACTGAGAAATGGTCATGTTGCATGTGCATTTCTTAACCCCACAATCATAAAACAGGAAAAGACTGTGAGTGGACAGATGATGATGGGGGGTCAATATGTGATACATTATATCTCGTCCTCTTCCTCTAAATCAAGTCTGATTAAAATAAACTACAGTTCTTGTTAAGTGACGGCCTGACAGAAACAGGAAGAAATAGCAAAGCTGCTCACTTCATGTTCTGAGCCAGATTTTAAAAATAAATCGCTGCCCTTCATAGCTTTCTCATGACTTTACACGCATTTCCTACCAATATGGCGCATGGCCATAAATACCGCTCACTGGCTCATTTAATTACAGACACATGCAATTTGAATGGTTTACATCATTACAACCATCTGCTGTTTGATAACAGACATGTGTTGTATGCATCCCAAAACGTTCTGGTGACAAACTTCAATACTTAACTTTAACAAATGCTTTAGAGGAGACTGAGGCAGATTCCTGTTGGCTGTCCTCATGGACTTACAAATGCAATTTACCCTGCACATATCAACTAATTGGCTCCCACATTTGGTACTAACAGAATGTGTATTGTATGGCTTCCAAAACAGCTTTACTGCATTCTAAATATATCACATTTTGAAGGAAGAAAGGTAGACTTCTTCACTTGCTTTGAGAAAATGAATTCAACTCTAATCACACACTTTTGCTGAACAATGGACTTGCTCATGAACTGTTCCCACAAGTGAAGAATAAACAGAGACATATGTAATATTTTAAGTTTGCTGACATTAGCTACCATAGACTAGTTGTCATACCAGTTAGCAAGTGATTGTTTGACAATTTTCACCAGTTTCACAATAAGATTAAAATTAAGCCTCCAAATACATCTCAGTGGCTACATTAATGTGATCAACTTTTAACTATATGTTGTTTGTTAACCACAGAATTGGACAGGAGATTTTAAATCTCTAATTAGCCATGCTAGTGAAACTAAGGTTCATGAGACCAGTATTTTGGTTCTAGTCTGATATATGGCACAGTGAACAGTTCAGTGAACACAGACTGTCTTTATGAGAGCTATGTGTGTTTTTAAAGGTGCTATATGTACAGTATCTGTCTACTGCCAGGTGTTAAAACACTGTGCGTATGATGCATTAGAAGATTGTGACTTGAGTTGACTTGTGTTTGTGCATGTTTGACTTTGGTCATTGTGGTTAAGGGAAATCCCCAATATTGGAGAATGCACGGCAAATGTGTGTGTTCTTTTTAAGCTAATGATTTGTGTATGGTTTTCTTTATGTGTGTCTGTAATTGTAAACATGTGTGTTTTAATAAGCCTATATGTCCCTAAATCCATGTTCCATTTGCAGTGTGCCATGCCTTATGCCTTTGTACGCAATTATTGTGGGAGTGTGTGTGACAGTTTGCACATGTGTCTGGCCACTTTCTTTCTGAGTGTGTAGGAAAGCCTTGCAGTGTAAGTCTCCTTCCTGCCTGTTTATAAGCAGGCATGTGTTAGATCCTTTGTGTGTGTGTGTGTGTGTGTGTGTGTGTGTGTGTGTGTGTGTGTGTGTGTGTGTGATGTCGTGCATGCCAGTCTCGCTGTAGAGAGAGAGAGAGACAGCCATCATTAGGGGCTCCTAGTGAGAGCAGGATTACAGGGCTATTAGATGGAAGTCACACGCAGACCCACAGAGCCCCTACTTTTAATCTAACACTGTAAACCACATTCCACTGGCAACGTGCACACACACACGTACACATGCACGCACACACGCACAAACCATATACAGGTGTGCAAAAAACCCTAATCATCATATATGCATGCAGAGATGCTTATAGGCTTGCATCAAGTGGCACTAGCACATCCAAGTGGAGATAAAATGTAGAATGCAGAATTATACACACATACACAAACACTAATTTTGACCTTGTTTGTGTTTTGTCCTCTGTGTGTTGTGTGACTTCAGTGCTGTTAGTGGGAGGTTAAAGGTCAGGCGTCTTTTCCCCAGACACAGTGACCTTTTCCTCTTATCCTGGTCCATCTGCAAGGCCAGAGAGGAGGAAAGGGGGAGGGAGTCAAGAAGAGTCAGGGAGGGGGAGAGAGACAGAGACAGAGACAGACAGAGAGAGAGAGACATACAGACAGACAGAGCGAGAGATAGAGAGAGAAAGAGAGAAGATAAAGAAAAACAGTTTGGGTGGGGCACAGAGAAAAAAAAGACACTGAGGGACAAGAGAGCGATTCAGACTGAATGGGCACTGCCATTGGGTATTTATTTGTTTGTTCTTGTCCACAATTGGACAAAATTAGGCCTCACTAACTTTAATTTCCATAATGTATCAGATATAGAAAGACATGCCTGTACAAGATCATATATTAACTTTTTTTTGGAGGAAATGCAGGTACCAGAAAGAGAGACTGTGAAAGTTTTAAACAAAATACTGTAAAACACATTAATATTACCATTATATACTATTTCTACAAGAAATTAAGATACATTTCATAAATTAAAAATAATATACATAACAACAACAATGTATATTGGTATTAAAAGAATGTGTTTGATGATATTGTAACAGTAAAGACTAAAAAGACTAGTGTGAAAATCTCCTTAAAAATAAACCTCCTTGACCTTTTAAATGAGGACACAGTTTTATGGAGATGCAACCACCACTTAGTGTGGATCTGTAAGATTTACAGATTTTGACAGACTTGGCTTTTCAATTATGACTGTTTTGAGCAATTATGGTAAGTGTTGTTCAAGCCGGGTTCTTAGATGTGAAGTGGTGACATTGGTGTGCTGATAAGCAGGTTCCTCAGAGTTTATGGACAATTCTGAAAAAAAAAAAAAAAAAAAAAAACAGGCAAATGTGTCCTTTAAAACCCAGGTTACAGGGTATCAGCATACTTCTGTTTTTTTTCTCAATCGCCGTTAGTGGAAATGAAAAGTATTTCAAGTACAAAATATTTGTGCCATTTCAATGGCCCCTTTTGTTATTCAGTCCCGAAATTGCTCTTTTATCCCCAGAGATTAATTCTTGTTTTGTTGTCCTGAAATCTGACTGGCTGAAAGGTCACCCGTACGCTCCGACACTTAATGATGGAAATGCCACAGCACTGCAACAGTGTCTTGGCAACAGAGTGATATCACAAGGTCATGATCAAAACCTGATTATCTCTAACAAACGCACACAAACATCTACAGATCAATAAAACTTTTAAAAAGAAGAGGATGATAGAAGCTTGGGTTTGAATGAGATAAGAACCTAAAGAAAGAAAGAAAGAAAGAAAGAAAAAGAAAGAAAGAAAGACCATCTAAAAGGACTGTACTGATTGATCTGCTCTAAAGCTACAGACATAGCACAGTAAAAAAAAGTGGCCCCTTTAAATTAGACAAGAAAGAACAGAAAGAAAGGGTGCTGGGGGAAGGAGCTGCTGTGCTGAAGGTCCATGAATGACATAAAAGAGCATGTCAGCTGTGAAATTGGCATCAGGGCACCTTGAACTGGTTGAACCCCCTGGACAGGCACTCTAAGAGGGAGGCAGTTAAAGAGACAGTGTGTGGACAAAAAGGGGAGGGCTGTTCAGGGGCCACCGACGTGACTTTGTGACTTTTATAGCCTAGGCGTGGATTCCCATTTCTCATCTGGGTTGATGACTTATTAACCAATCATCCAACTTCTTTTTAAAGATTTTAGATCCATTTTTTTCCTTTTAGAAATAAACTGAAATAACTCTCTGGTCCCAGCCTTCAATGAATTTCACCATATTGTGAATAGTGTTGTACTTTGCATTGCAGCAAAAAAGAAAACAGTTAACATTTAAAGGTGAAATAAAAAATCTGTTATTCTGTAGCATCTTTCACCCCTCTTTTATAATTCCACAGGTGTTGTTTGAACTTTTGACAGTAGCTTTGCTGTCACCCCGTGCAAATAAACAGGTGACAGGTTTACATGTATTTTAGGATTTAAAGCTTTGTTCACTCATGTTCAGCCATGTGTTTTGATTTAAATTTTTTTAAAATATATTTTAGATTAGAATAGATGATAATGCTGCTTGAAATGATGTCACCTGTCATGATGAACCCACAGAAATGATTACCTGATCTGCAGTTTCCTGTGCCATCTCTCAGTTCATTGTTTTTGGTTTTACAGATTGCTGCTTCTCTGTTTTGATTTAGTCTCGCTGCTCTCATTAACCTTTTTTTCCCAGCCGCAGCACGCAGCTGTTTTCAGCAGCATGACTAGGTTGAAGCCTCGTATACGGCTGGACTGCGTATGGTCAACGTGTGAAGATGTAGTTGAAACCAGTTGTGCAACTGCTGTAAACAAGTGAGATCATTGCATTGTATTTTCATTCTGCCTAATGTCAGCCAGTTTCTCTCCCACTCTCTATGCTCACATATACATCATCTAAATACAGCCATATTCCCAATAAAGCTGTTTTCATTGACATGCTTTTCTGTTTCCGTTGTTGAGCAAGTCATTTTGATAGAGCAACGGCCAATAGGGAAACTCCAACGCTCTTCCAGGCCAAGCAATAGTGTAGACCAAAATGAAGATAAAAAGTGACTATCGAACTTCAAATGAAAGTGAATGCTGCTCTGAGTTTGCTGAAAATTTTATATATCATGCTGGTGGTATGTCAGTGTTCAGTTTACAGCTTGTTTCAATGCCTCCAAGTGGCCCAAAAGATGGATGAACATTTCTTTAAATATCACTTTATCACTTTACATTTCAAAATGTTGCTGGCAAATTGCACTCTTTCTCACATACAGTAAAATCCCTCATTATGAAGTAAAAGAAAGAAACAAAGACAAAGCAGAGACAAAACCAAAGCAGCAGTACTTAAGCAGGATGTGTGCAATCTAAAAGAAATGAGTTACATGAGAGGGAAAGTTGAGTTCGAGGGTAATATGGGTGTTTGTTTGTGTGGGACTCTATGTGTTTGTTTACGTGACTGTATGTGAGTTAGTGGTCAGACAGTTCAGATGTGTCGTGACTACAGCGTCAGACTGCTCCCCTCAAGATAGACGCCCACACACAAACACACACACACAACAAAGACAGAAATGTTCTCATCTCTTTAGGATGCTTCCTGTCTTCTTCACAATTCTCAATTTCCTTCCATACTCTCTTTCATTCACTCCCTCACACACACAAACAAACACACATATATATATGCACACACACACACTTGCCACTCTTCCATTGCTTCCTTCCTCCAGGCTCTTCATATGTACGCCCCATCCTGCTTTCCCTATACACAGACTCCCTCTTTTCACTTTTTGTTTCACACTTTAATTCAGCTCCATTTGGATGGCGCTGGCACAGAAATCCATTACTGCACAGTCTGCTGCCAAAGCAAACATGAACTCTGTCTGTCTCTGTCTCTCACCCTCCCTTTACATGTAGAACTCACTCACTCCCTTCCTTTTGCTGTGACCACACTCACACAAACACACACCTACTAAATTTAATCCAGCTCTGTTGGCACAGAAACACACCAGTAAGATGAGTGAAGCCAATGCAAACCTTTCTTTGTTGTAGTATTCAACATCTTTCTTATTCTTGTGAAGACAATCTCAACACTACGACACATATGTACAGACAATGACACACACACACACACACACACACACACACACACACACACACACACCTCTCCTTGTAGTCCAGCATTCCTCTCGGTCATGAACTGTAGTTCAGCTTTGGCTTGGCTCAGCTGTAGTGCCTCTTGTTGCAGCTCCTGGTGCATCTCCTCCTCTCTACTCCTCCTTTGTTTGTCTTGTGTCCTCCTCTCCTCCTTCCTGTTCCTTCTCTCCTGCTGCAGCTCTTTTGTCAGTCCTTGCAGTTCCTGCTCTCTCTCCCTCAGCTGGAGTAAAAGAAAAATAGTCCAATCTGTGAATACATTTTTATTTAATTATATCTATTTGTCAATTTATTAAAAGTGTCACTGAGTCATTTGCTTTGACTTATCATCACATCATGAGCGTTTGGCTGACTCAATTTACGGCACAAAGGAAGCGCTCTGCTCAGGGGAAGGGGGCTCAGGTTGGTGATGTGACCCCAGTCCTGGAGCACACATGCACTGGGATTTGTCCATATAGTCTCATTGGTGTTTTATTGCACTTGAGATCAGCCGTGTTGCAATCCACTCTTTGCACTCGCTTCGCCAACAGTATATATATATTTTGGGAAAGGTGAAAAGTTGTGTGTTTGTACATTAAATGGATAAAAACGATTCATAAACCTATTTAGTCAAACTGGCATATCGGCACAGTCATACAGTGGTTCGCACTGTCGCCTCACAGCAAGAAGGTTCTGAGTTCGAACACAGGGGCCCTTTCTGTGTGGAGTTTGCATGTTGTCCCTGTGCCTGCGCGTCCTCTGGCTTCCTCCCTTAGTTAAAAGACGTTTAGGTCAATTGGTGACTCTAAATTGCATGTAGGCGTGAATGGTTCTTTGTCTCTATATCCCTTATATGTTGCCCCCACATCCCTGATGGATGAGCGGTAGAGATAATGGATGGATGGATGGACATTGGCAAATTGGCAAACACCACCAAAAATGATCCCTTTTAGGTATCTGACTCTCACTCTGCAAAGATTACAGGGAGCTCAAGATAACGTACGTGCGTCACACATTGGGAGCAACCTTTTTTTTCTACCTCTTCTACATTACGCACAGAAAGTAGGTGGGAGGGCAACTTACAGTGCCAGACGCAGTGGGAGCTGAAGAAGCTGAAGTGGATTTCTCAATTTTACTACAGTGCGGAAATTTGTTAACTGTCACCACCTGTCATATTAGTGAAGTGTGTTGGAACATTTATGCTTTTTGGTTGTTACTCACACTGTAAGTGGGTGGATATATATATATTTCAGGGTGTCTGTAGCAGTAGGAAGCCTCTTCACTGAATGTGTTATTGTTTTCTGCTGTCTCACCCCCATTGTCTGGATTTAAAGTCACTGTGTCTCTATGTCGTTCATCCTTCTTTGTCCCTCAGAACACAGAGAGACTAACCACAGTGCCATCCACACTGTCTGTGTTTGTCAGTCATAATGGAGGTTGCAATGACGCAGAAGGCACATATAGGCATTAATCCCACACAACACAGATAAGAAGAAATGCAGATAGGAATATAGATTAAAGTGGGAGGTCCTGGTAAATTTCTGCAAGCCAGAAAGTCACAGAGAGAAAAGAGACAGGCACATAGTGGGCATACTGAGAAGTGAAGCAAAGGCCAAGATGAGAGAGACCAAGAAATAAATAAGTCACAAAAGAGAGCATGATTAGTCATTGAGGCACATGTTCTGTCTCCCTGTGACTACAAGATTTCTTTCTCAAACTCTGGCAAATTAAAGATGTGAAAAGAAAAGAGGAGATAGGACAAGACAGGTAGAGAGGAGTTCAAAGCTTCATATTTTAGATTTAAGCATGAAGTGCTGATGTAATGTAATGTGGTGTGTTCAGCCCACAGGTACACACCTTCTGTTGAAGCTGCGTGCTGTCTCGTTGGTATTGTAAAAGCAGCTGTTGGTTCTTCTCCCTGTCAATTGTCAGCTCGAGCTCCACCTCCCTGCGAAACTCCTCCATCTGCTCCTTCAGGTGCAATGCACTCTGGGTTCTGTGCTCTTTCAGGGAGGCAGCAAGCTAAAGAATCACAGATGAGGAAAAGAGATTAATTTACACACTAGGTTGAGTATGTGTGTTCATTCTCACACACTATAATAACATCGCTGCTCATGTACTGTAGTATGGCCATTTAAAACAGAGAAAGACTTTGAGAGTTAAACTATAAAAAATAACACATTTCACCATCAAAAGCATTAGTGTATATACAGCATGTAAACTCTAAGGAGAAGTACAGTCTTGCCCACATCCTAAGGCCTGTCAGAGTCTTAAAAGAGACTGTGAAGTGTTGATTTCTCTATGATATAAACAGGAAGGAGGAAGGTCACACAAAGCTTTGTGTAACTAGATGCACTGAGACAGACATAAGGAGACAGCAGTGGTGTTTCAAATTGCTGGATACAAACACTCAAACAACCTGAAAATGACACAAGTGAAAACCTTTTTTTTTTTTTTTTAAAGACAGGAAAAGTGTAAAAAAAAAAGATTTGGCATGTTTTCTTCTGTGAACAGAGTTTATCTCAAAAGAAATGTTGTTCTACCCCCAGACTCTTTTGTTTGTTCTTTTGACAAATGCATTATTGTTCCATGCTGCATTACATGTCATTGGTGGTTCCAGCTCCAAATAGAAACAATGCCTTAACCCTTTTTTGATGATATATGAGGACTTTGTTAATGCAAAGCTTTGTCAGAGAGTGTGACAATGACAACAGCATGACCGTTCCTTCTCATCATACTCTGGCAGTCCATAACTGAATTGTTGGGTACATAAAACACCCTCTTTGGCTCTTATAGGAGTTAGGCCAAAGTTGCATGAGACATATTTTTAGTCAGACTTGGCCAAGGCCACCTTGTTTTCTTTCCACTAGCACTAGAGATCAGACAGACTGAGCGTCAGTGCCATGGGCTGGGATCGCTGCGGCTGTGTGTGTGTGTGTGTACATTTATGCGTGCAAGTGTAAAAAAAGAAAAACAGCGTATGTGGGTGTCAGTGGGGGAAAAAGACAGGCTGTCGTGTGAAAATGTGTATATTTGAGCCTGTGTGTGCGTGTGTGTTATGTTTGGGCTTTGAGAGACTGTATGAAAGACTAAGATTGCGTGTGCTGGATCAAATGAGAAAACACCACTTCCTCTTTGCTGAGTGAGTGTACGTGTGAGGAGCATGGATGGTTTGTGTGAGTATATCCTTTTGTGTGTGTGTGAGAGTGTGTATGTACACAGCTGCCATTTGTATTTAAAAGGTCCACAAGAGTGACCACTTCCTTTCTATGGGTATAAACCCATGTGGAGTCAGGAAGCCCAGACTTAACAATAACCTGTATAGATGTGAGTCTGAACATGGGCCCAGTGCATATATCAGCCTTTACATGTGCAGTACATGTGCAGTGTGTGTGTTTGCCCATCTATGGCATGTACCTGAACCTGGCACCTTAGAGTGGCAAATCAGAATAGAATAGAATAAAGACTAATTCTCTAATATGCTCAATTTGTCTTTGATGCTTGATGACGTAGTGGGTTTGTGGGGTTAAAATGTTTTTGGAACAGAACTAGGTCAGTGTTTAAGATCAAGTGCATGTACTACTAAAGGTACAGCAAGAGTCTTATCTTTTTAGCAATATAATGCGCATAAAACAACCAGAAAGCAGTGTATTAATTGACTTGTTCTGGTTTACTGGATTATTTGTTTCTCAACTAAACTTTGGGCAGTATCTGTACTCTTAAGGAAACGCACAGCAGTGTGTTTACAAGAACAATTTCCTTACACTGGGATTAATTTCTATTAAAAGTTTGAAACAAGACAGAAACACAATATTAGACAACAGTGATTTAATGCAATTCTTTTGTTGCTGTTGTTGTTGTTGGGATTTTCAACTAAACCTCAGTGATTCTTGCCGCCAGACAGGCAGACAGTCAGACAGTGCAAGAGACACTACTACACTGTTTGACTAATAAAAGACAGCTTGGCTTTGTGACTGTGTGTATGTATGTGTGTTTTTAGTTTATCTGGTGTCAAACAGACTGGTGGTCTTGGAGCCTCAGAATTTTATCCACATTGTGTGTGTCAGGATCCTCCCTGTTAAACTCCTCTGAACTGTGACAATGGCTTGGAAGCTGTCCTACATGCCTGTTTATTTCAACACAGTGGAACTAAAAGTCTGCCAGTCGTAAACTGATACCCCATAGTCACTAAGCTTATGAGTAATGCTCTGATTTGTTTTGAGTTCATCATACATAATTAAAACATTACATCAGAGAAAATATGTGGAAAGTGAAGGTAACAGTGGTCCACGTTGTAATGGGACCATTTTGTGCTGTGACAGCAGATTCCAGATCTGAGATCTGTGTCCACAGGGTTGTGTTTAAAATAAGCACAATGGGACCTTCAAACACAGGGTTCGATTGGATCAGGGTTAACATAGCTGATACCAACTATGAACCAGGCAAAATTCCCCACAGAGTTGTTATTATAACAATGGTTATTGTCTGATCAGTAATAATAGGATAGGTGTTAGTATCAGTAAAGAAATACCTTTGAGGTCATTTGCTGCCTGCAGTTTTTCTCCACCTTTGTCAGGGCTCTGCCATGTGACTCTATCAATATGTCTCTGTAAACAGACATATACAAGAAAAAGAGAAACTATGTGAATATTAAGGGAGAAACACTTAGGAATTTATTCAGATAATTTGGTAATGAAAATAATGTACTGTGCATGTATCTAGTTTTATCTCTATCTACATAAACGTGACAATGTGAAGCACATATAGTGGGAAGGTAAATGTAGCATCGGATCAAGAGCTGCATCTGAAACCACGTTGAAAAAGCAACTACCCTAAAGCTGAATAACTAATTCCTTTAATTCATACAGTGGAAGCAAACACTCTTCCATCTGTTTCTACAACCATAAGCCACTGCTGAAAATGCCATAAGATTCCCATATGAGACCAACTAGCATGTTCACAGTCACTGGCTACTTTGGCTTCTGGAGTTTTATTAAAAGCCACTGACACAGACTGATAGAAGAAATGCAAAAAAAAAAAAAAAAAAAACTTACAACAAATCATCAACATATTCTGATGCCAAACACAAAATCAGAGAAACAGACTTGCGGAAAATCCATTTAAAAAACTGCATGCAGTGAAAGTCGTAGACATGACAATTTTGCTTTAACTGTGAGGGAGTGAATTAAGTAAAATGCTCTCGCTCTTTCTCTCTCTCTCTCACACACACACCACATACTCATACTTCACCATTTCAACAGTTGAATGGATAAGTAAGTAAGCCAACATCACATCACATCACATCTCCTGCATATCTGTCACGATCCAAAAGGCTCTGATAATATTTACACATGCTTCTCCTCTGAATATTCTCTCAGCATGTCAGGTTACATAAAGAATATTTAACAAGAAAACTCTCAGCAGTCTCTGGGGAAACAGTGGGGGATGAAAGAGGAATGAAAAACGGAGAAAGAAGGAAAGAAAGAAAGCTTGAGATATCCATCGATTTGTTGATCTGCTGTCCAAATATAATATGCCATTTCAGCAGCTGGTCTGCCTGATAAGATGTGAAGGAGCATAAATCTGAGTCCAGACAGAGACAAGATGAGGAACTGGCCATTTATTACCCATATTTCTACAGTTATAGCAGAAAAAGCTCTAAGTGGGAGGTCTCAAAGAATCATTGGTCATCAAGGTGGCATTCATTTAGATGTAAATGTATAGTCAAGACACTGCCAAACTTTGCTAATGTTGCAAATGTCTATTACTGCTGGAACTGTTTTATAATTAATCATTCTTGCAAAACTGCAAAGCTCTACTTCCAGCAGTCATTACTTAAGTATCATCATTAACTTGTTTATTTAATCATGTTTAAATAAATAAACCCAATCAGTTTAATTACTTCCACTGAGAACAAAAGTATTACTTTCTATAGAAAACATGAACATTTTTGGGTGATTCAAACTTTGTAACTACATGTGAACAACACCAACCACAGATGTCGTCAGCAGGGTGGAGCAGGTGAGAACCAGGTTAAAGGTCTGTCTTTGTTTCTGTCGCACATCTGTGAATATGACTGAATGTAACAGGTGGCAGTAGCTGAAACAGCTGAAACATGGAACATGAATGGCACAGCTGACACACTGGCTCATGAAGCAGCAGCAGCAAATACACACACACATACACACACAAACACACACACACCAACATATTAGCATCACAGACATCAAAAACCCTGTGTGGCAAAGCCTTGCATTTTGCATTACAGCACTTTGCGTGTGTGAGCAGGTTCATCTGTGAGTGAGTGTGAGATAATGTGTAAATCTGTGTGAGGCGATGTCTGTGTATGTACAAGTATGTGAACTGCGTGTATCAGATAGTGGAGTAGATCTACAGTATAATAAAGAGCAGCAGCTATATTCCATCTCTTCCTAGTGGGGCAGACACAATATTATTCACTCCACTGGCTCTGGCTAATCACATCAGCCTACTCACACACAAACACACA